>OX352266.1:989518-1344523 GCA_947086405.1 Esperia sulphurella
CAATTATCACCACATCACCAATCTGCAGGTCCTGTCCAAGATTTCCTCTGGTTTGAACACGTGGCTGCATAGTTGGAAGAACTTCGCGCACCCAGCGGTTCCAAAAATGATCCGAGAGTCTCAAAGCTTTTCTCCATTCAGAGCGGCCAACTAAGTCGTGGTCATTTAAACTTGCAGGTACAGTTTGGTTCGATGAAGACCCGATGAGAAAATGGAAAGGGGTTAATGTTGTTGGGTCATCGGGATCCGTGGACACGTGAGTCAAAGGGCGTGAATTTACTATGGCTTCAGCTTCCGCTAGCACAGTTTTAATGGTTTCCTCTTTCGGAGCTCTTTCATTAAGCGTTGCCTTCAAGGCCACCTTGACAGTCCGCACTAAGCGCTCCCAACACCCTCCAAAACTCGGTGCTGCTGCTGGGATGAACCTCCAAGTTATCCCTTTATTGGCCGCAAATTCTTGAACGTCGGTAGCGTAAAACTCTTTCAGAATGCGGTTGGCTCCAACAAAACCAGTCCCATTGTCGGAAAAAAGCGTGCTAGGTTTTCCCCGCCTGGCGATAAATCGTCTGAGACCCATAATTGCAGAATCAGCGGAAAGACTGTGCACCAATTCTAGGTGGAGGGCTCTTGACGTGAGGCATGTGAAAAGAGCCACATATCGTTTCTCGTGGCGGCGCCCAATGGTTACAGTGATGGGACCGAAGTAGTCAACGCCTGTGTAAGTAAATGGTCGTTGGTGGTGAGACAATCGTTCGCGTGGGAGGTCTCCTGTGACGGGATTCATTGGTAAAGTCTTTCGAATCCTGCAGAACAAACACTGCTTTGCTACGGTTCTAACCGTATCTCGGAGTCTTAAAAGCCAAAATCTCTGTCGTATTTCATTAATCACCATCTCATGGTTTGCGTGGCCTGCCCGTCGATGATGAAACTGGACTAACAAACGTACAACTGGGTGGCGACCGTCGAGCAAAACTGGAAAACGTGTGTCAGGATCGATGCCCTCCACGGCTTTGATTCTTCCAGCTAAGCGCAATAGCTTGTCTTCTCCCAGTATGGGCGACAGTTTAATAAGTCGACTATGATGTGGGATCGGCTTTGAGTTATTGATACAGTGATATTCTTCAGAGAAGCTGTCCAGCTGTATTTGCTGCAAAATATGCCTTTCAGCGGCTTTGATATGATCGGCACTTAATGATGATAGGGTAGTAGACGTTGTTGGGCGGCGGGAATGAACAAATCCGCCATTTGAATTTGAATTTCGAATGAAGGCCAAAAAGTTACTAAAAATTGCTACAGCTTGATGGACCCGGGCTGTAGCACGTATTAATCGCAACCAGTCACTGAAACGAGCAAAATTTGCCGTGACCGGAGTAGGTAGTAATAAGTCAACGGAAGTAAGTCCCACCAACTCGTTCGGAGGATGCTTAAGCTCTTCGCGAACTGGTGCGACGCTAACTGGCTCCACCGGCCAGTCCTCTTGGGACTTTAAAAGAAATGGTGGACCACAAAACCACCTGTGTGAAAAGTCTAAAACTACTGGATGCATTCTAGTGGCATCATCGGCTACATTTAAGTCTGTCGGTACCCATCGCCAATCTTTGACAGATGAATTTTCCAAAATTTCGCCCAGTCGATGGGCAACGAAAGGCTTAAAGGAGCGTGTGCAACTGCGCAACCACTGAAGGACAGTCATCGAGTCAGTCCAAAGAAATGTGCGTTCTGTTTTTATGCGATGACTTTCCTTGATAAAAAGAGCGAGACGGGAAGCGATCAAAGCGGCTTGTAGTTCTAACCGTGGGATAGATATCGGTTTCAAGGGAGAGACCCTCGCCTTGCTTGAAACGAGGGTGAGTTTGACAGTGCCATCAGGGTACAATAAACGCCAATAGGCGACACAGGCATAGGCAAGCTCACTTGCATCTGCTAAAATGTGCAGTTGTCTGCAGCAAGGCTCAGCGTCTATCCCTTTTCCATACCATCGTGGAATTTTTAAAGAAGATACCTTCGAAAGTTCCTGAAACCAGTCAGACCACTTTGATGCTTCTGTTTGCGGAAGTTGAGTATCCCAATCGATATTTAACCTCCACGTATGTTGGAATAAAATTCGACCCTTAACGACTACAGGTCCCAGTAGACCTAAGGGGTCATATACACGCATAAGATGCGAAAGGACTTTACGTTTCGTAAGTAGGCTAGGAATCTCTTCGAACAAACTAGTACGGAACCCCAAGTTGTCTGTGGTGGGATTCCACGCTATCCCTAGAGCTCGAATATCATTGGCTGTATTGCCAAGATCGACATCCGAGGGCTGAATGGCTCGCAAAGTATCTGGGACGAGTTTTAATGCTGCTGGCTCGTTGGAAACCCAACCTCGCATTTCAAAACCAGCAGCATTATGGACAGTTATAATTTCTGATGCCAACTGAGCTGATTCGTCAACGCCATCTAGCGAATCGATATAGTCATCCATGTAATGATTGAACAATATGGCGTCCACGGCTTTAGGATACAAGTCTAGATGCTCCTTTGCATTTTTGTTTTTTATGAACTGCGCAATAAAAGGGCTACAACATGCACCAAAAACCACTGCTGTCATTCTGAACTCTTTTATAGTTTGGGTTTTGTCAGATCTCCATAGATATCGGAGAGCGTCTCTATCCTGCTCTCTGATTCGTACCTGCGGATACATGTCTTTTATATCGGCTGTCATGGCAATACGGCCCTCCCGGAAACAAAATAAAACCTTCAGTAAAGGTTGTAGCAGGTCAGGACCAGACAGCAGCAAAGAGTTTAAACTAACCCCCTCATTCAATGCTGCAGCGTCATGGACAACACGAAGTTTGCGCTTCTGAGGGTGGTATACACCAAAGTGAGGAAGGTAAAAACGTAAACCTTCATAACCTTTCATGGCTTGACTGGCGTGATACGTTTCAGAAGCGCATTCTTCGGCGTAACCTTTGGCAATCATATTAGCCATAAAAACATCGTAGGCTTTAGCGAAATCGATATTCTTGGCCATACGTCTTTCCAGGCTTAAAAAGCGTGACATTGCCTGCCTGTAGCTATCCGGGACAAACTGTATATCGTCACGCCATGGCATGCCTACCTCAAAACGGCCGGTAGATAAACGCCTTGATGTGGCTTCAAGAATATCGACTGCGCGTTGATCTTCCTTACTATGTAGTGTTTCTGTCTTTAAAATTCCTAAAGAATCGAGTTTATATTGCTCTTTAATTAGGGATTCTAAGTTATCGCCCTCAGATGTCTCAATTAATCTGCTGTGATGTACAAAATCTATTAAATTCGTTTTGCTAGAAGCAACGCCGTACAACGTCCAACCTAGTGCTGTTAAGCAGGCTACGGGTTCGTTCCTTCTACCAACACGAACTTCATGGTTTATAGATAAGTGCCAGTGTTCGGCTCCAATTAGTACAGTAGGGCTGGCATCTTCGTACAACAATACGTCAACGAGATCAACTAAATGTGAAAAAGATTCAATAGTTTCTCGTTGAATAGTTTGTGGGTGCAAAGACAAAGAATCCATAGATCTAGCATTCTTTACTAAAAATGTTTCTTGTGTGTGCCTACCTTTAATATAAAAATCTACATGTGATACCATGGCATTTCGCTCAAGCCCACCGATATCATTTACCGTAATCATCTGTTGCGGCCCTGTCGCCCCTATACGTGCGGCAATGCTTGAATCAATTATTGTTGCAGTACTCCCATCATCGAGGAGAGCATACACATTACAAGCTCCTGTAGGCCCGGAAACAGTAACAGGAATAATCTTAAGACAAGCACGAGGACGGAGAGACGAAACGCCTGTAGAGGTAGTGGACACAATAAGTTTTTCTTCAAGCTGTTCAGAAATGTTTGAAGTCGGGTGTGTACTTTGTTCACTCGTTACTACACCTGTAGTCTGTGTATTGAGTGTAAGAGTAGCCGGTGGTTTCTGATGAAGTAAAACGTGATGACGGAAAATACATCCGTCGATGCCGCATGGATTTACTTTACACTTTTTCCATTGATGTGAACTACCCCTAAGACATCGATAGCACACTTTCGCTTCGCGTAACCACTGCCACCTATCGTCGATAGACAACGACTTGAATTCAGAACACGACTTAATGTTGTGTTCTTTTTTGCAGAACGAACATTGAGTTTTTGTGCAATCGCCCTTAACATATGGCTTTGAGTATGTGACTGTGTTAATGTTTTCACGCCTTAATTGTTTGTCTGAAAAAAGGTGTTGCAACTGTTCAGCCGAGCTAGACTCTGGTGATAAACCAAAACGAATGTGTTGATCTAGCTCACGCTTCAAAAAGCTAGATAATATTTCCAGCTTAGGACGCCCTGTGGTATCTTGTGTTGCAAAATCCGTCCACCTAATCTTCATAGTAGGGTTTAACTTTCCTAACACTGCGTGAAACAATTCGGGCGAGTATAAGTACTCTACCTGTTTTAACAACTTAATTGTGGCAATAGAGTTTTGTACCCGATTGGAGAGAATTCCGAGTTCTTTAAGATCGTTACCTAGACGTGGAAGGTTCTTTAAACTAGTAACCTCCCGGTACACGATGAGCTCGGGGCGCGCGAAGTTGTCTTCAAGTGCGCGCATGACTTCCTCCGGGTCCTCCGTCGACATCAGCAGCGCCGCGACGGCTTCACGCGCAGGGCCGCGAAGTGCGCTCTGTAGTCGAGTTATGTTCTCTAGAGGAGAAAACATAGATTTTGTAACGTCGTAGACACGTTTAAAATGTAACCAGTGTAACGTGCTACCCGCAAAACCTAATAGTTCCAATTTCTTGGAAGACGAGGCAAGAGCCTTCGCTGCTGCCGCGGTGTCTGCTACAGTTTGTAAAAAAGTGTTCCTGTCTAGCTCCGTGGAAACGAGTGGGGGCGTGGCGCCGGCCGCCTCGGTAGCCTTGACGTTGATGAGATGGTGGGATGTTGATGCCCGTGTGGCTGTCGGTGGTGGTACCGAAAGACCATTACAATGACTTTCTACCCACCTGTTTGTTCTTTTTTCTACGCTCACCCGGGTAGAGCTCCGGTGGCTCATACGGCTCCCCGCACGGCTGTCACCGGCATCGGCGTCGATAGCGGCGAACTCAGCTTGCAGCTCGCATTCCTCGACCTGACTTTGAAGGGCTGCAAGTTCTTTCTCACGCTCAAAACGACGGCGTAACGCAAGCGCCTCTAACGCTGCCTTTTGCGCTTTAACTGTTGAAGAAGTGCGCATTGACCTTGCTTGGCTGGTTTGCTCACTGCCTTGCAGATCAGAGCGGCCGGGCTGCGACTCGTCGACACTAATCGGCTGGCAACTAGCAGACATGGCTTTACTCCGGGTAAACATTAATAAAGAACTGTAATCCAAAACACGATGAAGAAAAAAAATTAACAAAATGAAAAATAAATGACAAATGTTATAACAAAATATGACGCTGGGAAAGTAGGGAGAAGGACCAAAATGTGAGTGACGAAGGATGCGACTGAGGCTGCAGCAGACGAAAGGAAAAAGAAAACCACCAAGCGAGTCCTGGTTCAGGAACGGTGATTTTTATTATTTGACACTAACTAACTGACAAGTTCTTTTTACAAAATTATAAAAATAATAAACTATCAAAGAGTTCGCAACAGCTACCTATCCTTGGTGCATTCCCTTAGTCGCCTTGACGACACCCACGGAATTATTGGGGATGATCCTATTCTGAGCAAGGTAAATTTAAGTCTAAAGCTTTTAATTTTTTTTTTTTTATTGATTAAGAAAAAACAATAAGATAATCTTAAATTTCTAAGTCTTCTAACAAAACCAAAATTGAGGTTTATCTGTAGAAAACGAGTTCGCAACAATAAGTTATCTACTTTAAAAGATTATAGCATTTACATACAATTAAGGTGCATTTCATATTTATAAGATGTAGTCATTATTCTGGCTAGCCAACAGATATTTTTTTAACTGTTTTTTGTATATATGTCGTGTTAAATAACTATTTTGTATATCATTTGGCAGACCATTTACAAGTTTAGGCAATGTATATCTGACATTTTTCATACCATACATATTATTAATTTTTGGTACAATAAATCTATTTCCATATATTAATTTTCTGAGATTGTTGTCTCTCCCTCTCTCCTTCAGCAGGTAAAACTAAAAACTAAAAACTATTAAAAGGCAGCGACATAAATTTTATGACCCTACACTATAAGCGTCATAAATACATCATCAGCGTACCGTTCCCATACTGTTTACATAAATTATTAGCGAAATCGATTGCTAATTAAAACCAAACAATTTAAACGGCCCCATCAATAAATTTATGGTGAAACTAATTTATGAAGGCGCAACTTTTTATGGCGGCTCTTGAATATTAATGCTAAATAATTTATTAACACTTACAATATGGCGTTTTATTACTATTATGGAGATTAAAATATTTGCAGTAAACTTACTTGAGTCTGGTTTTCAATTTACTTGGTTATTTATTGAAATGCTTAAATTGGTGATAGCAAATAAATTTATGAGAGAGTTAACTTGTGGTCACCCTGTAATTTTAACCCAGGGCTGTGTCAATTATTTTTATGAGTTAAGTAGACGCTTTATATTGAAATAGAGTTAGAATTTTAGAGACCTTAGATCTAATGCTATGGTGTTAAAGTCTAAAATAGACTATAACTGAGTAAGGTGTGTCCAAAAATATATTGACTTGATTTTTTTTCTTTATTTACAGTTGGTACGACAAATCAGTCAAGTATAAATTTAATATTCGCAGTGGTTCCGTATTGTGAATGATGTAATATTTAAAAAAGTTAAAAAGTTCCAGAGAAAAAGAAATAAATGACTCAGATCAAGTAATTTACAAATTTTCTTTCCTATTTATCATTAAACTAACTATATTTCATTCCAGATTAATAGTCCTATGAAAACCAACGCTATTTACGTCTCGGTAACATATACATGAAAGGGTCACCAGCAGCAAAAATAGGTTTGTATTACCAAGTAAACTTTGCGGTCCACTTAGGAACACCATCTATTGTGTATTTTGTTTTCGAGACGCAAATGCGTTTGCTTTCATAGGACTATTAATCTGGAATGAAATATACGTCCACTGCTGAACATAAGCCTCCCCAATGGTATTCTATTGTGGAGGCCTGTGTCCAGCAGTGGAAGTATTTAGGCTGATGATGATGATATATTATTAGGTGCTTCTTCATCCGCAGATATACGTTCACTCCCCAAAAGAATGCCACTTTTGGTGGGCTGTCCATGGGAAGATTTGTCATAATCACCACGCTTGGCAGGCGAATTGGTGATCGCAGTAATAATTTTAATACATACAGGAGAACGCAGCCACCCGTTCCTGGTGCAATCTCATAGTCTGTTTGGCGACACCCTCGGGAATATTGAACGTGGTCCTATTCTAAGCTGGGAACCAGTTTTCATTTTAAGACGACCTCCGTGGCGGAACGGGTAGCTCTCGGACTGCCACGCCGGAGGGTGCGGATTCGAATCCCGCTAGGGGCAAATGTTCGTATGATGAATATGAATGTTTGTACCCAAGGCGGATTGGTGATCGCAGTAATAATGTTAACATACATACACAGGAGAACGCTGCTGCCTGTCTCTGGTGGAGTCCCTTAGCAGCCTTGACGTCACCTACGAGAAGATTAGGAGCCCCTATACTAATCTAGGAACCCCACGGCCTTCCGAGTCTACATTGCGAAATGTTAAAACTATTTTACATAAAAATGAAATTATACTTAAGTACGTACTAATAAAATAATTTCTACTAATGACCACTTAAACAGTGGGTTTCCCGGAAAGCACAGAATTAAAAAGCATAAAAACAATCGTAAAAACATCAAAATATAAAACAGATTAAAGATTGCATTGCGTTTCTGGACCGTGTCTAATCTAGTTTATATTAACACAACATGCAATTATTATTTTTTATTATAGCAACATAATTATTATAGTAATTTAACTGAGACATAATGTATATTATTTATGGTTAAAAGATAACACAATATAGTTTTATTTTACTGGTGTTAAATAACTAATTATTTGTCCTTAATGTTGATAGCAAAGAACTAGCAACGATCTCTATGTACTACTAGATGGAGCGTTCCAAACAATCGCTCTGTTCTACGCAAGTAGCCACAACTCTTTCACATTCACAATGAAACTTGTGCAGTTACTACGCAGAACATTTAATTATTACTAAATATTGATGCTACGGGTAAATAATGTCAATATTTAGTAAATAATTAAATGTTCTGAGTAGTAAATGCACAATTTTCAGAGTGAATCTGAAAGAGTTGTGGCTACTTGCGTGGAACTGAGCGATTGTTTGGAACGCTTCATCTAGTAGTACATAGAGATCGTTGAGAACTAGTCATTAATTTAGCGTTAGCTTCAAGTAAAGTAAAGAAGAAAAGGCGCAACAAACTTCCTACACATGGTTTTAAAAACAAGTTTGTATACAATATTAAAAATATTGTGCGAAGCTGAAGCAACATTAGTATCAGGCATCTTTATCATTCAAATAATCGTCAATTTTTTTTGTTGGAGTTCAGTGAAATCTTATCTGTGGTAGCTTCCAACTTTGGTTGTTGATATAAATACCTATATGAATTTCGAGCAGACCTGTCTTACTCAGCACTTTAGGTATAAAGATTACTACGCAGCGCAGTAGACGAATCGCGTACGACTGTCAATGATGCGTGATTTAGCGGTTCAGCGTAAGATTAACTTTATTCCATGTCCGTAGGGTTCAATTTTGTAGGTACGTTTATGAGAATTTGAACACACTTTCTGAGATTGCACGTTTTACAAGCACTTATTCCATAATTTATTTCTTGCAGAGTTTTGTGTACTTCCTGTGAGTTTACTACTGATCCGGAAGTTCCAATGTAGGGTGTTCTATGGATGTAAAGAATACATACATCATCATCAGCGGAAATACGTCCACTGATGAACATAAGCCTCCCCAATAGAACGTCACTTTCCATGTGCTGTCCGTTGGGATATTTGCCACAGACAGAAAGTTTAAGATTCACATTAAAAACTACTTGTAAGAAAGCCTATTATAAAATAAACGATTATTTGAATGACAAAGATGCCTGGTACTATTGTTGATTCAGCTTCGCAAAATCTTTAATAATTGTATGCAAACTTGATTTTTAAAAGATGTGTTGCGTGAAGTTTGTTGCGCCGTTTCTTCTTCACAGCGCTAACACCTAGGAAGCGATAGTCGATAAAAAAAATAATGACGTGTATAAATGTACCAAGTGCATTCATATGCAATAAATGATTTTGACTTTGACTTTGAAACACCACGCTTGGCAGGCTGATTGGTGATCGCAGTAATGATCTTAATATACATAGGAGAACGCTGCTGACCATCAATGGTGCTCTAAGGTTCTAAGCCACACAGCAACATGAAAACACATCATCGTGATCAATGACCTACCTTAAACAATTTACTTAGACTTTAACATCACACTCAATGGTAAAAGGTGTAATATAAAAGTATAATTTATTTTCGCTACAACAAGGTGACAAGTTAAACTAGAAATAATGACTCTAATTATTGTCAAAGCATCGCATGTCTAAATGCAATATGAATCAACGGATGAAAGTAAATTAATAACTCAACTCACATTTCAGGCCACTTTCAATCATAAACAACTCTTTTATGACACAAAATCGAGTGCAACTGAAGAGGCAGATGTTATATTTAAGGCACAATTAAATAATAAAGTCAAATGTAGATGTATAGCCATGATGCGGCGCAGGCGCGGTAATACTACCTTAATTATCAATGGTAATAACAGATGGCAAAAGATAAGGCAATATAGTTGTCATTTTTCAAACGACATCTTGTAATAACGCTTGTAAAACTATAATACTTCTGCTTACTTTAGACTTTAGAGAAAGCTATTAAGGGCGATAATTAAATGACAATACATAACTTCTTGAAAAGTTACTTGTCGTGTCAATATTTTAAAACCCTAACGTGTTGATCTTTGGGTAGCTAATGGTTAAGAAATAGGATTACGTTTGAAAAACAGCGCCGTGCAATGTCATCTGCCGGCATACTGGATCCTTACAGGCATGCTGAGACTGGATCCTTTTGTCACATTTCTATATATCTATACTAATATTATAAAGAGGTAAAGTTTGTGTGTTTGTGAGTTTATGACTTTGTAGGGGGTAATCTCTGGATCTACTAAACCGATTTTGAAAGTTTACTAACTAATAATAAATACCTTTAAAAATACTTGCCTACCTCCAAAGATTACCGTTATCGATCTTTAAATTGTTGGCTAATTAATCAGGTTTTTTACACTCGTTCATGAATTTAAGTACATAGCACTACTTTTAGTACATAGCTTTTAATATACTAAAATGTGATATAATATAGTACTTATAAAACGACGCAATATGTTAGGGTAAAATAATAAATAGTATTAAATCCTATCCTACTAATATTATAAACGCGAAAGTTTGTAAGTATGGATGGATGTTTGTTACTCTTTCACGTAAAAACTACTAAATGGATTTTAATGAAACTTTACAATAATATAGCTTATACATCAGAATAACACATAGGCTACAATTTATAAAGATACTGTGTGAATTGTCCAAAATATCAAGTAAGTAGGAAAAAATCTACCATCTGCGAGCTATTCTGGCGTGTGCTGCCAAAACCGCTAGAGTTACACATATGTAATGTATGATGGAAATGTTTATCTTAAATAGTCCTACAAAAAAGCCCGCCACAGTATATATCTATATCTTATGTGTAAGCTATTATAGCCAAAATAGTGAACCATAACTACAATAAAAATTGATAATTTATTTCAAATGCACATTTGGTAGTAAGATCGTGTGCAGATGAAGTCGCGGGCACCAGCTAGTTAGATATAAGATTGCAGGGTCATTTTTTTACTTAACAACATTTATAGTGATTTACACATAGACCAGTTTTACTGATACACCATTATACAAATCGTTTGTTGATCGAAGCTGCGAGCACTGTCGTGAAATTACTAGAGGATCCTTGCATGTTAGTTTGTGTGCACGAGACTTTACGATGCAATTTATGCGCTATGTACGATGTTTTACGATGTTCATTCATTTCTTTGTGTTATAATTTACTGTGGCCTGCAGTGTAGTTTAATTATTGCAATATTCTTGATGTGTTACGCCCTGCGGGTTTTCTCGTGTTGTGTCTTAATTAATGGGGTGCAGTTTGGTGTTTTATAGAGATATCGATTATCGTTCCATCTATCATAATGAGTTAGAGATTACTAGCAAAAAGGAATAAAATTGTGTGCAACGGCGGATTTATGCTACTTAGGGATCTTAGCGGGACGCGGCGCGGCGAGCGGCGCGGTTTCGGCAGGCGGAGGGTTGGCCGCTGATTGCGGCGCCTCGTGGCGTGCTGCTAACATTTTTGTACATTTGTTCTCGCCGCTCGCCGCCCCGCTCCTAGCTGCCGCTGGCAGCGGCAAGGTCGTGGCCGAGCGGTTAGAGTAACTGAAATAGGTATTATAATACTTTTAGTAGTTTCAACTGTTATTTTTTCTGTATAGTTATTGGTCACAGGTAATTTTGAAGTGCAGGTTATTAAAATATAAGAAACAATAGTTTAGTTAAAATAATTAAAATTATAGGGCAATGTATACGCTTCTGCATGCTTCTACGAGAAAAAATCTTATTTAAGACGGACATAAAATTAAAGAATCACATTAGAAAACAGCTTTGTAAGAAAGCCTATTATAAAACAGACGATTATTTGAATGATAAAGATGCCTGATACTAATGTTGCTTCAGCTTCGCACAATATTTTTAATATTGTATACAAACTTGTTTTTAAAACCATGTGTAGGAAGTTTGTTGCGCCTTTTCTTCTTTACTTTACTTGAAGCTAACGCTAAATTAATGACTAGTTCTCAACGATCTCTATGTACTACTAGATGAAGCGTTCCAAACAATCGCTCAGTTCCACGCAAGTAGCCACAACTCTTTCAGATTCACTCTGAAAATTGTGCATTTACTACTCAGAACATTTAATTATTTACTAAATATTGATGCTACGGGTAAATAATGTCAATATTTAGTAAATAATTAAATGTTCTGAGTAGTAAATGCACAATTTTCAGAGTGAATCTGAAAGAGTTGTGGCTACTTGCGTGGAACTGAGCGATTGTTTGGAACGCTTCATCTAGTAGTACATAGAGATCGTTGAGAACTAGTCATTAATTTAGCGTTAGCTTCAAGTAAAGTAAAGAAGAAAAGGCGCAACAAACTTCCTACACATGGTTTTAAAAACAAGTTTGTATACAATATTAAAAATATTGTGCGAAGCTGAAGCAACATTAGTATCAGGCATCTTTATCATTCAAATAATCGTCTGTTTTATAATAGGCTTTCTTACAAAGCTGTTTTCTAATGTGATTCTTTAATTTTATGTCCGTCTTAAATAAGATTTTTTCTCGTAGAAGCATGCAGAAGCGTATACATTGCCCTATAATTTTAATTATTTTAACTAAACTATTGTTTCTTATATTTTAATAACCTGCACTTCAAAATTACCTGTGACCAATAACTATACAGAAAAAATAACAGTTGAAACTACTAAAAGTATTATAATACCTATTTCAGTTACTCTAACCGCTCGGCCACGACCTTGCCGCTGCCAGCGGCAGCTAGGAGCGGGGCGGCGAGCGGCGAGAACAAATGTACAAAAATGTTAGCAGCACGCCACGAGGCGCCGCAATCAGCGGCCAACCCTCCGCCTGCCGAAACCGCGCCGCTCGCCGCGCCGCGTCCCGCTAAGATCCCTAAGTAGCATAAATCCGCCGTTGCACACAATTTTATTCCTTTTTGCTAGTAATCTCTAACTCATTATGATAGATGGAACGATAATCGATATCTCTATAAAACACCAAACTGCACCCCATTAATTAAGACACAACACGAGAAAACCCGCAGGGCGTAACACATCAAGAATATTGCAATAATTAAACTACACTGCAGGCCACAGTAAATTATAACACAAAGAAATGAATGAACATCGTAAAACATCGTACATAGCGCATAAATTGCATCGTAAAGTCTCGTGCACACAAACTAACATGCAAGGATCCTCTAGTAATTTCACGACAGTGCTCGCAGCTTCGATCAACAAACGATTTGTATAATGGTGTATCAGTAAAACTGGTCTATGTGTAAATCACTATAAATGTTGTTAAGTAAAAAAATGACCCTGCAATCTTATATCTAACTAGCTGGTGCCCGCGACTTCATCTGCACACGATCTTACTACCAAATGTGCATTTGAAATAAATTATCAATTTTTATTGTAGTTATGGTTCACTATTTTGGCTATAATAGCTTACACATAAGATATAGATATATACTGTGGCGGGCTTTTTTGTAGGACTATTTAAGATAAACATTTCCATCATACATTACATATGTGTAACTCTAGCGGTTTTGGCAGCACACGCCAGAATAGCTCGCAGATGGTAGATTTTTTCCTACTTACTTGATATTTTGGACAATTCACACAGTATCTTTATAAATTGTAGCCTATGTGTTATTCTGATGTATAAGCTATATTATTGTAAAGTTTCATTAAAATCCATTTAGTAGTTTTTACGTGAAAGAGTAACAAACATCCATCCATACTTACAAACTTTCGCGTTTATAATATTAGTAGGATAGGATTTAATACTATTTATTATTTTACCCTAACATATTGCGTCGTTTTATAAGTACTATATTATATCACATTTTAGTATATTAAAAGCTATGTACTAAAAGTAGTGCTATGTACTTAAATTCATGAACGAGTGTAAAAAACCTGATTAATTAGCCAACAATTTAAAGATCGATAACGGTAATCTTTGGAGGTAGGCAAGTATTTTTAAAGGTATTTATTATTAGTTAGTAAACTTTCAAAATCGGTTTAGTAGATCCAGAGATTACCCCCTACAAAGTCATAAACTCACAAACACACAAACTTTACCTCTTTATAATATTAGTATAGATATATAGAAATGTGACAAAAGGATCCAGTCTCAGCATGCCTGTAAGGATCCAGTATGCCGGCAGATGACATTGCACGGCGCTGTTTTTCAAACGTAATCCTATTTCTTAACCATTAGCTACCCAAAGATCAACACGTTAGGGTTTTAAAATATTGACACGACAAGTAACTTTTCAAGAAGTTATGTATTGTCATTTAATTATCGCCCTTAATAGCTTTCTCTAAAGTCTAAAGTAAGCAGAAGTATTATAGTTTTACAAGCGTTATTACAAGATGTCGTTTGAAAAATGACAACTATATTGCCTTATCTTTTGCCATCTGTTATTACCATTGATAATTAAGGTAGTATTACCGCGCCTGCGCCGCATCATGGCTATACATCTACATTTGACTTTATTATTTAATTGTGCCTTAAATATAACATCTGCCTCTTCAGTTGCACTCGATTTTGTGTCATAAAAGAGTTGTTTATGATTGAAAGTGGCCTGAAATGTGAGTTGAGTTATTAATTTACTTTCATCCGTTGATTCATATTGCATTTAGACATGCGATGCTTTGACAATAATTAGAGTCATTATTTCTAGTTTAACTTGTCACCTTGTTGTAGCGAAAATAAATTATACTTTTATATTACACCTTTTACCATTGAGTGTGATGTTAAAGTCTAAGTAAATTGTTTAAGGTAGGTCATTGATCACGATGATGTGTTTTCATGTTGCTGTGTGGCTTAGAACCTTAGAGCACCATTGATGGTCAGCAGCGTTCTCCTATGTATATTAAGATCATTACTGCGATCACCAATCAGCCTGCCAAGCGTGGTGTTTCAAAGTCAAAGTCAAAATCATTTATTGCATATGAATGCACTTGGTACATTTATACACGTCATTATTTTTTTTATCGACTATCGCTTCCTAGGTGTTAGCGCTGTGAAGAAGAAACGGCGCAACAAACTTCACGCAACACATCTTTTAAAAATCAAGTTTGCATACAATTATTAAAGATTTTGCGAAGCTGAATCAACAATAGTACCAGGCATCTTTGTCATTCAAATAATCGTTTATTTTATAATAGGCTTTCTTACAAGTAGTTTTTAATGTGAATCTTAAACTTTCTGTCTGTGGCAAATATCCCAACGGACAGCACATGGAAAGTGACGTTCTATTGGGGAGGCTTATGTTCATCAGTGGACGTATTTCCGCTGATGATGATGTATGTATTCTTTACATCCATAGAACACCCTACATTGGAACTTCCGGATCAGTAGTAAACTCACAGGAAGTACACAAAACTCTGCAAGAAATAAATTATGGAATAAGTGCTTGTAAAACGTGCAATCTCAGAAAGTGTGTTCAAATTCTCATAAACGTACCTACAAAATTGAACCCTACGGACATGGAATAAAGTTAATCTTACGCTGAACCGCTAAATCACGCATCATTGACAGTCGTACGCGATTCGTCTACTGCGCTGCGTAGTAATCTTTATACCTAAAGTGCTGAGTAAGACAGGTCTGCTCGAAATTCATATAGGTATTTATATCAACAACCAAAGTTGGAAGCTACCACAGATAAGATTTCACTGAACTCCAACAAAAAAAACTATCATGTAACCCATCCTTTATTCAGATCGTTTCGGAAGACTTGTACCACACGGATCGGCTGTCCACGATTTTTTAACCAGGATCGGACTCAATTAATCTTCCTTATCGGCCGATCGTGGTCGGCAGTAGAGGCTGACTGAATTTTCGACTTCGGTCGATTTGGAAAAAAAAATCACATTTGCCTTAATTGGTCCACTGTTGAGCTTAAGCCTTCCTAATTCCACTTGTGGTGGGCTGTACATTGGGGGATTTGCCATAATCACTACGCTTGGCAGGCGGATTGGTGATCGCAGGAGAACGCTGCTGCCCACCTCAGGCGTAATCCCTTAATCGCCTTGACGATTAAATAGTCAGCTACGAACAAATAAGTCAACATTATAACTTGAAATTAAATACTATAGGTAAGTAAATATTATATTTTATATCATATTTTTTTATTTAATTTTTTTTAAATATTATTGACAGTAATGGTAAGTTCGTCATTATTTGATTGTTAATTAAAAATATCGAAAATTTAAAACCATGCTAGACTAGAAATAAAACAAATAAAAAAATGTAAAATAACTTTGTGAAACTAGGTCCAATTCTGAAGACACACATTTAAAATTTGACAGCTCTAAAATTAGCTCCGTCATTATCTTCATAATACTGTGTGAAAATGATAGAAATTAAATAATTTAGTTATTTTCTTGCTATTTGTTGTTATTTTTTTTTAGGAGTTGCAGTGAAGCTAAATAAGTTAACAAACGCTAAAACTATGTAAGTTTCGGTTTCGACTAAAAGTTTCGGTCAAAGACGCGACCCTAGCCGCCGGTTGAATAATCGTGCCGCAGACGAGTTTTACATAAATTAAGTTTTCCACGACACCTTGATACCACCCTGTATTATACACATCTGCCTCACTACTTCTGCCATTACTGAATTTAAATTTAACCTTTAACTTAATGTAATAGGGTTGACTTAACTGTCGTAAAGGTGCATTTGTAAGTTGGTCTTCGTTTAATAATGGGTCTTCGGCGAAAGATGTATATCGAAAGAAAGGTTAAGTGTGAACATTTGTTTGTTAATGCCCTTGTATAATGAATTTGTGTGTATTTCTTTTTACGTCGGAATGATAAGTAGTTTCGTTTTAATTGATCGATCGTTTGTGTTTTCTCGCTGACACGTGTAGTGTTGTATTTGTTAGTTTAAAAGAAATTCTAGAGTATTTTACAGGTGCTTGATGAGTTCTGCCGTGTGGTTTCCGGTAGAGTAGAATAGGACCACTCCAACTCTTTCCGTGGATGTCGTACAAGGCGACTGAGGGAATACATTATAAAACATCAATCAGGCCTCCCCAACCCGTCTGGCCAGCGCGGGGAGTGTAGGCCGAATCCTCCGTCTGTCTCCGGCAGATGAGAGAGGGTTGTGCTCCTGCAGTGGAGACAAAAATAACCTGATGATGAATGATGATGATGGGTTCTGGCAGTGTGGGCATCCCCCATCTTCCTGTGGATATCGTCAAGGCGACAATTGTGATGTATTTTCTCTCTGGTCTAATTTAATTACCTGCCAAACTTTATATTCCAAAGATTTCAACATGTGAAGAGAAGGAGGTATTAGAAGGTAGGCAGAGACGATGTATCGCCACTTTGCGCGATTCTGACACATCTCACTAACCTCCCTCACATTCATCAAAATTTTTCATGCATCTCTTTTTATTTTTCTCACTGCGGACCCCAGCCTTTTTGAGGACGTCACCAATTTGATCCATGAACGTCCTTCCAGGACCTCTAGCTGTAGTGCCTTCTACATTCGCACTGTAAATCTCTTTCGTCACTCTTCTTTCACTCATATGCTCTAAATGTTCTAGTATTCAAGATTTTATAGATAGCTAATAGCAACTAGCTCTCTCAACCGTCTCTGATAATCAAACAGTTCAAGTCAATGTCATGTTCAGCGTCGTGTCTGTTTAGCATTTGCAAATTATCAATGTCAAGATTAATCTGTTTATGACGTTGCTTAATACTGCGTTTTTTTTATTTAATTTGAATCCATTTTTTGTAGATCAACTTTCAAATCGCTTCTGCAAACCAAATCAACTTGAAAATTTGCATTGACGAGCGTGCCAAAGATAAGGTAATTGCGATTCACCAGACCGGACGCTGTGCCCTGGGGACTGCCATCCAACAGATCATGCTCTGACTTTGGACCTTGTATTTATACTACAAGGGTTCTCCGTGTATAAACTCTAAAGTTGCCATGTGGTTCCCGACTTTAGAGTAGAGCCACCAACCTACTCTTATTCCTCAACTTATCACTTCTTTGTTTGGCACTGTAGACAAACTTGTCTGCACCGGGTGCGACTGAAAATCAGCGCTTAACACCTTACTTGGTCTAGGCATATGCTGAGTCGTTTGCCCTTTTGCTGCCACGGCACACGCATACTATTTTAACAATGTTAAAAATTTTAAATTGATTTCTCTAGTTCTTATAAGTTTTATTTCATTTTTTATCCTTTTTCTTGTTTTGTTGGTTTTTTCTCTGTGTGTGCCAATTGTGGTAGTGAACAAATGTTTTTTTCTTTTCTCTCTCTCTCTCTCTCTCTCTCTTTCTTTCTTTCTTTCTACTCGTGGGTGACATCAAGGCGACTCAGGTATTGCACCAGGGACGGGCAGAAGCGTTAGTCTGTGTATATTAAGATCATTACTGCGATCACCAATCCTCCTGCCAAGCGTGCCAAATCCCCCAATGGTCAGTCCACCAAAAGAGTTGAAGATCCTAAGAACTTAAGTTATTGACACAGTTCAACAAAATTCTTTGGTTTGAAAGGGCAGCGAAGCCAAATATAAAATATGAAGTGTATATAATTGATGGTAGGTCTTCCGATAAATCCCGGAGACCTCCATCCCCCTTAAATATTATGGATGAAATAAATACAATAAACAGATAAGAATCCTTGTATGACAGAAAATGTCTTTGCCGTGTGGCAAAGGAATAACTAGAATAGAAACAAGATAAAAAAAATGGAATAGAGACTCAGTGGAATAAAAGAACTGTAAATGAGTGTTCAAGTTGGCAACGTATAAGTAGCCGTTGCATTGTTACATACAATATAGGTAACATAGGTGGCCGATCATCATCATCAGGTTATATTTGTCTCCACTGCAGGAGCACAACCCTCTCTCATCTGCCGGAGACAGACGGAGGATTTGGCTTACACTCCCCGCGCTGGCCAGACGGGTTGGGGAGGCCTGATTGATGTTTTGTAATGTAAGATGGCCGATATTCTAATTCAAATCTGAAATATAAGCTACTTAGAATCAAGAGGTATGTAGCTTTAGTCAGATAGTAAAAATATTTTGTATCCTAGTACTATTAAGCTAAAAGCTAAAATGAAGTGAAAATTAACACTTTAAGATATATATCGGCTCTAAAAACTAGCGCTATATTCTTAACTAACTGTTGCCCGCGACTTCGTCCGCGTGGACAGCTTAACTTCACTAATTATTATGTATTTCCCGTAGGAACGGGATGTTTTTTCGGGATAAAAACTATCCTATGTCCTATTCCAGGACCTAACCTATATATGTACCAAGTTTTATCCCGGCGCGTCCAGTAGTTGAAGCGTGATTAAGTAACAAACATCTAAATATACAAACTTTCGCAGTTATAATATTAGTAGGATAACACCTTAGGTTCCACAGTGGCTACACAATAGCAAGAAAAGGGTAGCCGTCCTTAGCGTTGGGTGCTGCCAGTCGTAAGGTTACAAGTTGTGATCACTGACTCTAAGCGTGATACAAGATGTAATATACTTTAATTTCAGATACTAAGGTTAAAAAAGTCTTGAACGTTTACCCTAAACTCGAGCCCTATTAAAATTAAATGATTACCTATGACGTGAATAAGTAACTATCCACTACGACGTATGCAATTAGCTGCACCCACACCCTGAGGCCATGAATCTCCGTAAAGTGATGGTTTGGAGCTGTTATTGGAGCCAGGCACGCAACGTGTAAAGTTATAAATCTTTATAAGGAAGTTAGTAACGAAGTCTTTAAAGGAAGGATATTCGACGACGATCTAAGTTCACTGACTGCCGAAACATAGCATAGAAAAGTAAGGTCATCAGGACAAATGAGTTACTGTGAGACCCCAAGCCAGGTCAGGCAGGTCGCTGTAAGTAAGGACGGAGGACAGGTTATGCCCTATGTCCAGCAAGGACGTGGAAAGACGTCGAAAGACCTTCTTCAATATTTAGTGTAGACAAAGGGCGATAAGCTTATCATCATCAGATGCGCCAGTGAACCAGATCTTTGGTTCTCCGCAACCAGTTATTACCAGCCGCCTTGTGTCTTAATAGGCTTAAAAAAGACCGTGTATATCTGTATGTTAAAATTGTCTAATAATGTCATCATATATTTTTCAAAACAAAAGCAGTATAAAAGCATATAAAAACCAGCCAATAGCCAACAAGGCTAATGGTGTAAGGTAAAAGGAGAAAGTACCCAAGAGGGCGAAGCCCTAAGGAATGATCAGATCAGATGGCTAAGTAACTAAAGCTGTCATCCATGATGAAAATCATAACCGTAGGAAAGAACTCGGCGATAAGTTTTGTTGTCGGAGTTACAATCATTAATGAAAAGGTCCAGTGATTGATTGCAGTATGAAACATGATCAAACTTCAAGTGTCCACTGCTGGATATAGGCCTCCCCAAAGCGTGCCTCTGAACCCGATCCTCGGTTCTTCTCATCCAGTCATTACCAGCCTTACGCAGATCGTAGCTAGCCAGAGGACGTCTCACACTACGCTTGTCCAGTCACGGTCCCCAATCGAGAACGGTAATACAGCAACGGTATGAAAAAAAATATGTTGTAGGCAACGATCTCTATGTACTACTAGATGGAGCGTTCCAAACCATCCTTCTGTTCCACTCAAGTAGCCACAACTCTTTCACATTCACAATGAAACTTGTGCAGTTACTACGCAGAACATTTAATTATTACTAAATATTGACGCTACGGTTAAATAATGTCAATATTTAGTAAATAATTAAATGTTCTGCGTAGTAACTGCACAAGTTTCAAAGTAAATGTGAAAGAGTTGTGGCTACTTGCGTAGTACAGAGCGATTGTTTGGAACGCTCCATCTAGTAGTACCTTATACAAATGAATAACAAGAGTAGTACATAGAGATCGTTGGTTGTAGGTATAATCAAATAATCATGAAAATTAAACATAGATATTTCTGAAACAACAACAATTTAGACTGTGTACAGGTAGCCCTCTTTCAACGATGTTGTAAATACCAATACAGCAATAAATTCTTCACATGCGTCGAAAAATATTATTGGAGCTATTTCATATTTGTTGTGAAAGTTGCACAGAGTAAACTACAGCCAGTGTACAAAGTTCGATAACGTCACAAGTGTGAATGTATGATTATTGTTTGCGTATTTTAGTATATTTTTAACCTGAAACCAGGAACATTTAAAAGGCAAGTGATGCGCAGGATCACGTCTGAATAGGCACGCACACCCACACACACCTGTACACACACACACACACACACCCAAAACACACACAAACACACACACCTATAGACACAATCACCTACCCACTATCCTATATGTGTTTTATTGTTATTCGTTTGTTTCTTTATGTTCAGCTGTTATTAAGTTCTTTTTTTTTTGTTAAAATGTAAAATCTTATAATTGGCGTGCAATTATTTTAGGCAAAAAAAAACATTTAATGCTGTAAGATTTTCTTATATATAAAATAAAAAATAAAAATTATCTACAATACCAGTGATAAAGTTCCGTCCCAAGACAGAGAGCTCTCGGCTCGGTTGCCAATCGCAAATTCGTGATCTCATTGCGGACATGCAGTTAAAATATTGTACGGTCTTATCTTCTCAGAGGGCCAGCAAGACACTTCGACCCTTCGAGATCTTTTGTGCCAAACCCCTGTCCACCAACGGTGCCCCAAGCCGATTTGGTGGACTTCACACACGCCTTAGAATTTCTTCTTTGGCATATGCAGGTTTCCTCACGATGTTTTCCTTCTCCGAAAAGCCTGTGGAATCCTTAATACAAATTTTGTTGGAAAATGAATATTATTCCATAAATGAATTTTCTAAATAATGAAATTGGTGGGCCCTCTGACGTTTAATTTAATTTGTGATAATTTAATACCAAGTATATTTTTAAATTTTTATTTTAATATTATATACTGACATAGATAGTATGTTATATACTATGACATTATTTGAATTGTTGACATTGTAATTTATATTTTGTACATTATTTTATTTTATGACGATCCCTCTTACCATATTAGAATGACATGTAAAATGGAATTTTTAAGATGTAAAAGTGAAATAAATAAATCTAATCTAATATTATAAATGCGAAGGTTTGGATATTTGGATGTTTCTTACTCAATCACGCTTCAACCACTAGACGGATCGTGATGAAACTTGGCACACATAAAGGTTAGGTCCTGAAGTAGTCTTTAACCCGAAAAAACATCCCATTCGTACGGGAAATACAAAAAGTCGCGGGTAACAGCTAGTTATAAATAAACCGCATTAAAGTAACAGTATCGTCTGTAAAATTCTCGCTAGCCTCTCTAAAGATTATTTGCAATTAGCTAATGAATATGCATGAATGCCAATTACCAAGGTTACGTCGTTCCCTAAATTCATCAAAATCTGTCAGTGATAGGTACTTCGCGAGATTCTCTTGTAAGTTATCATCACCAGGTTATTGTGTCTCCACTGCAGGAGCACAACCCTCTCTCATCTGCCGGAGACAGACGGATGATTCGGCCTACACTCCCCGCGCTGGCCAGACGGGTTGGGGAGGCCTGATTGATGTCTTATAATGTATTCCCTTAGTCGCCTTGTACGACGTCCACGGGAAGAGTTGGAGTGGTCCTATCCTACTCTACCGGAAACCGGAAGCCGTGTGGTTTCCGGCAGAGTAGAATAGGACCACTCCAACTCTTTTCGTGGATGTCGTACAAGGCGACTAAGGGAATACATGTAAGTTATCTCTATCTTATAATCTGCTTGCTATGTTTACTGTGGCAAATCGTTCACATCTGAACGTATAACAGCAGAAAAATTCCATGGAATAGATGAAAAATTGCCGAGTTGCCAATTAAACTCAAAAATGTCCGTGGGCACCGATTAAATTGATTTACATACCGATAAATCGTGATGGTATATCGGGGGCTTAAATATCGTTTTTTATCGTTCCACGCGATATCCGATTACCGGGGCATTAAGCACTTTATTGAATGCGGATATTGAGAAATGGGTGTTGCCATATTGTTAAAAAAACTAAATCTACAACGTGATTGTAATGCTATGTTACTAATACTCTTTGATTGATTTTTTTGTACCAAGGACGGGCAGCAGCGTTCTCCTGTGTGTGTAGGTTAAGATCATTACTGCGATCACCAATCCGCCTGACAAGCGTGGTGATTATGGCAAGTCCCCCAATGGACAACTTACTATAAAAGGCATTCTACTGGGGAGGCCTATGTCCAGCAGTGGACGTGTTTAGGCTGATAATGATGATGATTTATTTGTTAAATAGAAAAAATATAAAATTTGTTATATACTAGTACAAAAGAAAGGGGATGGGAAAGCCCTGCAGATAAAAGATCCCCTCTCTCACTCTCCTCTGTAGAGTTTTTCATGATGCGAAGGATGCTCGCTGAGTTACCCCTTTGAATCCCCAGGCTGATGAGGCTGAGAGAGATCTTGGGAGTGTGACTGTTGTATGCTGGTCCGAGATGCGGCTGCGTAGATGGTCCGTCAGACCAGCACCGTCGGAAGTCCGTCACTAACATGTATTTGAGGTGGAGAGTGTGTGGACTGTATGCTCTGGGATTGGTTGCAGGATGGCTTATGGTGAAGGAAACGCTTAAATAAATATAAATATGTCAGACATGCAATGTTTGTTACTCAATCACGCTTCAACCACTGGACGGATCGGGATGACACATGGCACACATATAGGTTAGGTCCTGGAATAGGACATAGAATAGTTTTTATCCCGAAAATTATGACATTCCTACGGGAAATACATAATAATTTGTGATTTTAAGTTGTCCACGCAGGCGAAGTCGCGGGCAACAGCTAGTAGGGGAATTACACGATAGTCCACCAAGAAGGAAGGGGGGGGGGGGTTTCTCTTATTTCGCATCCCACAACAACAAAGCCCTAAACTATAGCTGGGCACAGAAATATCGTAACTGGCGCACTTTGTTGAGTTGGATCGTAAAAGCGTATTTTATTTCCAACGGTCAATGTAGTGGGCCCCTCGTGGCTAGTTATGGATCGTGTTCAAATTGCGCTACCGCAAGAAAAGGACGGATTACATTTTACTATTTTACAGCTACAAACATTTTACAATTTTCTTTATATAAGCACCTTAGAAAAATATATATGTCGCAGAATGGCTCGGATTGACAACAATGGGCGTGTTTCTTGCATATTCAGACATATTAGGGTACCTCGAGATTATTAATAATTGATAAAATAATAAATAAATAAATAAAATTCTTTATTAAGGACAACAATAATCCACAAAGTATTAGTAGCAACTTATGAAGTATGTTAGTATAAAATAATTAAATTTGATTTAACAATATTAACAAGGTGCCACATAATAGGGCAGTCGTACCTATCTGCGATTACCCTCAGGATGCTGTTAGGGCTGCCCCGAACTCTCTGTAGTAATGATGTTATTTTTTATTTGCAACAGGCGTGAAAGCCGTCGGTGCGTGCTGCTGTGAACATTGCCGAGGCACTGCAGAAGCGGAAAAAATGGATGGTTCACACAGCGATATAATTTACAGTTCTGATTTATGATTTCACGATAGATAATTAATTTGTTTGTCATAGAACAGATGCGTCTGCGCGCGCTGGGTGCCAATCGTGACTATCCTTTGATTCCTTCTCTCCTCACCCCTTGCCGCCCGCAGCCACCATCCAAGTCGACGGTACAGACCACCGCTTGCGTTCTATGCGTAACTTGTGTTGCCTGCCTTAACAACCCAAATTCCCGACATATAAATAAATATATCAGACATTCACACCAATTATCCAGTCCCAAACTAGGCAGAGCCTGTTCTATGGTTACTAGATAACGGATACACATACTTAAATAAATATATAAACATCCAAAACTTGGGTACAAACATTCATATTCATCATACGAACACTTGCCGCTAGCGCGATTCGAACCCGCAACCTCCGGCGTGGCAGTCCGAGAGCTACCCGTTCCGCCACGGAGGTCATCTTAAAATGAAAACTGATTCCCGGCTTAGAATAGGGCCACCCCTATCTTTCCCGTGGGGGTCGTCAAAGAGACTATGGAATTGCACCAGGAACGCGTAGCAGCGTTCTCCTGTATGTATTAAAATTATTACTGCGATCACCAATCCGCCTGCCAAGCGTGGTGACTATGACAATTTATCCAATGGACAGCCTACCAAAAGTGACATTCTTTTGGGGAGTGGACGTATGCGGATGATGAAGCTTATAATATAACATCATCATCAGCCTATATACTTCCACTGCTGGACATAGGCCTCTCCAATAGAATACCATTTGGTAAGTTGTTCATTGGGAGATTTGCCATAATCACCATGCTTGACAGGCGGATTGGTGATCGCAGTAATAATGTTAACATACATACACAGGAGAACGCTGCTGCCCGTCCCTGGTGCAATCCCTTAGTGGCCTTGACGACACCCACGGGAAAGATAGGGGTGGCCCTATTCTAAGCCGGGAACCACACGGCAACCACACCACCTAATAATATATACTTACTATATAATCACCTGTACTATGGGAATTAGGCAAAGTACAAAGTTATCTGTCCCCAGTGGGAATTGAACTCACGACCTCTGAGGCTCAAGTACAATGACCCAGCCAACGGGGCATTCAAGTATAAATTATTACTTGTAATTAGTGATTATATTAGAACTAGCTGTTGCCCGCGACTTCATTCGCGTGGACAACTTAACATCACAAATTATTATGTATTTCCCGTAGGAATGGGATGTTTTCTCGGGATAAAAACTATCCTATGTCCTATTCCAGGACCTAACCTATATGTGTGCCAAGTTTCATTATGATCCGTCCAGTGGTTGAAGCGTGACTGAGTAACCAACATCCAAATATCCATACATCCAAATGGATATATATTAGTAGGAAAAACAATGTACAAATTCTGGTAATTATTAGAATATTAATGTTTATGATTTTAATTTAATTTGTATATTGATTTGTTTTGGATAATGTCTCAAGTTGAGGTGACATTAAACCACTAGACAATTTGGTACCAGACTTACAACAGGACCAGCCCAACCTTCCCATGAGTAGAGTCAAGGCACCAAGGATGGGTAGAAGCGTTCTCCAGCTGTGTATTAAAATCATTACTGGGATACCTGCTAAGAATGGTGATAATGACAGATTCCGCAATGGACAGCCCACCAAAAGTGGCATTCTAATGGGGAGGCTTATGTTCAGCAGTGGACGTATTTCGGCTGATGATGAAATATATACTATTTTTTTTTAAAATTTGTACATTGTATTCTGTAATTATTCTTTTTTTGCGTCAATCAGGCCTCCCCAACCCGTCTGGCTAGCGCGGGGAGTGTAGGCCTAATCCTCCGTCTGTCTCCGGCAGATAAGAGAGGGTTGTGCTCCTGCAGTGGAGACAAAAATAACCTGATGATGATGATTACTGCAATCACCAACCCGCTTGTCGAGCGTGGTGATTATGGCAAATCCCCCGATGGACAGGCCACCAAAAGTGGCATTCTATTGGGGAGGCTTATGTTCAGCAGTGGACGTATTTCGGCTGATGATGAAATCACCAATGAACCCGCATACATTTTTTTTTGTTTGTTAAAATTTGTAAATTGTATTCTGTAGTTTTTTTCTTTCTTGTTTTGTTGGTTTTTTCTTTTGTGTATGCCAATTGTGGCAGTAAATAAATGTTTTTCTTTCTTTCAATAATAAATAAATATGTCAGACATTCACACCAATTATCCAGTCCCAAACTAGGACTAGAGAATGTGCTATGGTTACTAGATAACGGATAGACATATTAAATAAATATATAAACATCCAAGACTTGGGTACAAACATTCATATTCATCATACGAACATTTGCCGCTAGCGGGATTCGAACCCGCAACCTCCGGCGTGGCAGTCCGAGAGTTACCCGTTCCGCCACGGAGGTCGTCATTATTTATATATATTTCAAAAATAATTTCTATTTGATTTTGTCGCCAAATCCGAACACTCAAATATCAAACTACCGGTGTTTTATGATGTGGACAAATTATTGTGTGTGGAAGTGGCAAAGTTTAATCGATTTCGGAAGCTCGCTTCCTTCAATATTTCGATGCCCTGCGGACGCATTTCGTGCTGTGTTACTTCGAGTTTTAGTGCGATTGTAGTTTTATGGATTCAGTTTTTATATGGGTCCTTCCCAGCAGTATCCATTCCTATCTCTACCCAAATTTAAACTTTCACACATAATCTAACGACCTCTGTGGCGGAACGGGTAGCTCTCGGACTATCATTCCGGAGGTTGGAGGTTCGAATCCCGCTAGGGGCAAATGTTGGTATGATGAATATGAATGTTTGTACCCCAGTCTTGGATGTTTATATATTTATTTAAGTATGTGTATCCGTTATCTAGTAACCATACCACAGGCTCTGCCTAGTTTGGGACTGGATAATTGGTGTGAATGTCTGAGATATTTATTATTATTATTATCTAAAGGTGGCCGGAAGCTCCTGGATGCGGAGGGCGGAGGACCGGGTGTGGTGGCGTTCATTGGGTAAGGCCTATGTCCAGCATTGGACGTCTAAAGGCTGACATGATGATTATGATAGGTACAATACAATTTTTTTTTTGGTTAGACAATACAAAATTTTACTACGTAAAGAAGCAACACACAACTCCGTTGTCAGGGTGATCTTATCTTATCTTCTTAGGGGGGCCAGGAAGAACTGGCGACACTTCGGCCCTTCGGGATCTTTTGTGCCAAACCCCTGACCACCAACGGTGCCTCAAGCCGATTTGGTGGACTTCACATACGCCTCAGAATTTCTTCTTCGGCATATGCAGGTTTCCTTACGATGTTTTCCTTCACCGAAAAGCCTGTGGTATTATAAATAAACCGTACTTAAGTTTCGTAAAACTCATTGGTACGGGCGGGGTTTGAACCCACGACCTCATGAACGTGAGGCGAGTGCACAACCAACCGGCTACCACGGCTCAAATGGTCAGGGTGATAGTATTTTCCTCTTCAGTTTACTTAAACCACAAAACATTACAATATTTACCGACCAAACATTAGCATTAGAACCGTTATATTCCATTGAACTTAAAAAAACATAAATCATTTAGGGCGATGGTACACTCCGAGGAACACCTCCGAACACTTCACTAAACATATTATTCGAGGCGCAAACACCTCGATGGTGTTTACCGACAACTTAGCGTTAAGTTTCTTCTCTTATTAACGCGAGTACACTAAAATACGTGGGCAAATAGACGAGCCGATAATTTATTAATATACCGCTGTGCGTGACTTTGAGTTAGGCCTTGTGGGCAAAGAACATGAAAATAACTAAGTGGAGTCTGCAAAAAGTCAAAAGTAAAAATCATTTATTGCATATCAGTACACTTGGTACATTTATACACGTCATTTTTAGGGTTCCGTAGCCAAATGGCAAAAAACGGAACCCTGTCTGTTTGTCTGTCTATGCATAGGTCTTGAAAAATGATATTGAGGTTTCTAATATCATTTTTTTCTAAACTGAATAGTTTGCGCGAGGGACACTTCCAAAGTGGTAAAATGTTCCCCCCCCCCCCCCCCCCTTAACTTCTAAAATAAGAGAATGATAAAACTAAAAAAAATATATGATGTACATTGCCATGCAAACTTTCACCGAAAATTGGTTTGAACGAGATCTAGTAAGTAGTTTTTTTTTTAATACGTCTCAAATCGTAAACCACAATACTATTATTAAAACATCGATCAAAGTTACAACGAACTACAATAACTTTTATATTATGTCACTTGCTGCTACGGGACCCTACATGGGCGAGTCCGACTCGCACTTGGCCGCTTTTTTTTATCGACTACCGCTTCCTAGGTGTTAGCGCTGTGAAGAAGAAACGGCGCAACAAACTCCACGCAACACATCTTTTAAAAATCAAGTTTGCATACAATTAATAAAGATTTTGCGAAGCTGAATTAACATTAGTACCAGGCATCTTTGTCATTCAAACTGCAACTACCTAACTTCTTATTCCTAAAATAATGGCACTTTTAGTTGGCTATTCATTGAGGTGTTTGCCAAAATCACCACGCTTGGCAGGCGGATTGGTGAACACAGGAGAACGCTGCTGATTGTGTGCAATCTCTTAGCTACCGTGACGACACCCACGGTAAGATTAGGGGTGGTCCTATTCTAAGCCGGGAACCATCACGGAAAATAAATGGATTTCTTGAAAATGAACAAGCAACGGCAGATTAAATAACTAGTCAAGAATGTTTATTTGTTGTATGAAATAACTTCACTTTCAAAAAGCGTTTCAATATTTACAAAAAATAACAAAAATGGTAGCCGCTAACCGCACGAAAAATTTACTTCCATAGAATTAGGAAAACGATTAGACCGTCCGAAAATAAATATTAGATTTTCTTTGTGCGACACCAGCCGACAGGACTCTTTAGCGTGAGCACGTTAACACGCGGCCTCTGTCGCACTCTGCTGACGTTCCCAGAAGGACCAATGTCAATACTATATTCTAAATTTAAAAATTGTGTTCGGAATACAAATTTTTTGAGCAAACCATTGTTTATCAGAATGTCACGAAGCGAAAGGAACGTTATTATTGGTGCATTTCGTATTGGCTCGCTAATAGGCGCGGGATGACAAAGGAGCCGACTTTGTTGGCTCAAAACATACGTGGACGAGTTTCGAATGACATTTTAGGTTAGTGGTTCAACACTAAAGCAAAACAAATAGGGCTGATCAATCGTTGTAATTTATACATTATTTTATTTTATGACGATCCCTTTTACCATACTAGAATGACATGTAAAATTGAATTTTTAAGATGTAAAAGTGAAATAAATAAATCTAATCTAATCTAATCGGACGCCATTTCTAGTTGATCAGCAAGCTATGGAGAGGGGTATTCTCGTGAAGGATATTTGGTAATGAGAAGATTCGGCGAAGAAGGGCAGTCAGGGCAGATTTGGAATCTGAACTGAGGGCCGTTGGGGCATTCCCGCCTCCTCACCATTCTCCCCCCGCAACTCCTCTAAGCGAGGATCAACGGAGGTAACTGCAAAGACACCTACCAGTGAAGGTAGGGCAAGTCCCAGGTCATGAATTTACGCTACCTTGGGCTCCAGACAAATTAAATTAAAGAAGTAAAGAGTCAAAGTAGGAAGAGAGTTCCCACTTCCCCTCTAGCAAATGGGAGTGTAGCAATGAAACGATGACCAGAGTGGTCACGTCGGGGGGGTTGGGGGTTTTGGTATGGCCATGATAAGCCTGGTCACCTAGTTTGAACACCACGGACGTATTAGCGCCTTTGTGACGCAGTGAGCTGTGACGGAGTAGCAGAAGGCTTCTTCGTTGTTCGGCCGAAGTTCGGTCGTCGGCCGTTGGGGCAGACGAGTTCTGGAGTGGATCTAGAGTGGACCGTGATCGACACGCGCAGGAAGAGATCGGCCGACGACCTGAAGAAGATGACCGGAAGCGGATCACTGCGGAGGACCGGGTGTGGTGGAATTCATTGGGGACGGCCTATTTCCAACAGTGGACGTCGAAGGGATGATATAAATCAAAGGCCGTAGCTTTCCAATAAGTGGAGAAGACGATGATGAGCTTTGTATATATTTTATTTATTTATAATAATAATTTATCTGTGCCCACGGCTCCGCTCGCATTGACTACAGAATCCGCTCCCGTTCCCACTCTCGCTCATAGGTAGCCCACTTCCCACTCCCGCTCTAATTGTAGTACAAACCAATCGCAATATGAATTAACATAATAATAATACTTCTTTGTTATATTGCATATAATGGCTTCTAGAAAAAATACGTTATAAATATCTCAGGTTCTAAGTGGCGTATCAAGATGAAACATGCACAAGGTTTTAAGTTAGACCACCAGCAAGACAACTGTGAAAACTGCATCAAATTTATTCAGTAGTTTTTGCGTGATGAGGCAGCAAAACATACAGACGGATAAAAATTCTAAAAACAATTATTTTAGCTTCTATTGGCCCTATAAAGACCCCTCATACATATTTTTGTACAATATCTCCCGTGTACAGACATAGGCCAGTTACAGTTTTATTATATGTACCTATAGATATTTTGATCGTCTATTCCCACCTGTTCTGTTGAATAGTTCTGCCGGCAGAACTACTGGGATTTTTTTTTCCCATTAGTTCTGTTCACGAAACTTGTGATTCAAAACTACTTCTTCTCCGTGTAGTTTGCTATCAATTATCAAGACTGACCACTTGAGGTAGGTAGGTTGATAGTCTCCCGCTCCGGCGTAGACGGAGAGGAAGACGGCGAGCAATTTTTGCCGCCCGCCTAAACCTCTAGTGGAGCCAGGTGGGTGAGGGACCCACACTGTGGTACGGCTCCACACCGTCTGGGGGAGGGGTCGCTGGCGTGGCGATCCCTCCCTCCTTTGGCGCGGGTGCCCCGGCAGAGTAATGTCCGGGGCTGCCGGGGGGCACAGTAGCCTTGAATTCCTCGGAGAACGCACTGTGCCCCCCACTACGGCAGGGCGGGAAATACGCCGGAGTGGTTTTAGTGGGTATGCCCTCCACGCAGTACGACAGCGTACTGTGCCTGGAGGGAGAGTCCCACATACCCCCTGGTAACCCTAACCGGGGGGATGAGACAACTCATTTCCACTCCGTAAAAAAAAAAAAAAAAGGTAGGTTGATAGTCTCCCCCATGGTGTCAGCCTTGTCGTGGCGGGGGAGCTCAGTAGCCCCGGGCAATCCAGCCCGGGGTGAAGCTAATGACACCGAGGTGGGTCTCTCCAAGTCCCTTCGGGGAGGCGGAGAGACGCGTCCCTCCGCGTGTCCCTCTGATTAGCAGAGGGCACAGTGGATGGGGCAAGGACGGGCTCAGCGCGCACTTTTATCCCTGGTTATCCCTGGTGCCACCGTTGAGGGAGGCTTGCCCGTCCAGTCGCGAGACCGGCGGGCAAGCCACCAGTGAGGGAGGCGGGCTCATCCGGTCGCGAGACTGGCGGGCAGGCTTCGGCCACCGCCGTCGGAGGGAGCGGCAGGAGGCGGGCGCAGTTCGTCCAACTCCTACCGCGGTGTGGAGTCAGTGGGTGAGGGGCCCACATTGCACGGCTCCACACAGGCGGGGGGGGTCGTGAGCGTTTCGCGACCCTCCTCCTTTCGCGAGGGTGCACCGGCTTTTGTCGGTGCCGCCGGGGGGGTACAGTGGATTGAATTCCTTGGGACCACACTGTACCCCCTACCACGGCAGAGTGGGTGAAACGCCGGAGTGTTTTTAGTCGGTATGCCCTCAATGAGGGAGGGAGAGTCCCACATACCCCCTGGTCTCCCTAACCGGGGGGATGAGTCAACTCATTTTCACTCCGATAAAAAAAAAAAAAAGGTAGGTTGATAGTGTTCACTGTGTCCCCACTAAAGACAGGAGGGTAAAACGCCGGAGTGGTTTTAGTGGGTATTCTCCTCATACCATCTCGAGGAGTGAGTCCCACATACCCCTCGACAGCCCTAAGTCGAGGGGACGCCTGAATGCATTTCCACTCCATCAAAAAAAAAGGTAGGTTGATAGTTTCTATAGTACGTAAATTTGTAACGCAAAAGCGAAGTTAAAGTTAAAAAAATATAAGTAGCAACCAACCATTTAGCCGATATAAGAAACAATATTTCAATCCTAATTTTTTAATATAGGTATATTAAAAATATTGAATAAAAATAATTAAAAGCAATAATTTATGTTTACACTAGAAACTTTTCTGTCTTCCCACAAGCTGATCTCTCGCAAGCTATGTTTCCTCGACAAATCGAACAAATTTTCCCGTAACCCGAACACTGCCGAGACCCTTGTAACATGTAGTAGTAAATTGGATCGACATCCGTAGGCCATCGCGCGGATTATCCGCCATCGTTACGAACAACGTTAATGTTCCCCCTCTGATTGTGTCTTCACTCTACGTGCACAGTGGGTTACCTCGATATTTCTGGAGCATACATACATTTATAAAGTTCACGCCTTGCTCCTAGAGGGGTCGGCAGAGACGATGTGCCGCCACTTGCGCGTTCTTGATAAACGTCGAAAATATTGTGGAGCCCGAAAATGTATTTTAGGCAATTCGAAATTTAATACATTTAGTGTGTGTATAACCACGGTCTCTATGTACTACTAGATGGAGCGTTCCAAACAATCGCTCTGTTGAGGATGGCCGGAACAGCACAATGAAACTTGTGCTGTTCCGGCCGATCCGCGGTCTCCACTCCAGAACTCGTCTGCCCCAACGGCAGTCGGTTCTGCGGCATATGTGGCCCGCCCACTGCCATTTCAGCTTACTAATCCTTTCGGCTATGTCGGTCAGTTTCGTTCTTCGTCGGATCTCCTCATTACGAATCATATCTTTCAAAGAGAGTGTTTAATAATAATTGAAATGGTGTCCAATGTTACCAACTTCCCAGTTTTACACAAATACACACCAGTGGGATATTGCTAAAAATGACCACTTTTAAACCAAAAACATTTCGACTTTATCTCGGATCTGTCCTGATTCGGTATTCATCTTCGGTTCAACTAACTGCCAAAGTTCAACCAAAATACAGTACATAATTTTCTTAAAAAAATTTTAGTTTCGATAAAAGATTATTTGTCCATGTCCTTGTAACCGTATAATACTATCACACAAACCCACAAACTCAAAGGCTATCGCTGCACGATCGCCGTCGTTTGTAATGACACTCTTGAAAACGACTGCCAAGTCTGGACGATTTTATTTCTATGACCACCTGTGTCTTTGGCTATGTGCTTCTTTAGTTTATAAGACTTAGAGGTAGAGTGTTCAAACTCCGCCCGTATCATTTAGATTTTTGAGACTCAAATACGGTTTATCTATACATATAATAAAACTATAACTGGTCTATGTCTATACATGGGAGATATTGTAGAAAAAATTGTATGAGGGGTCTTTATAGGGCCAATAGAAGCCAAAATAATTGCTTTTTTTGTCTGTCTGTATGTATGTATGTTTGTTACCTTATCACGCCAAAACTACTCAATGAAATTTGATGTAGTTTTCACAGTTGTCTTTCTGGAGGTCTAACTTAAAATCTGGTGCATGTTTCATCTTGATACGCCACTTAGAACCTGAGATATTAATTAATAAAGTAAATTTTTCTAGAAGCCATTATATGCAAAATTCATATTGCGATTGGTTTGTACTATAGTTGGATCGGGAGTGGGATTGGGATTTTGATCGGGATCGGGATTGAGAGTCTGAGTGGGAGTGGGATAGGGAACGAGAGTGGGAACGGGACTTTCGGCGGCGGGTAGTCGTAACGTGCACACGCAAATTTTCGAGCTCTTGCTTTAATATTGCTAAAAATTACTTTTTAAGTGAATAAACACTGCATTTATGGCCTAGATAGCCCCTAAACTCGTCTGCACTCGCCGTGTATTGTATTTATCAAGTTTTCTGCACTACTTACTTTTTGTGATCCAACTACAACATGGAAATTATGATCATCAACAAGTTGGAGGATTTGGAGAAGCGGCTTGGATCCCAGATGCGTGAACATGAAGAAAAGCTGCAGTTGGCTACTTCAGGTAGTAAAACTTCACATTCAGACATTTCTTCATTGTCTCATGATTTCGGAATGTTTAAGTCGTTCGTGTGGCAATCTCTCACTAAATTAAAATTACAAATCGAGTTGCTTTCCCTTGGCCAAGATCGGCATGAAACTGCTATGCGCAAAAAGGTCTTGCTGCTCCATGGTGTTCCAGAAACAAAGGATGAGAAGCTCCATCGGGTGGTCGTTGATGTATTATCCAAACAAATGAAGTTGACCGACATCAGTAGTGATGACTTACAAGTGTGTCATCGACTAGGATCTGCACAGGGAAAGCCCAGACCTGTCCTCGTCAGGTTCAAAGACCTGGAGCATCGCCATCTCGTTTGGGATAATAAAACTTCCCTTAAAGGATCTGGTATCACTGTCTCTGAATTCTTGACCAAGGCTAGACACCAGGTATTCGTCGAAGCACGCAAACACTTTGGGATGAAGGGCTGCTGGACATCCGAGGGCAAAATTGTCATCAGTTTGCCTGACGGGTCTCGTCGCAAGGTGGAAGCTATGGCTGAACTTCAGTCGCTCATCGAACGGTATCCTGCGGAGGCTTGCACTGAGAATGAAGCCGTCAGGGCTGATCCGAGACCGCGGCGAGTGATCCCAAAAGTCCCAGCAGCGACAAAACCTTCCGGTCCCAAGACCCCAAAGAGAAACCGTAAATGATGTTTTGTTTACTTTTAGGTAATCGGTTCACATAAACTGGCCGCGTTATATATATTTTTTTTTTGTACTACCTGTTGTTTTGCAACTACTAGTTATTTGTGAGGTTATACAAAATATTTGTTATTGTGACTTTTTACTTTTTTTTTATGCCCATTGTTTCGTACTGCTATTTAGCTGTCAGTTGCAGTGGTACTATGAATCTTAAATATCGAGTCGCGTTTAATGTGGTAAAATCGATTCTTCTTGTAACTTGCTTTGTACTGATTTCTTTTTGTTTATTTTACTTACTGTATTGAGTCTTGTTATGTATTTCTGTTGTTGTAGTGCAAATTTCTATTATATTTTTACATGTTACCTTTATTTTTCGTCCAATACACCGGCGAGTGCTGAGTTGGCAGTACTAGCTGTTTAGTTTGAATTTTTTTATATTTATAGTATTTAATTTATCTTATTTATTTATTTATCCATTTTTTATTTATTTATGGATAATATTGATGATTTGAATTCTAGCTTCTTCTCCTGCTCTTCGTCTTCTGAAAGCTTTTTTAGTGCGGACAGTGATGATTCTACTACCCTGACTTTGCATGATCAAATCTCCTCTATTTTTTCTAAATACCCAAATAATTTGAACATTGCTCACATCAACGCGCAGAGTATCCATGCACATTACCCAGACCTTTTGGCATCCATTAGCAGTGCCCATATCGATGCTCTACTTGTCTCTGAAACATTTCTCAAACCTTCTCACGCATCTACTCAATACTCTCTCCCAGGTTTCGTCCTGGTACGTAACGATCGAACTGGAAAGGGCTGCGGTGGTGTCGCCATATATTTAAGAGCAGACATACCGTACAAGGTCGTCTCTGCCTCTCCGAATGCGTACTCTGAATCGGCAGAACATCTTTTTATTGAAATCACTCTTCATCATACGAAATTGTTGCTTGCCGCATTCTATAGTCCTAATCGCAGTATTGACTATTTTGATACCTTAGAAAATCTTCTGAGCGATCTGCGTCCTATTTATAAACACATCATGTTACTTGGCGATTTTAACACATGTTTGATTAAGAATGACCACCGCACTCGCAAACTCCAGTATCTACTATCTTCTGTTAACTTGCATATTTTGCCTCTCGCATCTACTCATCACGTCCCTAATACCACCCCTTCTCTTCTAGATCTATTGATTGTTTCTCTCCCTGACAATGTATCTTCTCATGGGCAGCTCTCTTCTTGTTTCTCATATCATGATTTTATCTACTTATCTTATAAAGTCCGCCCTCCTAAGCGCAGAGCGCAATATCATTTTCTTCGTAGCTACAAGAGCATTGATTTGGAGTCTTTGAGTAGTGATGCTTCTGACATTGACTGGACACCTGTAGTAGAGAGCACTAGCATTGACGAAAAAGTAAACAACTTCATCACCATCATTATTAATTTATTCGATCGTCATGCTCCGCTAAAACGCATCAAAGTCAGACACGCCCCGGCGCCCTGGCTCACCCAAGATATTAAAGATATGATGGCACGCAGGGATAAAGCTCGTCGGAGGTTTAAGCGATGTCCTACAGACAGCAATTTTGAGCGATTTAAACTGTTACGCAACGGCTGCAATCGAATGTGTAGAGATGCAAAGAGACGCCATTTCCACGATTCACTTAGTAACTGTAATCCTTCTCAAGTATGGAAATTTCTTAAATCTGTTGGTATTGGTAAATCTCCTGCTAATATTAGTAGCGCTGTTGATTTCAGTGCTTTAAATAGACATTTTTCTTCTCCTCCTAGCACCGTGGATGACAGCACTAAATCTAACACGCTGCTTGAACTTTCTGTGTTACCAGTACCTCAAATTCCTTCGTTTAATTTCAGCGCGGTTGCCGAGGATGACGTTAAAAAATCCATTCTTTCCATTTCCTCTACTGCTGTAGGCAATGACAATCTCTGCTCTCGTATGATTACGTTGGTCCTACCTGAACTTTTACCCATTCTTACTCATATCCTTAATTTTTCGCTATCTGAAAGTTCTTTTCCTTCCAATTGGAAACAGGCACACGTCATACCCCTTCCTAAAATACCTAATCCTACCTCTTTTTCTCATTTTCGGCCTATTTCCATTTTACCTTTTCTTTCCAAAGTTCTTGAGCACATTGTTCATAAGCAGTTCTCAGCATTCCTTAACTCTAATAACCTTCTGAATCCCCTACAGTCTGGTTTCCGTCCTGGCCACAGCACAGTCACTGCTCTTGTGAAAGTAACTGACGACATTCGCTGGGCCATGGAAAATAAGTCTCTCACGCTCCTCACCTTGCTCGATTTCAGCAGTGCTTTCAACTCTGTTGACTTTGATCTTCTCCTTGGGATCCTCCAATCCATTAACGTATCTCCTGCGGCAATCGCATGGTTTAATTCTTATCTTAGGGGTCGCTCGCAGTGTGTCCGCTATGAGGAGACCTTCTCTGATTGGTGCGATCTCACTTCTGGCGTACCTCAGGGTGGCGTTCTCTCTCCTCTTCTATTTTCTGTATTTATCAACTCTGTCACCAAGGTAATTTCTTCCAATTTTCATCTTTACGCGGACGACTTGCAGCTGTATCGCCATTTTTCCGTGGATGATACTAATAGTGCCATCGATGCTATGAATGCTGACCTGGTAAAACTCAGTATCTGGGCAAAGTCGTATGGTCTATTAGTGAATCCAAATAAATCCCAGACACTGATAATTGGCAGTCGATACATGTGCAAGCTACTGGACTATTCGCTTTTACCACCGGTGTGTTTTGAAAGAACTCCAATTGTTTATGCTAAAACTGCAAAGAACCTTGGGGTAATGCTAGACTGCAATCTCTCCTGGGGTGTACATGTCGGTGAAGTAAGTCGGAAGGTTCACTTCTCCTTCCACACACTTAAATGTCTCCAAAATTTTTTGCCCTTGGAAACTAAAATATCTTTGGCACAATCTCTCATTCTCCCCATTCTGGATTATGCTGACACTTGCTACCTGGATGCCACAGAGGAGCTTTTAAACAAACTTGAGCGTCTTCAAAACATCTGTATTCGCTTTATTTTTGGTCTACGTAAGTACGACCATATCTCTCAGTTTCGTTCTAAGCTCAAGTGGCTCCCAATTCGCCTTCGCAGGGATACTCGCATCTTATGTCTCCTTTTTAACGTTTTAAATAACCCTACTTCTCCCTCTTACTTACGGGAACGCTTTACTTTCACCCGCCCCTCTGATGTCCCTTGTCGTTCTCTCGTTAGATCTCTTCTTAAAATTCCTTCTCATAAAAGTGACTTCTACTCCTATTCTTTTACTGTTCATGCGGTCAGGCTGTGGAACTCACTGCCCCCCTCCATACGCGTCTCTCAGACGATTTCTCTGTTCAGATCACGAGTTAAAGAGCACTACCTTACTCTCTGTCAATAATATATGGTATATTTTTATTATATATACAAATATATATTTATATATACATTTATATTTATGTATCTGTATTAATATTTATAGTTTATTAGTTTATGCTTATTGTATTATATGTTCTATGATTATTTAATATATAGTAGGTACACGCGACTACTGCCTCTCCATAATCCCTTGTCTTCACCGCAGGTTAGCTGGAAGAAATTTCTTTAGAAATAAGCTTATCCTTTTGTATAATTTTCTTTTCTTTGTGTTGTTCTTTGTAAATTTGTGTGTACAATAAACTGTTAAATAAATAAAAAAAAAAAAACGGGAGCGGATTCTGTAGTCCACGCGAGCAGAGCCGCGGGCACTGCTAGTTTATAATAAATACCACAGATTTTTCGGCGAAGTAAAACATCGTATATGCAAAAAATAGAAATTCTAAGTCGTATGAGAAGTCCATCTTAAGTCCATTTTAAATAATAAATTAGAGGATTATTTAAATGATAAAAATGCTTGATAACAATGTTGCTTCAGCTTCGCACAATCTTTATATTATTGTACACAAACTTGGTTTTAAAAGATGTTTGCCAGAAGTTTGTTGCGCCGTTTCTTTTTTACTGTGCTAATACCTAGGAAGCGGTAACATATAATAAAAATTACATATAAGTATAAATGTACCAAGTGTCATCATCATCATCAGGTTATTTTTGTCTCCACTGCAGGAGCACAACCCTCTCTCATCTGCCGGAGACAGACGGAGGTTTTGGCCTACACTCCCGCGCTGGCCAGACGGGTTGGGGAGGCCTGATTGATGTTTTACAATGTATTCCCTTAGTCGCCTTGTACGACATCCACGGGAAGAGTTGGAGTGGTACTATTCTACTCTACCGGAAACCACACGGCAAAGTACCAAGTGTACAGTGTAATAAAAGATTTTGACTTTGACACGAAATCGGCTTGGGGCATCGTTGGTGGACAAGGGGTTTGGCACAATAGATCCTGAAGGGTCGAAGTGTCGCCAGGTCTTCCTGGCCCCCTAAAAAGACAAGACTGTCTTCAGTGCATAACTGCTTGAAAAAATAATTATTCTCGAAAATATTTACGAATCTAAAACCTTAACTCTTCGTTTGAACATTGTTTATGTTTTTCAATAAGTGCTAATTCTTTGATTGCACGTAAAACTTCCACGAAATATGATTCCGTTATTGCTCAAATTGATATCCGTAAAGTGTACTAAGTAGAGCCACCTAGAAACGTGCTAACAGACGTGCATACAAGCCATCAAACATGATAACTGTGTGAACTCCCGCCACGGTGCGCTAATTACAGCTAATATATTTAAAGGCGTTTTGATTAACGAGTGAAGTCAGCATTAGGTAGATACAGTCAGATTCATAAAGACTGATAACATACTTAGAATTCACAAAAAGAAGTTTAACAAACACAACGATCTCTATGTACTATTAGATGGAGCGTTTCAAACAATCGCTGTGTTCCACGCAAGTAGCCAAAACTCTTTCACATTCACAATGAAACTTGTGCAGTTACTACACAGAGCATTTAATTATTTACTAAATATTGATATTATTTAACCGTAGCGTAGGTATGAAAAAAATATGTTGTAGGCAACGATCTCTATGTACTACTAGATGGAGCGTTCCAAACAATCGCTCTGTTCCACGCAAGTAGCCACGACTCTTTCACATTCACAATGAAACTTGTCCAGTTACTACGCAGAACATTTAATTATTACTAAATATTGACGCTACGGTTAAATAATGTCAATATTAGTAAATAATTAAATGTTCTCCTTAATTAAATGTTCCATAGCCCATAATTTAGCTTAAATTCTGCTTTATTGGTTGTTTGAGTGTACCCCTATGCAGAAATTCGCATCACGTTGCAAACAAATTTTCCAATTGTGTAATTCTGCTAACGCATCTACAGATTTACTTTTCGCACCTCAAATACGCAGTTTCAAGTGTGGTCCGAAGTGAAATTCAAAGGCTCATTACCACAATCAAAATCTAAACATAGCGTGTTGCTGCTAATGTAACTAAATTGAAATAACCATTGTTGGTATGAACTCTTCAAATACTAAAGGCACGAGCGTAACTGGGCGGGTAATGACGATAATTGTTCATGCAAATTTTCGTAACTGCTTGTTTCGGCTGTGAATCGTTAAGCAATATAGGTATGAGGAAAGTCTTTGGGACTTAGGTCTTCTAGTTCCAACTTAGGGTGTGGTTGTTGAAGGGGAAATTATTAACAATAGTTTCGAGGAAGTAATTGCGGCTCAGTCTCGGTAAGTTATGTTCACGTTTAGATATTCCGTAAACATATTTCACATCGCTGAAATACACCTCATGTATTCATGAGTAAATATTTGAAGCTTGCAATAGACAGTTTTTTTTATTAGTTGTGAACTAATCACAAATTAAACAAGTACAATATTTATATATCTATCTTTAGCTACAGCTAGAGGTCGTCCTAGGAGGACGTTCAAGGCTCAAAATTGCTGACGTCCTCAAAAAGACTGGGGTCCGCAGTGAGATGAATAAAAGGAGGTGCATGAAAAGGTTGATGAATGTGAGTGAGGCTAGTGAGGTGTGTCAGGATTGAGCAAAGTGGCGATCCGTCTCTGCCTACCCCTCTGGGACCAAGGCGTGAGCATTATATACGAGTATGTTATGAAGCCTTCTGAGTGTGAGTTAACAGAGTTGATGAGGTCTGGATGTGAAATGACCAACCGCATATAGTGATATCCGAGATATCAAACTTTACAGTGTAATCTGCTATTCTTTATTAGAATAATATGATGGATCGAACAACCCACGATGGCACGCCCCGCCACTTTTCTCAAGGAGTAAACACGGGACGTCGTGAGCTAATCCTAACATCTGTATGTTATGTACATATGTACGTACACATTGATGATTAGTGCGTAACGATAGAACTAACACAGTAACAATATAACGCATACATTGAAATATAAGCGATTCAGAGAAGGAGTGGGGCTTGCCATCATGAACTGAACTATCTATACCTGGTATTCTTAAATAAAAATTTCTGCTAGCCTTTAGCAGTTTACCAGATAACTTTTGGAATTAAAACGATAATTTCTGCATAACTTTTTCCAATTATTCTTGTAAAATTAGAACGAAACATTATAATTATGTACATACATACTTATACTTGTCTAATCCAAAATTTTATTCAGGATAAAAACGAATTTTATCCTGAATAAAAAGCAAAATGAAAATTTTTGAAAAAACCCACGACGGTTAAAACGTAATTGAAAAAGGATAAAATAATTTAAAAACCCCCGATTTAAAGAATTTATGTAACGAGAGATAATAATAAAAAACGCAGGAAAATCCGTCGGCGGTTGTCACCGTAATACCTATCTAAGAACATGCACCAATCAAACCTGAACCCATCACTGAAAACCGCATTAAAATCGGACTAGTAGTTTTGGAGATAAATGGCACATATTGGATTGCACATACAAAGAAACAAACATCCTCTCACCCCAAACATATACACCGTCTCTGTTCCGTCGTAGGTAATAAAACAAGGCTAGGCTAGGACCATTCAAAAATATAACATCTAGACCGGAGGCAACTTGTACAAATTATACAAAATTAACTGTCCCTGTTGAGCCGTGTGGTTTCCGGTAGAGTAGAATAGGACCACTCCAACTCTTCCCGTGGATGTCGTACAAGGCGACTGAGGGAATACATTATAAAACATCAATCAGGCCTCCCCAACCCGTCTGGCCAGCGCGGGGAGTGCAGGCCAAATTCTCCGTCTGTCTCCGGCAGATGAGAGAGGGTTGTGCTCCTGCAGTGGAGACAAAAATAACTTGATGATGACGTTGGGGAATCGAACCTACAACCTCTAGCGCACTACAATGACCAAGCCATTAAGCAAACGAGGCTGTCATAAATATTTGAACAATTTATCATGAAACGTAGGTAAATATAACACTGATTTAAAAAGAATTGTTATTTAATAGTGCTGACTTTCCCCTGAAACGTCATCAAAGGACCCTCGGCGACGGAGGACGAGTGGAAAAAACAACGAATGGTTTAATATGGACCCCTTTATTGCGGCGGTAACGGGAGAAAAACGAATCGCAAAGTTCATTTGCAGGCTTCAGACTTACACACACCGCCTGATTTGTCACCGCTGATTTGTTGGAGAAAGGAAAGGTAAAGTTAAATAATAGATATCCACAGAAGACGTTTAAATCTTTAAATGTATACAAATACAAATAACTTTATTGGTTCAAGAACATTAGGGTCCTTATACTAGACATATCTATGTAGATATTATTACAAGTAGTGGCCTGGCTCCCAAACTAGGATTCCCTGTTCTATGGGTAGCCAGTCTTTCATTGAAAAAGTGAACACATGTGGTAAAAAAATTCTGTTTAACTCTGTAGTAGTACAAATCATCCCAAAGACAACACGATACAAGCGTAAGATTATTTCAAGTATGAGACGTTCATTATAAGCAGAAGATATTTTCACTTATTTTATCTATATTGTCAAACTTTTCAATGTAAGTAGAATTCAGGTTTCATATAGCCAATCATATGATATATACTACATTGATAGATAGATAGATATACTCTTTATTGCACACAAATTAAGGATAACAATAAAATAGGTAAAGATTTATGTTACTTACATACTAATAAAAAGGCAGCATTTTGACCCATGGAGCAAGCGCAGTGAGCGACAGAACCCAGGGTAAGACAGCCGAGCCGACACATAAGTCAGGTCTTTGGGATTTTTGGATATCGGTCTTAAATGAACGTTCGAAGTTTTAGTAATCGCCCGTTCGTTCATAGACCTTATGAACTTCGGTCTTTTGAACTTCGGAATACGTGCCCGTGAAAATGGATCAACCGCTTGCCTCGCATTGCGGCTCAGCCTTCTAATTCACACTCGTCCTGCAATTTTTATCTTCTCGACTTCATCAGTAATATATATATGATTCACATTCCATCTGGCTGTGTGTAGACTTTCTTTCGCCCGGCGGCGACACCATAGTTTCCGGCGTGTACCGGAAGCCGACAGAGGGCGCTCGCAAACACGAGCCCCATTTCCGGCGCGGAAGAGCGCGATGGCGGCGCATCCGGCGGCCGACTGATTGGGCCTTTATTAAAAACTGACACCTAAGGCGGTTTGGTTGCAAAATTGCGAACTGTTTTGTTTCGGAGCGGTTTATTTTGGTTTGGGGATCGGGGTTTGATGAGTGGCGTCGATGGAAAGATTTTTCTGCAATGAATTTATTTTGACTGTGTGGTACCCGGCTTGGTATAGGGCCACCCCTAATATTCGAGTGGGTGTCGTCAAGCCGACTAAAGAATTGAACTGCTGTGTATATTAAGATCATTACTGCGATCACCAATCCGCCTGCCAAGCGTGGTTATTATAGCAAATCCCCCAATTGACAGCCTACATATTTTGGCTGATGATGAATTTATTTTGCGTCTAGGGAAATATTTGTTTCTGAATAGTTTCCAAGTTTCAATAGGAGAGGTTGACCTTTGAAGTTTGTAGCAAGTACCTACCTACGAAATTATTTATTCACATCAAATAGGTATCGACCGAGTAAAGACCTTTACAAAAATAAAATATAAAGGTTATTTTTGACGTTAAAAAATAATATTTCATTTTATTGGAATATTCTCATGCACTCGAAATTAAACGTTACAATGGGCCCGATTTTGAAGGCGCACATTTAAAATTTGACAGCGCTGAAATTGGTTTCGTCTTTATCTTCATAATACTGTGTGACAAGGATAGCAACAGCTTTAGTGCTGTCAAATTTTAATATTGTCTTCAGAATCGAGCCCACTATCCATCTTTGTTCCGTCTCCGGACTTTTTGCTTCCTCTTTCATAATGGGAACTGCTAAGGAATGGAACTCCCTGCCAGCTTCGATATTTCTGGACAAGTACCTATAACTTGGATTTAAGAAAGAGTGAATAGACATCTTGAAGGTAAGCCTTATCATCACTTATCATCAGATGTTATTAAGGACAGGCGTAAATCTATCCTACCTTTTAAAACAATTACTAGGGTCCTACTTGCTTTGTGTTGAGTACTACGCCTGTTAGTTGACGACTGAAAAACCTTTTGTTGGAAAATTAATATTATTCCATAAATGTATTTTACAAAAAAAAAATTAGTGGGCCCTTTTAAATTTAATTTAATTTGTGATAATTTAATACCAAGTGTATTTTTAAATTTTTATTTTAATATTATATACTGACATAGATAGTATGTTATATACTATGACATTCGGCTCGATTCTGAAGCACAACGTTAAAATTTGACAGCACTAAAACTGTTGCTATCCTTGTCACACAGTATTATGAATATAAAGACGATACCAATTTTAGCGCTGTCAAATTTTTAATGTGTGCCTTCAGAATCGGGCCCATTATTTGACTTGTTGACATTGTAATTTATATTTTGAACATTATTTTATTTTATGACGATCCCTTTTACCATATTAGAAAGACATGTAAAATTGAATTTATAAGATGTAAAAGTGAAATAAATAAATCTAATCTAATCTAATCTACCCGATATTGTATGTAAACTAAAAAGACGGCGATGAGATAACATTTTGAAATGCTATCATTACCACCTCTGAAACTACCTCCACAACAAACATGCCCACTCAATCACCACTCCCCCCTCCTACCTCCACGGGGAGGGAGTGACAAATGACGTCGTCGCACGGGCTCACAGCGGCTATCTGTCTCAGGAGCGCGAGAGCGCGAGGATTTGTCAACGCGGCGCCAACGTGGCTGACATATCACACTGGCAGAGCAAAGGAGGTATTCTTTTCCACCAGCAGGCCTGTCTCACGCCTGAATTTAGGTATAAAAATATACAGCTGGCAGTACGGACTACTGGGCTATCGCCTTCGGCTTGCGACACCGCCCGTCGGTACAAAGTTAACGCTAGCGCGCTATCCACCGGCGCCGAGAGATCGACGCTATAAGTTAGAAAGAGAAGCACTTACGTTGTCCCTTTCTCGATCGACTATGTTCGTGCGCTGAGTGCTGTAGCCCTACCATAATTTATGCACACACACATAAACGTGCACGGACAGGCTGGTGCTTCTGTAGTAGGCTGTGTTTCGGCAGTCCAGTTATTATTTTCGCCTCTTACCTTTTTCGTCAGGTCAACAGTGATGCCTTGTTTAGATATGTCCAGTTTAAATCAACAGCCAGTAAATAATTATAATAAATTAGACATAAAATTAGTAGGCACATTATAAATACTAAATTACGAGCTATAAACGTTTGCCGCTCCTCGAATTTAGTGTCGTGTTATAGGGCTGTCGGCGTCGACTTAATTTCATTTTCATTACGGTAACAATGTTTAAAGTATGAATTATTTAATATATTTTTTTTTACCTTAGTATCAACATAGTAAAACTTCAAGTTTTAGTTCACTAAATTAAAGCATTTTAAACTGTTTTATAAATAGTTTACACCATTACGACATGATTAAAAACAAACCATATAATGACATCGACCGCTAGTACACAGTGGCGACCTCTTAATGCCATTGCATCAAACTTACTTAACAGAATTCCTGACAGATGACGCTACTCGATCCTAGCATCACACTAAGTAACTTTCATATACATACATCAAATATAGGTATTTAGCCCAAAGTATAGATGGTAAGTATTTAAATTGTTGGATACCGAGTATGTTTTACAAACCTACGAGTAAATGTTCGTATGATGAATATGAATGTTTGTACCCAAGTCTTGGATGTTTATATATTTATTTAAGTATCAGCATCATCATCAGGTTATTTTTGTCTCTACTGCAGGAGCAACAACCCTCTCTCACGGGGCAATGTATACGCTTCTACAACAAACTACCAGAGGAAATCTTAAATATGACGGACAGAAAGTTTAAGATTCACATTAAAAAACAACTTTATATGAAAGCCTATTATAAAATAAACGATTATTTGAATGACAAAGATGCCTGGTACTAATGTTAATCCAGCTTCGCAAAATCTTTATTATATGTATGCAAACTTGATTTTTAAAAGATGTGTTGCGTGAAGTTTGTTGCGCCGTTTCTTCTTCACAGCGCTAACACCTAGGAAGCGGTAGTCGATAAAAAAATGACGTGTATAAATGTACCAAGTGTACTCATATGCAATAAATGAATAAATGACTTTTGGCAATAACAAAAAAAATACAGCGTTGTAGGTTACAGCGATGATACTTTTTTGCGTCGTTAGACAGAGTAATTTTTAGGTACTACATTTTTAGGTGTTCCGTGGCAGCCCTACAACAAACTGACAGGTATCGATAAAATATCAATTTGAGCATCGACTCCACCTCCGCGTGACACCGTCGTAAAGTTTTATATCTCGTAAAATGCAAATAGATTCCAGATAATGACACCAGTGATCCATTAATTAGTACCGTCTTGAACGTTTAAGATACAAGATCGTTCCAATTTCAACTTTATCACTATTGAGAAAGATTTTCTTAGTGGACAACATTTATTTTGTCCACTAAGAAATAACAAAGCTAGTGTTTTGACAAGTCCCTAAATGTCAAATGTTGACAAGTCAGCAAAGGCTTGATCATTGGACTCGAGTGTCTAGGGTCGTGGGTTCGCATCTCAGAGCGGACGGACAATATTGTACAGTTGGGTAATGCTCTGGATGTTATATTTGTGAATTCTTATGTCGTATGCGCATCAACAGGAGAAAATCCTAGTTTGGGATTAGTCAAGTGTACATTACGTTTTTTCTTTATTTATACAGGACACCAAAATATTTCATTAGTTTCATTTATTATTAAAACAATTTATTATCAAATTTTCTAATCTATTATTTTCCAATGTCAAATTCAAATAATTCTGTGATCATATCAATCGAAATATAAGGAGGAATGCAGACAAATAACGATATCGTATACTTACTTAATAACTAGCTGGTGCCCGCGACTTCGTCTGCGCAGGATTAGTATTTCGAGTAGCATAAGCGTGGCGTAGAAAAGAACTAACATTATGACATTAAAATAAAATTTTATGGCGCACGCCAGAATAGCTCGCAGATGGTAGACTTTTTCCTACTTACTTGATATTTTGGACAATTGACACAATATCTTTATAAATTATTGCCTATATGTTATTCTGATGTATAAGCTATATTATTGTAAAGTTTCATTAAAATCCATCAGTAGTTTTTACGTGAAAGAGTAACAAACATCCATCCATACTTACAAACTTTCGCGTTTATTATAAATTTAATGTTTATTAATTCTTTTGTTTTTCCCAATAATGGTAGTGAGGAGAGCCTGGTGGGTCATCTGTCAAACATACTTCGAGCATTGTATCCTTCCATATTCAACGGACAAAAGTGTAATTATGTAGGTATATATTTTAAGTTTACCTTTGTAGGAGATAATAAACATTTATTTAATTTTTATTAGTATTAATGTTTCAACCCGTGTGGTTTCCGGTAGAGTAGAATAGGACCACTCCAACTCTTCCCGTGGATGTCGTACAAGGCGACTAAGGGAATACATTATAAAACATCAATCAGGCCTCCCCGACCCGTCTGGCCAGCGCGGGGAGTGTAGGCCAAATCCTCCGTCGGTCTCCGGCAGATGAGAGAGGTTGAGACAAAAATAACCTGATGATGACGGTCAATATTTTTATCTAGGTATGCTGACATTTTCACAATAATTATTACAATAACAAAAATACAAACTGGAATATAATATATGACACATAAACAACTAAAACTTTATACAAATTCATTTAACAAATACATAACCACAACATAATAATATGTAGGTACAATAATAAATTACCAACACTGTAAAACAAAAACTATTATTGATTTATGCAACATCTAATTAATTATATAGATGTACTTAATACAAATAATAAATTTACAAATGACAAAGTTGAAGAAACCAATTACAAATGTAAATCATACAATATTAATATTTGAAAAATTAATAACTATTTATTTTACCGCTAATATCGAATAACCAATATTAATAACATATTTTAATGAGAACCGTAAGCGAACGAGCATAAACATAAATTATTAGAAACATAAAAATTAACATATCTAATAACCAAAGGACTATTATAAATACCGACACACATAATTACGTAGTTATAAATCAGGACAGTTTCAAAACTCAAGTCAACCACCGAATTACACTGCAATATATTACATGACACATCGGTAACACAGAAATGTGTAGAGAAGAAAATATATAAAAAAAAGAACTGTTTAAAAGTAGAAGTCTAAGTCTAAATCATTTATTGCATATGAGTACACTTGGTACAGGTAATTGTTTTTATCGACTAACGCTTCCTAGGTGTTAGCGCTGTGAAGATGAAACGGCGCAACAAACATCACACAACACCTCTTTTAGAAATCAAGTTTGCATACAATTAATAAAGATTGTGCAAAGCTGAATCAACATTAATACCAGGCATCTTTGTCATTCACATAATCGTTTATTTTATAATAGGCTTTCTTACAAAGTTATTTTTTAATGTGAATCTTAAACTTTCTGACCGTCATATTTAAGATCTCCTCTGATAGTTTGTTGTAGAATCGTATACATTGCCCCGTGAACGATTTGCTGACCTTACTAAGTCTTAACCCAGGTAAAACAAGTTTATTTTTATTTCTTGTATTATAAATGTTATTGTCACAGTGCCTCAAAAAGAGAGATAATTTTTTTCTGACATATAAAATATTATAAAACTAGAAACATATAACATACATATTTATATAAAAACTATGAATTACTTAAATAACTTTGATTTATATTTTTAGACCAGGTGTTCTTCTGATTAATATACTTATGATATTGATAAGAAACTACACTGACGAGATTTGATGTCGTAGGTATACAAATAATCAAATCCATTACCCTCTTGGAAAACATGACTATGATTATTTGATTATATATAATATGTAAAATTTCTGTTGATTAATATGTTGCTAGACCTAGAGATAATCCTGGAAATGAGAAGGGCACCAAGTTTTACAACTTAGTAAGACACTTTAAAATTCCTAAGCCCCAAAGCTATGAGAGTGGAAAATGAAATAAATTAAGAAGAAGGTTAACCACTAATAGATGAGGAAAAGAGTTAGAAATATGGTCAAGAGAAGAAAGAATTACAAGTAACCAGCATAGTCATTTAATTAATTTTTAAAATAAACCCCAACTTGATTAATCATTGGGCGAAATACATCCACTGTTGAACATAAGCCTCCCCAATAGAATGCCACTTTTCATGGGCTGTCCATTGGGGGATTTGCCATAACCACAAAGCTAGTAGGCAGATTGGTCATCAAAATCAAAATATTTATTTTTTCAAAATTGGAATACATTATTCTCTTTTTGACGTCAAATTCTGCCTAAAACTACTCCACTTCCACCTGTATAACCGAGGGGAAAAAGTGGCAACAAACCCAACGGCACAGGACCCTACCTTTGATTTATCTTATTCATTACAATCATTAAGTCTACCTATGCTAAGCCATCAAGCACTCCATGCACAGATTAACTTTTATAGAAGATTTGAATTTTTGTTCAGACAAGTCAATAATTTCATTCGGAACCTTATTGTAGTAACGCACGCACAGCCCCACAAAAGAATTATTGATCTTAGTAATGATCTTAATATATAAAAGAGAACACCGCTGGCCGTCCCTAGTGCAATCCCTCAGTCGCCTTGACGACACCCACAGGAAGATTGAAGGCAGCTCTATTTTAAACCGGGAACCACATAGCAATCTTGATTAAGAATCGAATATTAATCATACAATAATGACTCCATCCCACTGTCCGTCTGTCCAAACACCTCGCGGCGACATAGAATATATTAATTTCAATATTTGAGCTCACATCGGACCGGTTGTCCCATTAAAATACTATTAAGGCATTTGCATACGCGATAAACATTCGATAAAACGTCCAACGCGCCGCACCGCTATTAATTCTGACTTGAATGTGTTAAGGTGGTTATACATTTAACTTTTACAGTTTTTTTTGCATATCTACCTGAATTCCTTATTTATATTGGCAAGTATGGATGTGTACTTGATTTTCGTTTGTAAGGTTAAAAGAACAAATCGAAGGCTGTACATATTCATCATCAGCCGAAATACGTTCATTGCTAAACACAAGCCTCCCCAATAGAATGCCACTTTTTATACGCTGTCCATTGAGGGATTTTCCATAATCACCACGCTTAGCAAAGGGATTGGTGATCGCAGTAATGATCTACACATCATCATCAGGTTATTTTTGCCTCCACTGCAGGAGCACAACCCTCTCTCATTTGCCGGAGACAGACGGAGGATTTGGCCTACACTCCCCGCGCTGGCCAGACGGGTTGGGGAGGCCTGATTGATGTTTTATAGTGTATTACCTTAGTCGCCTTGTACGACATCCACGGGAAGAGTTGGAGTGGTCCTATTCTACTTACCGGAAACCACACGGCAAATCTACACATACATATGAGAAAGCTGCTGTCTGTCCTTAGTGCAATCTCTTAGTCGCCTTGATGACACCCACGGGAAGATTTCGGGTGGACCTATTCTAAGACGGGAACCACAAGGCTAGTATAGTCAGTGCACTTTGGTAACGACCAAGTTCATTCTAATTTTAACTTTATAATTTTCATACAAAGTGATAAAGCTGGTCACTTTGTTCAGAATGTGACTGTTCTATTCTATATATATAAAAATATATATTTCCGTATCAATAATAATTAAAAAGTAATAGTATATTAATTCACTTGGTCGTCGCTGTATTAAAGATGTAAATTGTTAGATACATTGGCATTTTGATCGTAATATTATAAATCGTCAGCCTTGTCAACGCCATAGTAAATATTTTTGAATATAAATAACTATTTAGCATCTCTTGTGTGCCATTATGCCTAATTAGGGACAAATAATAAATATTTATGAATCAGTACCTATTGATTGAGTTTATTAGCTAGTGCAAACTTGCTTACATCATTTAGTTAGATTATCAGTCTCTTTTAGAGATAAGCTCGCCTTTGTACACAAAATTTGTAACTGTATTTACTTTTAAAATTTGTGCAATAAAGAATATCATATCATCTGATATGAATACTTATATTTATTACGGACTGAGCTCAATCTCTGCAAATCTCTTAAATCAGCAATGGATCGTTGTTTATTCATAAGACAAATGAGGTCATCTAACATAGACATCTATTTGTATTGTCAGCATTAGATGTGTTAGGTCACTATAACGTAAGTTTTTTTGCTTTTGTCAAAGCTGACTCACAATGTTTTTATTTATTCATGTTTACATCAACTTTATGTGTAACAATCATCTTAATAATAGCCTTTGCTTCCATAACCGCTACTGCACTGTCAATATTAGTAGTTACATTGATTTTTAATTACCTATGTACGTTTAAAGCGTAATGTCTGCAACAACTTCCTTCCTCTTATAAATCGAGCGAGATATCTGGATGGATTTTAAAACTCGAAGGGAGCGTTTTTATATATCTGTAAAAATCATCAGATTACAGCTATATGGAACCGAATACTAACTAATTAAGAAAAACAAAAACGGGCATGCTTGTAAGAGCCTAAAAAGTGAAATAAACAACACACATTTTCATTAATTATACTTGGTTAATTACTCAATCAAAAACAACATATTCTATTTCCTTATTTGTAGCAATGAATTGGATTTTAATAAAAAATATTTTTTATGCAATAAATAGCCTTATTTCGACAAATTAACATTTACGACGACACGACGTAAACATAACTAAATATATTTATTGAATAAGCACGAAACGACAATAAAAAGCGAAAATGAAGCCCCAATAATATTTAAAGTTGCACAATAATCGTAAATTATGAAGTTACGATCGTCGGAATCGTTAAGTCCGGAAACGACTATCGTATTACCTAGCTACTAAAGAGGGATTATCGTTAAACTTCTAAGTTACAGATTAAACTCAGGTTGTCCCGTGGCGTTACGTCACACTCATTGTTGTCAATTTCAATAAGCTTTACTTTAAGTTCAGAAAACTTTACTTTAAGTTCAGAAAACTTTACTTTAAGTTCAGAAAACTTATTATAATGTTGATACATTATCTTCTTCAAACCTTAACTGATCTTTAATGCTTCTTCAGATTTATCCGTATCTGTCATTCATGTGTACTATCTATTTAATTTAGCATCTATGTCTTTCAAAGCCATCCATCCGGCAGTATCTTGATAAGCATCTTTAGAAATATTAATTATTTCTCGATAACCTGTATCATCATCAGCCGAAGTACGTCCACTGATGAACACAAGCTTCCCCAATAGAATGCCACTTTTGGTAGGCTGTCCATCACGGGATTAGCCATAACCTCCACGCTTGGTAGGTGGATTGATTATCGTAGTAATTATCGTAACATATACACAGGAGAACGCTGCTGGCCGTCCCTTAGTCGCATTGATCACACCCACGAGAAGATTGGGGGTGGCCGTATTCGAAGCCGGGAACCATACGTCACGGCCTGTCTTTGCCATATTTGTATGATCTGAACATATCTTAGTTTTTCTATGATGCATTAAAGGCTTCTTTTATATAACTTGCAACATAACTATAAAGGTTGCCAATTAAAGCGTTAAGAGCTTGATTGCATTGTTATATACTTTAAGTAACAGTGCTAATGGTAAAAATATGAATTAAATCACATGGATTATAAGAATTATAAGATTACTAGCTTTTGCCTGCAACTTCGTCCGCATAGGTTTCGATATTTACACATTTTATATCATTTTCGTAATTAACGTCCCTAAAAACCTTACGTTGTGAGCAAATTCACTGTTTTTAACGATTCATTTGGTTTCCCATAGGAATGAGATGTTTTTTTTTTGGGATAAAAACTATCCTATGTCCTATTCCAGGACATAACCTATATGTGTGCCAAGTTTTATTTCAATCCGTCCAGTAGTTGAAGCGTGATTGAGTAACAAACATCCAAACATCAAAACTTTGCATTCATAATTTAGTGGGTAGTAGGATGGGATGGGATTAGACAGTCAATATGGAAGATATTAAAATCCACCCTATTCAGTAGTATCAGTTTCTACAGTTTCGATAGATAGAAAACTGACTTCTTTCTCAGCCAAAATGACTACTTTCTCCAAATTTCTATCGAATCAGGGACTTACACCGTAAGTATTTCGGATTATATCACTCGAATTGCAAAGTCATTTTGTACCTTATTTTCTTTCACGGGTCATATTCGGATAAGTGTTTGGCGTCTATATCGTAGTCAGGCGCCACAAGCTTATCCACCAGTTATAGAGTTCAAAATCGCATATTAGCTTGATGAAATTCTAATTGAGTCTACAGGAGGCCTCCCTGTTCAGCTACTGTGATTTAGTAGCAATTCTCCCAACGTTTCACTTTTATACAAGACGGTCAAACAGACAGTACACATTACGTAAGCATGAATAAGGATTATCTCCCGGAATCGTCGCAGTAATCGCCACTTAAGGCGAGTACAGACGATTGAGATAAAGGGCAGAATGCGAACGAGCCTCTTACAAGCATAAATGGAGTCACAATTTCGCTTTAACAGTTTTATGAGGACGTTTATTTTATTTTTATGTGTCGAGTTTTTACTGCCGGTAGGTTTGTATGTATAGCTAGGTTCATTGTGACCTCGTAATATGGCAGTGGAAACTTGAAGGATGATGAAGTAGCCGGTAATGACGGTATTAGGAAAGCCGAGGATCGAGATCAGAAGTATGCATTATGGTCAACAGTTGATGACAGGCTGACGATAATGAGATGAGACAGTTGGAAAATGATTATGAAATGGAGGAAGGTACATGCCAGAATTAAGAACTACTTGTAGGAAAAATGCTCTCATCTTTCTTGAACATTAATACGAACTAAAACACAAGCCCATATTAAAAGTAAAGTAGATACTTAACCTAACAAAATCTAAGAGGTATATAGAACGAAATATTCTTCGTAATGTGCCACTGCTTTTGAACCGTGTAACATTTTAGTAATTAGTGAAATCGTATGCACACCAACGACTTCAAAGAAACGTTCACAATTTTACGGTTAGGCACTCGTTAGGAAATTTGCATACACTTCGCGTTGTATGTACAATCTAATGATTTTAGTTCATATCCTACGGTTTGTTATATAAGGTTTGACTTACTGTTGGTACTTACTGTCGTAAAAGTTTGCGGAAATGATGCTAGCAAGAAGAGGAAAGTTGCAAAGCAAATTTGTTTCTTTGCCACTAATGTAACATTGTTATCGTGCTCACCCTTCAAGTTTCCACTGCCATATAATGATGTCGCAATGAACCTGGCTACACGTATAAACCTACCAGCGGTTTAAACTCTTAAATTTTATTTGTCAGGTCACCAACAGACTATCAGCTATTGCCTAAGGGAAATTTACAATTGTACATTGGCTAGATGCCACCCTAATTATAAGCAACGACAACGTGCATAATGAAATGTCTTTTTTTATAGGTACTATTAAAACTATTCAAAATCAAAGAAATACACATATCAAATAAAAAATCGAAACTCAGCAAAATAAAATAATACATGCCTACATATATAAAATCTTCAGTAAAGAATATAAATTGTTAGAAGGGTTGCTGCCACTAAGAAAACCAAGTTTGACACAAACTAATCAATCTAATCCTGGTCTCGGATGTAAGAAAGTAAGTTTAACACAAACGGAGACAAAGTTAACGGTGAAATGGAAACTACGACTAAACTCAATTTTCCGCAACATGGATAATGATATCTACCAGACTGCGGTAAGAGAAACGTGATTTGCTGCTTAGTGACTAAGTTGTATTACCATAACAGACAAATAGGCGAATGCATCTATTCTATATTGTATATCTCAAGACAAAATCACAAAACCATGAACACTAATGTCCCCACTTGACAAATACCCCAGACACTGCACTCCTTACTGTCAGTATCAAGTATAAACATGGTATAATGCAGACACTTGGGCCCAGACGCACTTACTTATATAATCTGCAACTCAATACTACCGACAAGCATGGTAATTTTATTACACTCGACGAAAAAACTTTGTCGAAAAACTTGAAAAGATAACAGATTTATTGAGTTCGAAGCTCATGAAAGATTCAAGTGTTGAATATAATGTAGCTAGTAAAGAGAATGGTAAAATTAAATAACAATAAAATATATTATTTGAGGAAATGAAAACAAATAAGATAACGTTAGATAAGGAAAAGATCTATTAGGTAGAAGAAGTTATTTAAAGAATTCATACAATTTATCTGAAATAATAAACAATATTGTAAGAAATTTAGCAAAACTAATAAATCTATGTCTTGCGTTATATATAAGGTAACCACATAAAAAATCTGGAAGTTCGGGTTTGGACAGGTTTTTAAAATTATTTTTGCTTTCCTAGAATATCTCGGAAAACCCTTAAAGTCCCTCGTAAGTCTTGAAATACTTGTTCTGTAATAAAAAATAACTTTTATTTCAACGCCCAGCTTTATTCGTCAGTTATATCCTGCGGATATATAGATAGACAGAAGGACAAAAAAGATTCGCTATCCGTTTTGACGGAACCCTTAAAAGAGAACAGCATTAACAACCACCAGACCTTGGACATATTGATGGAAAAATTATACCCAGACTTGTTACAGAAGCACCGAACTAAAAAGTTGATGTAACATTCATGACCAACACCGAAATCGATGTCTGGACGGAAGCTTGACAGATAGCCACAGCACTGTATATGCAGTTGTTTGCAGCTCGTATAGCGTATAATTTGGACATTTGGACGTCCAGGTCATTGCTGCATAGTAAGTGGGTTTAAACATTGGAATACATTTGTATGACCTTGGTGATCATCTATCAAGATCAAATGCACATCACAATTTATTCAATTTGATGCAAAGGATTTTTTGTAGTCATAATCCTTTAGCTCTTGATTTAGCATATTATCACCGAGGTTAACGTTTATTATGATATTTGCTTGTACCCTATTTTTTTTAATAGTGTTTGTTTCATATTTAAAAAAAATAGAATTATTATTAATGTTAAGTTTTCTGTCTCCTGTTTCATGGTCTCAACGAAGTTAATAAGGAGTTATGATTACCATTCTTCTACTTGGTATTATTACTTCATGATTTAAACAAAAGGCGTGAGACGATAACAATCAAAACACCACTTAAATGTGATAAATGTGTTTATGCAGTTTTTTGCACATAATTTAACATCTTGTTTCTATCTGGTAGAGTTTGGGTCATTGCTGCATAATGCACTTGTTGGCTTAGTAACTTTGTAGTTGGATATAAGTGCTCGAGGTCGCGGGTTTGATTCCCATTGAGAACTTTGCACTATTGATACAAGTTCATCCCAGTCAGATTCTTGTTTAATTTTTATAGTACAGGAAAGTATCCAAGTTTCAGCTTAGACAAGTGCAATAATGAAATATTTTTATTATTTGTAAACTATGTGCCTCAATTCTGAGCACATTGTTTATTTATAAAGGCGTTTAAATACTAATCAAATAAAAGAAATACTTACGCATGCTGCTCATTCAATTTGTGGCAAACGATCTCTAAGGTTCTGGGTGAAAATTCTAAAACAACGAAGAATATTCGAAGTTCACGCTGACCAAGTTGCGGGCTGAGGCTAGTTTCAGTTAATGCCTAAGCTACGTTAATATATAGCCTATGACACTCACAAACACACAAACTCACAAACTACTTCTTTATAATATTAAATAATAATAATAAATGATATTATATAGTATAGATAGATTTTAAAAACTAAATACAATTATGTTACTTCTTGCATAACAAAACTGTCTCTTCTGTTACCTATGGTTATTTTCAGAACTAATTTTTTTTACTAATTTCTTTAGAACGTCTGTTCTCTGTATTCATTTGTCAGGTTTCGGACAGCTGACCCATCCATCACTTTCCATACCGACTACTTGACTTGTCAAATACTACGTCTACTAACACATTTTGCTTCACCTTTACATCGACGACTTTATCTTTTAGTCTGCTTCCATTGCCGCCCCACAAACAAGCAGCGTGTTTTTGCAGAAGATAAATGTCAGTGTAATTGAGGAAGTGTAGTTTTTGGAAAGCTTTCAGCTTAACGAGTCAGGGCGAGTATTCCGTCATTTCTTTTGGCCCCAATTTTTTACACTTCGCCAGCTGTTTGATTGATGGCAGAAAGGTGTTCCTTAATTAGTTGAATAATTAGCGACGGTGGTTGTTCCGTTGCGTTGTTTTCGGTGATTTTTCTGCCCTGATACGAGTGAATTCCCATTAATTGCAAAATTAAAATAAGTTTTGAGGAAAATGTCAAAAACGGTATTAAACTGGTTTTATGATTGATGATGTCTAATTCTTGAATTAGTAAAGGAACTGGATTTTTATAGAGTTCTAGACATACTTATTTTTAGAGGTACCTATCTATTCGTAACAGGGCATATTTCATTTAAGCATTTGGATTCAACTGTATTGGTAGAATTTCAGAATTGTTTCCTGAAAATAAATAAATTAAAATTAAATTAAATTGTTACAGGAATTTGACTAGTCAGACGAAATGTCTCGACATATTTATAAACAGTTGAGTAAATATGCTTAGGTACTAAATTAACAATTACCTAGGTATAGTTTCTTAAAATACCTATCCCTTTATTGTGCTTACTCTATAATATAAAATATTTTAATATCTCACACAGTAGACACTCAATCTAGACTAGTTTGGCAAAATCACAAGCATTTACAAACGTTACATCAACTAATTAATAGTACAGCAAAAATCTTGTAACTCCAACCCAAGCATGTTTTACAACAAACTCAAGCGCATGCAAATTGCTCCCTGATTTACATTCCCCTGCCGATAGCTAACAGTATTCGCTGTCGGCCGTCCGTGTGTCCGTCAACTTGACATCTTAATTGCTGTTGGTAATGTATGCCTGTCGTTCTCGACAGGCGTTTTAACTAAGCGAAGATCTTGAGCAAATTTCAGCCGCTTTCTTGCAATCGTTAAAGTGACACTGGTAAACTTGCTGTTTTATTTTGGATTTTACGTTTAGCTGGTATTGACCGTCTCCTTGGCCTAATAACTCAATGCCAGCTGTTGGTAGTTTAATTCGCATTGGGACAGACAACTCTGTATACCGTTTGTCGGTTATATGTTTAGATTTTGATGTACAATCGAATTATTCAGACTCTTTTGCTGTTACAGCAGTCCACTTATGGAATTCTCTTCCAAGTGAGATTCGTCAATCTAAATCATTGCATGTGTTTAAAGATCGCCTTAAAAAGCATTTTCTCTCACAATAGTTGTGCCTAATTTAATATAGTATATTACGTACGGTATATGTATTGTATTATAAACAATATATGTATGCATAGGTATGTATTTAAGTATATTTATATGTAAATTCAATTGTTTAATATTATTACTAAGTATTTACCATGTTATTAAATTATAAATTTCCCTTCTTTCACCTGCAATACTCTGTCGCTATGTCTTTCTTATTTTCCTTCTGAAAGGTTGCCTGGAAGAGATCGCTTTAAGCGATAAGGCCGCCTTTGTACACTTTGCAAAAATCTGTACCTATTTTATTGTTATCTTTAATTTGTGTGCAATAAAGAGTTTATCTATCTACAATTCGTACCCAATTGGTATAACAAAGTACAAGGTAATCCTAATTAGATGTTTTAACAAATTCATCATCAGCCGAAATACGTCCACTGCTGAACACAAGTCTCATCAATAGAATGCCATTTTGGTAGACTGTCCATTGGGGGATTTACCATAGACATAGGGTTCGGCAGGAGAATTGGTGATCACAGTAATGATCTTAATATACACAGGAGAACGTTTCTGTCCGTCCCTGGTGCAATCCCTAAACTCCTTAACGATCACGGGAAGATTGCAGGTGGCCCTATTATGAGCCAGGGACCGCACAGTTCTTCTTCTAGGCTTACAGGGTTTTCTCAAGTACCCTTCGTTTATTGTAAACACTGCTGTACAATAGTACATTTATGGTACCAAATGCAATGCAACCTCTGATTAGTACAGTATGTTTAAGTACCTATCTGATAAACCCCATAGAAGGTAAACCACAACAACTTAGACCAATGCTAGATGCACTTATCCCATTCTATGCTTAAAATATTTCACACAGAGTCAAAGACAAGGAAGTTCAAATGGCTATTTCAATCCCATACAGCCCCGAACACAATCACTTTTCATCACTTTAAATGCCGTGTGAAACAGCGCAAGTCTGTTGAAACAGCAACAATACGCTGTAAATCGTCGCCCAGTCGCCGCGACAAGCAGCCGCATGAATAATGCAAGCACACGACTCACGCGATAAATAACGATTATAATTTTATCGCGATCGGCGATAAATCGCGCGATTGAATGTCGCGGTGTACGCACGGTCTTAGTGTCGTAGGTGTTGGTAATTTTCCCTTCATAATTGTGGCATACGGCTTCCAAAGATGTCCAACAAGATACAGGAAACCTACGACTAACAAGGAAATCATCACTGATTTAGTTCGTTTTAGGATATGTTGTGGAGCATTAAAAAATAATGGAAACATATTTTTATATAGCTGCCCAAATTCATATTTAATGTGAGTAGTCACTTAATTTAATTAAAGTCTTAAAAAGTGACTAAACCCACGAACTTGTTCTAAGTGTGATCTGCAGCTAGTTGTATATCTCTCGTTCAAAATGTTCCAAAATACGTAATGTATACATTTTTAATAATCTAACCTCCTTGTTAAATACTCTTTGGCAAGTTTCTGTACAAACCAAACCAAAGTGAGATATGACATTGGTCCCTTACATAATATTACAAAGAGTCAACGATATACATTACTCGTATACACTTGTTCTAGAACAAACAATAAAAAAAAGTATAAATCGTCATTAATTTTTAGTTAGTTAATAGTTAGTTAGTTAATAGTTAATTGTCGTCCAGTTGTAGTTTCAAAACTTTGTTCATTTCATTCACAAATTGAATAAGCTGAGCCTTCGTCTGAATATCTTTTGCGAGTGTTCTTGGGCATAGACGTACCTCAAGGTGCGGCACTGGGACCAGTCCAGAATACTTTGCATATAATTCTGGCTGTCAACTCAGCACCCCACCAATTAAGCCTAAAGAAACCAGTTACTTCAAAAAGTAGATTGACATCTGTATTAAAAAGTACATTCATCATTATCATTATATCAGCCCTTAGACGTCCACTGTTGAACATAGGCCTTCCCCAATGAACGCCACCACACCCGGTCCTTCGCACTCCGCATCCAGCCGCTTCCGGCCACCTTCTTCAGGTTTTCGTTCCATTTCGTTTAATTTAATTTGTGATAACTTAATACCAAGTGTATTTTTAAATTTTTATTTTAATATTATATACTGACCTAGATAGTATGTTATGTAGTATGACATTATTTGAATTGTTGACATTGTAATTTACACACTATTTTATTTTATGACGATCCCTTTTACCACATTAGAATGATATGTAAAATTGAATTTTTAAGATGTAAAAGTGAAATAAATAAATCTAATCTAATTTAATCATCTGGTGGCGGGGCGGGGCGGGAATTAACTTATAAATTTGAAATTATTAATAAATAAAACTATTAAATGTACAGGAATGTCAGCAACTGACAGTGACAGTTTTGTTTTGCGAACGATACTTGAGGCTTCTTGATAGTAATGGGGTCAATGTACTTTAATGCAAAATATTCTTAACACGTTCTTCGACGTATGATCTACAGCACTCGTGCCTGTATGTCACTATGTATCAGAAGACCTGAGTTTTCGCACAACTACACCACGATTTATTGTGTGAAGCCGCAAATTTATGACTGACACAGCACAGACAATGTTTAAGTTAATCGCACTGTGTAGTACATGGTAATAAATAACAGTTCTGTGAACAGGTACTTAGAATTAATAGTGATATTGCGACCATATAGAAACCAGACCTGAGTGGTAGGCTGAACCCAACCTTGTTCAAAAGAATAAAATATCTTCTTTGGCAACGATCTCTATGTACTACTAGATGGAGCGTTCCAAACAATCGCTCTGTTCCACGCAAGTAGCCACAACTCTTTCACATTCACTTTGAAACTTGTGCAGGTAGGTACTACTCAGAACATTTAATTATTTACTAAATATTGACATTATTTAACCGTAGCGTCAACATTTAGTAATAATTAAATGTTCTGAGTAGTAACGGCACAAGTTTCATTGTGAATGTGAAAGAGTTGTGGCTACTTGCGTGGAACAGAGCGATTGTTTGGAACGCTCCATCTAGTAGCACATAGAGATCGTTGTTCTTTGGCAACTGGTTGAGTAGCAAGAAAGTTTTTATTCTGTTTTGACAACTCATCGCGATAGTCTGTTGAAATGGAGGCTGGAAGGTACAGAGTTCTATGCTGCCCTGATATGAGAAAAGACGGCTAAGTGCAAAAACACACTTTCGAGAAATCGTCAAAAAACCCGCGAAACAGGGATTCTTGAATATAATGTGGTTCTACTCAATTTTGACAATAAGGTCTTATAGAGAACTTCAAATACTATCTTATTAATAAAAAAGTTCTTAAAATTAACTATTTCAAGTAATGAAAAATTAACGATTTCTGTTTAGCTTAAGCAAATATATATCCTAAAATTCTAAAAAAAATACTAGAAAGACCGTTACAATACCCTAGCGGCTTTTTAAACTCCAATGGCGCATGACGTCCTAGTGGATACTAGAAGTTAACTGATATCCATACGTTAAAAAATGGTTAAGTTACTTAACGGTTTTTTTGTCTTTATTGAATAATACTGACAGTATGTTTACTTTTAATAACGCGGTTAAATAGACTTAACCGCCCTTTAACTATTTTTTAGTACTAAACCTAATTAAGAATATAACGGTAAACTAATCTAAAAGACGGTCAAATGCACATCTTTTTTAAGTAGCCGTCCTTTAATTTAGTATATTTTGACACCAATCAGTACATTTTGGATATAAAATAAGGTTTTATCTGAATTTAGCTAGTACCGAAATGTAATTCGTCAGGTAAAAATGAAACAAACATAAATATGATGTATACATAAACTTATATTGATACGTCATAATCACAATAAACTTTTTCAAAAGTAATATATTTTAATCACAACCATACTTACAGTTCAAAATAAAATATTAATATACTTAAAAACACTTACAAAGTTACGAAACACCAAAAAATATTAAAATTACGTCATAATTAAAACAACTTCTAAACTGAGATCAGTAACTAAGTTAACAAAAATCACATACAAAATGGTTTAAACAAATGCAGACACAAATTTAATGAAAAATGTAATAAAGATTTCAAGTAGAATGTCAAATAGTAAGTAGACAAACAACTAAACCACTATAAAGTTTTAAGAAATAATCAGTCGAAATATTTTAAAAACTAATTAAATGACACTTTTAGTACTTATTGTATCGTTGAATAAATATTCGTTGTTCTCTCCAAGTCATACTCCAAAAATTATCATTTATTTCAATTCTTTCTTTTTCGCTTAATAATGTTGTACACTTTTTAATACATTTGTTATTGCACCCTTCGTTAACTTGAAATTTTTTCCTGTATTTTGTCTTTTTCTCTAATTGCCTAAACCGTAAACTTGTATATTTCTTTCTTTTGCGTAGTTTTCCAGATTTGGTGTACAGCTGAATATTATCATCTTGTGTTTCTTCTTTGTCTGACTCTTGCTCTATTACGCTCTCCTTTTCGGATATTATCTCTTGTGCATACTCTTCTTCTTCAGTTTCCTTCCCCTCGAATTGTTGTTGTGAAATTGTTTCCGGTAAGGTATTTAAATTTTTTCCGGTGCTAGTATATTCCTCATGACTGCTGGTCTCTTCATCTATAACAATTACTACAACGACTTCGTTGTTTTCGGTAGATTCGTCTTCATTTTTCGATGTTGATGACTGAGTTTCATTAATAACTTTTAGGCACATTAAAGACAATGATATTGTTTTATTAATTTTCATTTCTTCTACCGGTCTATTTGTAACTTTTTCTCTGAATAAAATGTTATGTTCTGACATATTTTTTTCAGACGGATAACTCTTGTATTCAGACGGATAACTCTTGTCTGGTCCAATATCTTTGTTTAAACAATCTTCGTTACCTTCAAGTGGGCTTTGACTTTTAACGCTGTCTGAAAGAAGAACTGTCTCTGGCAAGGACTCTCTATCGGAATGTCTTTCATCTTCTGAGTTTGAGTCACAACTGTGCTGTGCGTCCGTAGGTGGTACATAATCCTTGTCTTTTATTGAGTCATCTCAATCAAAATCCTCAGTCAGAATCAAAATCAAATATATCTTCTTAACAAGTTAGGTCAACATCAGCTGATGACACTTGTTGCTGTTTGTGCAGTCTTTTTTTATGCTTTAGTGAAGATGTATTTGTATCTGGAATATCTGAAACATTATTTTATGGAAACAACTTTTCATTTGTAGCCAATATTTGCTGTATACAATTTATATCGCTTGTTTGGTACTAGAAAAAGTATGCAATAACAAGCATAGTTGGGATAGTTGGGCATAGTTGGGCGACCTCGCGCTGTTTCTTGTAATCTCTAGGTTTCATATAACCTAGCTTCTCAGCTTTAGACAAGATTTAAACCCAACACGCATTTCTCTGTTATTTAGTTATAAAAATATATAAGTCATTTAAAGAGATTCATACAATCACAATTAAATAAGAAAATAAATACGCTTACCAAAAAATCGTACTTTTGCGGGAAACCGGCTATTCGCCGGACTTTAATTAGAAGCGCACTAAATGTCCCCCCACGTTGTTAAAATATAAATCTGCCACGTCGATCGATGAGACTTTTGCCGCCTTTTAATGTAGCTACGTTACTTTGACCGCCTTTTTCATTTAATTATCAACAAGGATAATATGATTTGATAAGCTAAAAAACCGTCACCGTCTTATTGTTTATCAAATGTATTTTATTTTCATTTGGTATATTACACTACAAAGCAGTTACAATACCCAAACTGTAATTTAGCGTATGAGACCATGAAAACTGCGTTTTAGTTTCATACGTAGAGTGGTATAATAATCAGAAGCTACTAAGTACTAACACCGCTAAACTCCAATAACCGCCTTTAAAGGTACACTAAAGTACTTAGCGGTATTTACAGTAGTTTCGATGAATATTGTCGATTACCATTACTAAATAAAATCACCACAAACAGCCCTTTGCGTTTATTTAGTCTCAAAATTTACAATAACTGTTTTTTTACTTATTAAAATATTAAAAAAAGTGCACTTAACGGTCAATTAGCTAATCGTATCTCCCAAACTATGATGAATAAAAAATTATGTCCAAGACTGGTCGATGCGGAATTTCGCGCTTATTTCGCTAGTATAGATAACTCAAAAATGACGAAATGTCACTTAGCCGTCTTTTCTCATATCAGGGCAGTATGGTTTAGTAAATAATCATCCATAGTTTGTTTATGAGTCTTTAATTTGTCGCCCAGATATCCCTTCTATGTTCTACCTTGCTCGGAATATCCTATTGCTGATCGTGAAGGAAACAATCCAGTTCGTCTTCAAAATTATCTTTGATCTCGTGGCACCCATTTCATAGCTATAGCCTTCGCTCATCTTTCTTGGTTTTTAGTCTATCGTGGCTAGAAGACCTACTCTGTAAGCATTTCAGATTATATCCATCATCATCATCATCATTATATCAGGCCTTTTAGTAATATGTAACAAGTCCCAGTACGTAGTAGATCACCTGCCCATGATCCTAGTACTATCATCATCATCAGGTTATTTTTGTCTCCACTGCAGGAGCACAACCCTCTCTCATCTGCCGGAGGCAGACGGAGGATTTGGCCTACACTCCCCGCGCTAGTCAGACGGGTTGGGGAGGCCTGATTGATGTTTTATAATGTATTCCCTTAGTCGCCTTGTACGACATCCACGGGAAGAGTTGGAGTGGTCCTGTTCTACTCTACCGGAAACCATACGGCAATACCATAGTAATCAGTAATACATACATATTGCTCTCGACTTGGTCCCAGAGGGGTAGACAGAGACGATGGATCAGTAATAACACAAATAAATTAAATGAGTACCAATTTGAAGCACATAAATTTCAGCCTACTGCGAAGTAATATAAATAATACAGCAAGAAACCAATTCATTCGCTTGGAACTGAGACAATTATTGTAATTTTATTACCATTCTCTTGACGAAATCCGAAAATGGAGTCACTTTATTGGTAAATTATGTTTAATTACTGGACCGCTTCCGAGACCATTTTATCGCGACTGGAATTTTGATTGATTTATGTAATCAGTAATCAGTAAACTTTATTGCATTCCATGGTGTTAACAGATAATAAAAAGACAGAGTTCTCATGGACCCATTTGGGCACAGCAAGTAGGAGAGAGGAGGACAATACTGTTTGTCGACGTTATCAAGTTGTTTAATACATTATGTACATATATGTACTCGTATTATGCATTATTTGTATAAATAATATTTTTATTTCATTTGTTGCATATCTGTTTGTTATCTAATTTTATCATAATTTATCATTTAGGTATTCATTTAATGTGTAGTAGCTTTTGGAAATCAATAGCTGTCTCAGGTATTTGTTAAATATCTTATTGTTAGTTTCTTCTTTTATTATTTCGGGCAGGTGATTATATGTTTTTACTGATGTAGAGATGGGGACGAGAAGGTTACTCTCTTATTTCGGACTAGCTGTTGCCCGCGACTTCCTCCGCCTGGACAACTTAACATCACAAATGATTATGTATATCTCGTAGGAATGAGGTATTTTTTCCGGGATAAAAACTTTCCTATGTCCTATTGCAGGACCTAACCTATATGTGTGATAGGTTTCATCCCGATCCGTCCAGTGGTTGAAGCGTGATTGAATAACAAACATCCAAACACATTAGTGGGATCGTCCACGAGGGAAAAACTAGTAGGAAAAGTAGATGATACTTTCTTTAAAAGATAATGTTACAAACTAGAAGAGGAGATCCGATTAAGAACTAAGGTTACCAACATAGCCAAAAGAATTAGCAGGCAGATGCTTGATTAGTTTTGGGGGGGGGGGGGGAGGTAAGAGGACCGGTACGTGCAGCGTAAGACGCCCCACTACCAGTTGAACCAACAACCTGAAGAAGGACAACTGTTAAAAAGAAGATTTGTTTTAATTCAAAGACCACACGAAAACGTAAAAGTGGACAGTCATCAAAAATCCGATCAATTATATAGGATATTTTTTTCGTCACGGCCGGGACTCAAACTTTTGCACAAGAATGTTTCACTAAACTAAGAGGGATGTCATTGATAGCTCAGTAGAGTACCTACATACTCAGGTAATAAAGCAAAAAGTCTAACAATTGCGAATAAATTCATTAATAACACATAAGAGAACAAACTGAGGAATTAGCACCTGCCAGAGTTACCGAGAAATCGATAATGAGACATTCACACATGCCATGCCTAAGCAAATTGTTAGTTTCTTCATACTCCTACACGCCCATGACGAGTGAAACGATTACTTCATAATAATAGTAACATTTTATATTCGAATTCATTACATTACACTATGCATTATAAGCTTGGGAACAGGGTTTCCTCCTACTAAAAGCTACTCGTACCTACTAGTTTATATCGAAACCCAAAGTACGATTATTCTAAGACAAAATTTAAAATGTATTTCTCTACTATGTTTCGGGTAAAAGCCGTAGTAACTTAGCTGGTTGTGCACTAGTGAGGTCGTGGGTTCAAACCCTGCCCGTACTTTAATATCACAGTTACTTATAATACCAAAGGATTTTTGGCGAAGGAAAACATCGTAATGTAACCAGCCAAAAGTCAAAATCATTTATTGCATATGAGTACACTTAGTACATTTATACACGTCATTTTTTTATCGACTACCGCCTCCTAGGTGTTAGCGCTGTGAAGAAGAAACGGCGCAACAAACATCTTTTAAAAATCAACTTTGCATACAATTAATAAAGATTTTTCGAAGCTGAATTAACATTAGTACCAGGCATCTTTGTCATTCAAATAATCGTTTACTTTATAATAGGCTTTCTTACAAAGTTGTTTTTTAATGTGAATCTTAAACTTTCTGTCCGTCATATTTAAGATTTCCTCTGGTAGTTTGTTGTAGAAGCGTATACATTGCCCCGTGAACGATTTGCTGACCTTACTTAGTCTTAACCCTGGTAAAACAAGTTTATTTTAAGTTTATTTTATTATAGCATATGGCAAGTCCAGCAAATAGGCTTGGGACACCGTTGGTGGACACAAAAAATCCTGAAGGATCGAGGTGTCGCCATGACTTCCTAGCCCCCTAAGAAGATAAGATGCCTCTTTTCTTATTCATCGCTAGAAATTCTAAGTTACTACGGGAAATGCGAGTTTTAATTAGCAGCCGAAATTCGTACACTGTTGAACATAAGCCTTCCCAATAGAATGGCACTTTTGGTGGGCTGTCCATGAGAGGATTTGCCATAATCACCACGCTTGGCAGGCGGATTGGTGATCGCAGTAATAACCTGAATATGCCACTTTACCGAAGCTTAATTTTTAATTTGTATAACGTAGAAACTGGTCGCTCTTTGCCCTGTATTTCTAAAGGTCGCAATAACGCCAGCCATGCATAAAATAAATGTGAAACAAAATGTAAACAAAACAAATGTCGACTTAGCCTAGAGTTCTCAATGTTTAAATAAAGGATTATTTTCAACCAAAAGATTGAAATAAATAATGGTGCAACTGGTGCAATCCCTTTGCCCCATTCTAAGCTGGAAAACAGACGGCGCAAAATGTGAGTACTTAATTGCAAAAAATATTCATACAAATGCATTATCGTGTCTGCCGTTACTCAAAAACTTAAACAATTAAATATTAATGGCTACTTACAATGTCTGCTGTATACATTGATAAGGAGGGATCGGAATTAGGTATAGGTATATATAATTAATGGAGATCATCATATCAGCTCTTAGACGTCCACCTTTAGACATAGAACTTCCCCAATGAACGCCACCACACCCGGTCCTCCGCCCTCCGCATCCATCCGCTTCCGGCCGCCTTCTTCAGGTCGTCGGTTGATCTGGCGGATATTCCGGGATTTTGAGATACAGGTAAAGAAGAGGGGAGCCACAGAAGCGGATATAAGTAGGTAGAAGGGTTACATCACTTATTTACTTCAGTCAAAATCAAATCAAAATCAATCAAATCAAATCTTTGATTGATTTTGATTTGATTAATTAAAATATTTACTTCAGTCGATTTTCGGACACAGCGCGCCTCTCCCGCGCACTTTTTTTTGCCTCGTGGTCTCGTTTCTAGTAAGGAGATACAGTTATGCAGTTTGAAAACGGGCAATATGGCACTTTCGCAGATTTTTTTTCGGTGTTTACCCAACCTTGACTCGACGCGAAACGAGTAAGCGTTTAAAAAAGCGTTAGTCGATAAAAAAAATGACGTGTATAAATGTACCAGGTGTACTCATACCTATGCAATAAATGATTTTTACTTTGACTTTGACAGTTTTATGCAAATAAATTGCAGATTGCTGGCATACGTGTAGTGTCTACTTCACCATTCTATCATGATAGGATTTCTGTGTGGAGAGCGGTAATGAAAAACAAATATTTTAGAAGTGGATTTTACGCTTCACGCTGGCTGACGTGAAAAAAGGGGGCACCAACGATCTCTATGTTCTACTAGATGGAGCGTTCCAAACAATCGCTTTATTCCACGCAAGTAGCCACGCCACAACTCTTTCATATTCACAATGAAACTTTTTAACGTTTAATTATTACTAAATATTGACGCTACGGTTAAATAATGTTAGTACATAGAGGTCGTTGGGGGGCACTGAGTTTTTATTCTACTTTGAACTTTTTCAATAATCTGTACCTACTTAAAAATGGTTTAGGTAGACATATTAACTAAGTATTTTAAATATATCTTGTTAATTGGCTTCTGTTTCACACATTTTATTCTGTAAAAAAAATTCTTGGTGCATAGGTAGGTCGGATGACGTTTGGCATGCTTTTTAAAAATGACACACCTAAATTAGTTGTTAATTTTGAATTTTTGACTTTACTTTACTGAATGTTTATATTTGGTAATAATTGTTTATAGCGCTATTGATGATTGCTGAATTGATGTTACTTTAGGCTAATTTTATTATATATTCTTTATTGCACAAATTTTAAAAGTAAATCCAGTTACAAATTTTGTGTTCAAAAGCGAGTTTTTACCAATTAAAGAGCAAATAAATTATTTCATTTTAGTAACAATACATTATAAAACATCAATCAGGCCTCCCCAACCCGTCTGGCCAGCGCGGGGAGTGTAAGCCGAATCCTCTGTCTGTCTCCGGCAGATGAGAGAGGGTTGTGCTCCTGCAGTGGAGACAAAAATAACCTGATGATGAAGTAATACTACTGATTTACAACAACTTATAACATCCCGTGAAAAGTAATGTCCACATCAGTCATATTTTCTTCGCAAGTACGTGAATGACGCTCCCTATTCCGATCTTAGTTGATAAGGCAAGGCGCAAAGTAAGAACTAATGACATGACATTCCTCGTAATTATTTTCTTGCCTTCTGCCAGGGAATTGCAACGGTATGGCATTGGCATGACAGTTTATCGAGAACTTGCCAATTAACATTTCATCGCCCGTCAATTCATTTTTGACTGCAGTTAAACGGTATTTGACTGGTTTAAATTTACGACAATAGTATTTCATTTAGCGTTTTTGCGTATCAAATATTTTATAGTAATTTCCCGTCTGGGCTCGGGCGAATTTAAAATACTTTGCAGCTATAAAAATGCATGCAGCGTTTATGTTTTAAATGTACTGTTTCTCGGTAAATTATGTTCACGTTTAGATATTCCGTAATAATATTTCACATCGCTGAAATACATGTCAGGTATTCATAAGGAAATATTTGAGGCTTAATATAGACAGTATTTTTTATTGTGAACTATTCACAAATTAAACAATTACAACATTTATATACCTATATTTAGCTACAGCTAGAGGTCGTCCTAGGAGGACGTTCAAGGATCAAATTAGTAACGTCCTCAAAAATGCAGTGAGATCAACGATCACTATGTACTACTAGATGGAGCGTTCCAAACAATCGCTCTGTTCCACGCAAGTAGCCACAACTCTTTCACATTCACTTTGAAACTTGTGCAGTTACTACTCAGAACATTTAATTATTAATAAATATTGACGCTACAATGTCAATATTTAGTAAATAGTTAAATGTTCTGAGTAGTAACTGCACAAGTTTCATTGTGAATGTGAAAGAGTTGTGGCTTGCGTGGAACAGAGCGATTGTTTGGAACGCTCCATCTAGTATAGTACATAGAGATCTTTGAGTAAGATGAATAAAAGGAGGTGCATGAAAAGATTGATTAATGTGAGTGAGGCTAGTGAGGTGTGTCAGGATCGCGCAAAGTGGCATACATCGTCTCTGCCTACCTTGTGTCTGCCTGAGGGGTCTCTGGGACCAAGGCGTGAGCATTATGTATATGAATGTAGCTGTAGTTTCGTGTCGTCACACTCCCAGAATTCCATACAAGCAAACAGAGTGCCGTGTAGTTCCCGGCTTAGAATAGGGCCACCCCAAAATCTTCTTGTGGGTGCGACTAAGAGTTTGCACCAGGGATGGGCAGCAGCGTTCTCCTGAGTATATTAAAATCACCGATGCTGCGATCACCAATCAGTCTGCCAAGCGTGGTGATTATGGCAAATCCCCCAATGGACAGTCCACCAAAGTGGCAGTCTATTGGGGAGGCTTATGTTCAGCAGTGGACGTATATAGGCTGATGATGATGATGAACAGATTTAATCACCTTCTACTACTACAGGAGTACCAGCCTGTCCATACACGTCTTCGCGTTAATTATTATAGGGCTGCTGCACCTAGCGCGCGAACATACCCGATCGAGATAGTGACGTCACCACTGTTGGGACTTTGAACTACGGCATGTAGTTAAATTCTGATGGCTTGACTTTGGAATCTGTTACTATGACATATACAACCGACATGCCAAATAGCGTCTCGAGTTCTCGCTCGAGCGTCTGTATATACTTACTATTTTCTAAGCAGAACTAAATCTAACCCAAAAAAGTACATATGTCATCCAATTTATATCGTGTAATGGCATCTGGCTTCTCGACAGTACGGAGGGAGGACTCTCTCCTTTAGGAGAAAAAAAAACGATAGCAATTAAGATTCCCATCAGCGGCGTGCAGAGAGTGCATTGTGCGCGGTAATCGCGGCGCGCTTTTCAATTAGGCACATTTTCATGGCGTGCGGGCTTGCCGCCGCCCGACAGCCATGGTTGTCACTTCACGAAATGGCTTAAGTAAGAGTTTTGATGTGATTTGGTGCTAAGTAAACGTCTTTGATTTTTTTACAAGATTTTTTTTTGGTTCAGTTGCGAATCTGATGTATTCGTCGTAGCACATTTTTGTATAAAAGTGACCGAATGGAGTTACAGAATGCAACGAAAAATTTTCTATCTATTATGCCCATGCCCATGAACATATGCACCCAAGTACAAGTATAAGAATTTTTTTAACTGTATTTAGTTTTAAAATTTGTGCAATAATAAATATATAAAAATAAACATACTTAAAGTAGGAGGCAACGCGGCAGTCCAAAGTCATGCAGTTCTTAAGTGACAGTGGAAATATATTGCATATTTACTTCACCATTCTATCTTGATAGGATTTCTACTTACATTCCATACCTTTAATCTACTTTAATACTAACACTAGTTCTTAGGATTATGTTTACTTACAATATTATGGCCAAAAAAATTTATATATTAAATATTTTTTTTTATGATTTGAGAATATTTTTTTTATAAACTCGAGATTGTGCTGAATGGCGTTAAATGCGTTTGTTAGTGACAATATTGAAAAACTTTCTAGAATATTCCAGATTTTTCCAGAATGTTCTGGAATATTAAAAAAATTAGAAAAGGATGAAGTATATATTTTTACACATCGACCCACCGTAACCAAACTCCCTGACTTGCAAGTGCAGACCAAGGGCTATCTACCACTGCAACCATGAGTGGATGGCAATGGGTGGTTATGGAGAAAAGGCTGGAAATTCATACACACACTTTCCTTTTATATATATAATAGATTTTTAATCATTTTTGTGTTTTATATTTTTATCCCTTGCTTCGACATAGATATTTAGTATTTATCTCTCTATGTGTATAATGTCATTAATCATAATAACTATATATGCAGAAATTATCTTTCAAAAAGATATGTCCATATGAATTATTATGACTGAATGACAGCCCTAGCGCTGCGCGGGTGGCGCGCATCTCAAACAAATCACGCCGCCTCTAAAAGGGTTTGACGCGCTACGTCCATCGGAAAGAAATTAGTCGTAACACCGCACTTTGAAGCCGGATCGCGTTGCATCGACCTAATTGCGCCATCTTTGATCCGGTGGCGACGCTGTTTTTATTGCCCGTTTGAAGGTTTACGCGTCACAGCTGGGTTTGGTGCAACGATGCTCCATCTAATCAGGTAGATTGATGTGACCTATCATCATCAGGTTATTTTTGTCTCCACTGCAGGAGCACAACCCTCTCTCATCTGCCGGAGACAGATGGAGGATTTGGCCTACACTCCCCGCGCTGGCCAGACGGGTTGGGGAGGCCTGATTGATGTTTTCATAATGTATTCCCTTAGTCGCCTTGTACGACATCCACGGGAAGAGTTGGAGTGGTCCTGTTCTACTCTACCGGAAATCACATGGCTTTGTGACCTATACAGAGACTTAAAGTACGTGATGATTGCGGGTAATCGTCAAGGTCAGGAGACTGTAGGATACTTAGTGAGATAATGTGACAAACGAGTGGTTTGGGATTGAAGTTCCCTGGCAATGTACTGTACACTAATATTATAAAGAGGAAAGATTTGTATGTATGTTTGTAACGAATAAACTCAGAAACTACTGAACTGATTTCAAAAATTCTTTCACCATTAGAATGCTACATTATACCTGAGTAACATAGGCTATATTTATTACTATAAAAAATTAAAGATCCCTACTAAAACTTCACTAATGTAACCCAAGGTGTAAATATGAAACAAAACAGAGAAGTATATTTCATTCCAGATTAATAGTCCTATGAAAACCAACGCTATTTACGTCTCGGTAACATATACATGAAAGGGTCACCAGCAGCAAAAATAGGTTTGTATTACCAAGTAAACTTTGCGGTCCACTTAGGAACACCATCTATTGTGTATTTTGTTTTCGAGACGCAAATGCGTTTGTTTTCATAGGACTATTAATCTGGAATGAAATATATAGTTATTATGTTCGGTACAATTCATATTGCGATGGTGTGTACTACAGTTGGAGCGGGAGTGGGAGTGGAATTGGGATCGGGATTGAGAGTCTGAGTGGGATTGGGATAGGAAGCGAGAGTGTGAACGGGAGCGGAGTCTGTAGTCCGACCCGAGTCTGTAATAACCGGGATACCTAGTAACAACGATTTTTCCGTTGAACCTGTTGGGCAATTGGATTCCCTCTAAAAATGAACATCCCAGGGTAATTAAGCGATTTAATAAGCTTTCCACTAACTAGCATGTGTATTTGCATCTAATTGAAGATAAGTCGATCATGGTTTGCATCATTCGGGTGACCACCCAGTAAACAAAATCTAGGACAGACATCTCAAGAGGCGAAATTAATATCACATTTTATTCTATTTTATTATTTTATTCTGTCTCCGGCAGATGAGAGAGGGCTATGCTCCTGCAGTGGAAACAAAAAAAAATAGTATACTGAGAGTTATTTAATATTAAATTGATTTATCTGCAAGCAATTTATGACATGATATTAAATAAATCATTCAAATGGTTTTTGATACCATTTATAGATTCCGACTCGGTATAAATGGTTAGAATAATTACAATTTACACATATCTAGGTCAAAATACGTTCACGTCTAATAATTTTCGGCACAAATTACGGGTTGTCCAAAAAAATTGGACCGGAAATCGGCCTTTCAGACCACTTAAACCGCAAACTGCGTGAAATTAACCTAAAGGGTGATTATAAACGCGTTTGCCGACTAGACGGCTATCATTAGACGCATAGAGCTCGCCGCCGTCTCGTTCCAACCACATCAAGAGCTGCCATTCATCATGAGATCATAACATTAAAGGGAACGTAGAGAAACCACGGCGCTTTTGACGCGGCTGCGCAGGCGCCGCATAATTGATAGTTTGGGGGCTCCATTAAAATAATCACGAGCCCAGGCCCCCCGGCTCTGAATAAATATTGTATTTCGTACAAATTAACGGAAGAAGCCGTAAAAAATTTAGTGGTGCCCGACGTAACGTCCGCTTCGTCAGACGTAAATAGGATACGAGAGGGAAAAGGTGCTTTGCAATTATCGATTCGTTCGATATTCGAGATGAAAATAATCATAATAAATGAAGAGTAATTAGTACTTTTTGTTCTGGGACAATCGAAATCGTAGAAAAGTATGTTAATTGACAACTGTTTGAGTGGTCATAGAAATGGACACTTAGTCTATGGTTGTACCTACATAGAGTTGTAAGCAAACTGAAAATCAGCGGTATTTTATTTATTTATACTTTATTGTACACAAATACAAGTCACACAACTAATTTAAATACAAGATGTACAAAGGCGCACTTAACTCTGTAAAAGTTTTCTTCCAGTAAACCTTTGGGTGAAAGAGACAAGTCAAAGCAGATAGGCAGACAGCAGTGCACATTAAAAGTATAGTAAATTTAAATTATTCTATTTGCTATTTACATATAAATAAATTTACTATAATTTATTAATCCACTGTCTGTAAATTAAGTTTTATAGCCTACAAGATAAAACTGTTTTCGGTGTAGACGAGATATACCTATACCTAATATATATTTATACTTTATTTATATATATAGGGTATTTTGTAAATCCTATTAACAACATTAACATTAATTGCAATGGTTCAATTTAGAAATATGTATGTTGTAATTTAATTAGTTTATTTCATTAATAAGAATATCTTCTCGATCTCCATCTTTTTTATTTACAGCCTAATTATTAAGAAGGAATTCTTTAATGTGCTACATACAATAAATACATTATTTATTTATTTTTCCCATTATTCGATATCTATAAGCGAAATAAAAATTCGCTATCGATATCTCCCTCCACTGCACCCTACTGGCCTGCCGGCTCTTTTGATGTAGCGGCGTGTTTACACTAAGCTAACTGCGAAACAAGTCATTTCAGCGCCGACTGTAGCCGCCACCCTTTGATCTCGCCGCCGGCTTTTTGCCGCCATGTTGAGTTATTGCCGACATCTTGACTGTGTGACGAGACGCGTCTGTCGAACCAAAGACTGGAACTTCTTGTGTTACCCTGTATTAGCATCACCTGCGTGACGAGAATAGATCCTTAGGAATTGTTAGCGAGTAATTTTAATCATCATCAGCCTAAATACGCCCACTGCTGGACACAGGCCTTCCCAATAGAATACCTTTTTTGGTAAGTTGTCCATTAGGGGATTGGCAGCCGGATTGGTGATCGTAGTAATGATCTTAACATACACACAAAGGAGAACGCTGCTGCCCGTCCCTGGTGCAATCCCTTAGTCGCCTTGACGACACCCACGGGAAAGATAGGCCCTATTGTAGGCTGGGAACCACACGGCAAAGTAATTTTAATCATTAATGTTTATAATACCACAGGTTTTTCGGTGAAGGAAAACATCGTAAGAGAACCTGCATATGCCAAAGAAGAAATTTTAAAGAGTATGTGAAGTCCACCAAATCGGCTTGGGGCACCGTTGGTGGTCAGGGGTTTGGCACAAAAGATCCTGAAGGGTCGAAGTGTTGCCAGGTCTTCCTGGCCCCTAAGATAAGATTACTGTCCATAACTTTAAATTACATTGGGAAAAAGATACCCCGTCCAATTCACGATGGCATGCTCCGATACTTTTCGCGAGGGGTGGGCGCGGGATGCGTGAATCGAAACGTCAGTATCTTAGTGAACGTCACTACGTTAGTGTACAGCATACATTGCCTATAACGCATACAGACATCATCATCAGGTTATGTTTGTCTCCACTGCAGGAGCACAACCCTCTCTCATCTGCCGGAGACAGACGGAGGATTTGGCCTACACTCCCCGCGCTGGCCAGACGGGTTGGGGAGGCCTGATTGATGTTTTATAATGTATTCCCTCAGTCTTGTACGACATCCACGGGAAGAGTTGGAGTGGTCCTATTCTACTCTACCGGAAACCACACGGCATACAGACATGTAAGCGATTTATAGGAGTGGGGCGGGCCGCCGTGAACCAATCTATACAAGTTATCATCTCTGTGTTCAGTGGTGCTACGTCTCCTATCCCACGCTGACGTAAGCTATCTTTGTCTTCTGTCATTCATATCAGCTCTTAGACGTCCACTACTAAACATAGGCCTTCCACAATGAACACCACTACACCCGGTCCTCCGCATCCAGCCGCTTCCGGCCACCTTCTTTAGGTCGTCGGTCCATCTGCAGTCGGGGCGTCCCACCCTGCGCGTGCCGATCCGCGGTCTCCACTCCAGAACTCGTCTGCCCCAACGGCCGTCAGTTCTGCGACAGATGTGGCCCTCCCACTGCCACTTCAGCTTGCTAATCATTTCGGCTATGTTGGTAACCTTCGTTATTCGTTGGATCTCCTCATTACTAATCATATCCCTCATAGAGACTTAGCCTCATAGAGCATAGCCCTCTCCATAGCTCGCTGAGCTACCTGGAACTTGTGTATCAGGCCCGCCGTCAGTGTCCACGTCTCCGCGCCGTCCGTCATGAGTTCATGACAGGCAGGACGCACTAATTAAAGACTTTTGTCGTTAAACATTGTGGAATAGGCCTACTTCGCCTACTCCACAATGTTTAAAGACTTTAATTAGTGCGTCCTGCCTGACATGATGCAATTTATCCTATATTACTCAGGGATAATGTAGCATTCTAATGGTGAAAGAATTCTGAATTTTTAATTAAGAATTTTGAAATCGGTCCTGTAGTTTTTGAGTTTATTCGTTACAAACATACAAACCTTTCCTCTTTATAATATTAGTGTAGATATAGATGGCAGTGTTAGCAGCAAACACTGCCTTGTTACATAAAAACTTATTCTCACATATATTTATAATAAAATCCCTAAAACGATACCAGACGAAATTGAGATTAATTTATTTTAAAAAAGACTCCACGATCTGTTGACAGAAAAATGTTATTATAGTTTTGAAGAAGACGAATTTCTTGCTGACGATTCAATTTAATATTTCAATTTGTGTGATACCAAAAAAAAATTTTCAACTTTGAAAAGTTTTTTTTGGTAACTTTGTCTTAAACTGCGACACGATGTTGTGTGCCCACGTGGCGGGACATAGCTGAGCTCTAACTATGACATGTAATCCTTTCTATACCTATGATCCACAATAAAGATATTGGTTTTTTTGTATTGGCTACTGCAGAAACATAAGTGCCCAAGTGCCCGCCACGCAAAAATTAATAACTGTATGTTCCGACTACCGAGTGTATGTGGATTGCGTTTCTTGTGTCATGACAAGCGACTTATGCTTAGTGGCACAAAACATGGTCTCCTTGTTATTTTTTGTTTTTATTATCATAAAATAAAAAAAAAATAAAAAAATAAGCCCCCCCGTAGTTTTCATGTATTTTTATTTCATGTAAAAACGTTTATTTATATCCGGTCATTAGCAGTAACAACGATATGAGCATTTCTTTCCTTGAAAAGTACATAAATTAATTTCTAAAAAAAACTTGAAGTATTTGGTATTATGTTCGTCACATTACTCAACATTAATTCAATTAATCAATACACTTGGCTTAACTATAAAGTGGCTTTAAAACTTTTTTATAAAGTGGCTCGAGCGAGGCGTGCAGTTGGGCGTGGCGCGCTCGGCCCCGCCCTGTGACGTCACGCGCCAACATGGCCGACCGCTGACAGGTGCACGCTTGCAACTGTCGTCGATGCAACTGCACTCGACCGATATATCAATAAATTATCAACTCAATATCAATAGATTATAAGTCTATTATGAATGGGTTGGTTTATACTTGACTTTATATTTATTTTGGTAGAAAAATAAGTGGGGGGGGGGTACTTTCAATTCAATTATGGTATAAAGCATTATTTTAACAAGGTGACCAGGTTAGCAAAGAATATATATAAATTAAAAATAATTAGGTAGAAAGTAAACCATAGACTGATTCGCCAAAACTTCAAAACTTTTCTATCTATGCACTACTTAATAACTATTATTGAACAATATTAATAGATATCTGTTCTTTAAATAAAATAAGATCTATAACTTCATTCATCATCATCATCAGCCCGAAACAGTCCACTGTTGGACATAGGCCTCTCCCAAGGCGCGCCTCTGAACCCGATCCTCGGTTCTTCTCATCCAGTCACAGCCAGCCGCCTTACGCAGATCGTCGCTCCATCTAACCAGGGGTCAACTTTATTCAGCATTCCCATTTTATACATTTTTAACAGCGACACTAAACCAATGACCAAATTGTTTGATATACAGCTACGAAAGTTTTAAAAGATAAATTACTCCATGTGGGCCAAACGGTTCAGACCACTAATAAATAAATAACTTACAAAAAAATTACACATAATTACGTAAGCCGAATAAATACTTCGATCCCAATAATTGACACAAGCCTGAAACCAAACATAGCAGAGCAAACATTTTTATGATGAGCACTTGTGTTTGCCTTGTGACTGGATGTTATATTACATTATATTATGTATTTATGTATGTATTCAGCTGTATGATACCCATATTACAGGCTCTGCCTAGTTTGGGATCAGGTGGCCGTGTGTTAAATGTCCCCACATATTTATATTTATTTTATATTTAACTGTAATTTCTTACTTCAGCATCAACATCCTGAGGGTTTATTAACATAGCGAAAAAAAAATCGTAAACGGCTATACTAAACAAAGGCCAAATCGTTAGATATACAACCACGAAAGTTTTAAAACTTAAAATTACTTCACTTGGGCCAAACTGCTCAGACCACTAATAATTAACTTACAAAAGTTATTACACACCCTAATTACGTAAGTAGAATAGTTACATCGGACTCATATATGTATTATTGACACAAGTCTGAAACCAAATTGAATAATACGAAGGCTACATAGGTACTTCAGTGTGTTTTCGAACTTCAACATCATTGACAGGATACATCAAAACATACCTACATATAAAAGTACACATAAAAATAATCCTAGAACGGCAATAACCTATTTTAGTTAAATTACTACTTTAGTTAAATTACTACTTAAGTTAAATTACTTTAAGTGGGCCAAATTTTTCAGACTACCAATAAATAAATAATTTACCCCAACTATTGTATTACTTAAGTAGAATAATTACATCGACCTACATGATTGACACAAGCCTGAAACCAAATTGTATAATGCCAAGTAAAGGCTATACTTAACTAAGGTATACTTAAGTGTAATTCCGAACTTAAGTAACGGTCATTACGGTTCCGGCTCTGAGGTCTTAAGTAAAAATACTTAAGTTAACCGTGGAGGGGTCTAATCACGTAATTCTAGTTATTATGGAATACTCGATTGAATACAGGGCTGTAATTGGACTTTCAGAATGAAGATGGCGACGACTGTTTGTCGACTGGTGGTTCTTGTGGCGGAGGTCAAGACCTACTGCAGGTCGGGGGAGGAGGGGAGATCTTCTAGGAAATATGTGGGGATCTAAAACCTCCGGTGGTCACCTTCAATACACCTTGGGAGATTTCGACATCTCCCACGGAACTTACCGAAGCCTACCATGCTTTGTGCTGAAGCTCTGAAGCTGAAGGAGGTATGGATTCCACTCCCCATAGGTAGATTCCACTGCCTTCTGCTGGCAGATATTTATGACTTACTAGTTATTTAATGCGTGGAATTCTTAACATAAAATATACAGGTACTAAATCCTGGCTAGAGAACATATATATGTATGTTTTTTTAAAGTACGTAATTCAGATACCTAAGTGGGTCTTAGGTTATAAGCATACTAACAGACAGACAGACAGCGAGACATTGTGTTTTATAATTATGTAAGGATAGGGATGATAGGATATTTGTCTTTTTTTATTTTACAGAATGTACAATAATCTCGGTGGGACTTCCAGTGCCGCGTGGTTCCCGGTTTAGAATATCACCCCCAGTCTTCCCGTCGGTGTCGTCAAGGCGACTAAGAGACTACACCAGGGATAGGGCAGCAGTGTTCTTCTTGTGTATATTAAGGTCATTACTGCGATCTTCAATCCGCCTGACGAGCGTGGTGATTATGGCCAATCCCCCAATGGACAGCCCACCAAAAGTAAGATTCTAAGCCTGCCTAGGTTTACGTTCAGGACGTATTTCGACTGATGATAAATAAATAAAATAAAAATAAATAAATAAATCAATATCTCAGACATTCACACTAATTATCCAGTCCCAAACTAGGCAGAGCCCGTGGTATGGTTACTGGATAACGGATACACATACTTAAATAAATATATAAACATCCAAGACTTGGGTACAAACATTCATATTCATCATACGAACATTTGCCCCTAGCGGGATTCGAACCCGCAACCTCCGGCGTGGCAGTCCGAGAGCTACCCGTTCGCCACGGAGGTCGTCAAATTAATTAAATACTAGATCAGCTGCATAAATGACAAAAAAAACAAAGGTATGTTATAAAAGAGGTTTGTGTAAAAATTTCTATCTATTTTTGAATGATACCTACTTAACTGTTTACAGATTCAAGTAAGAATAATTTAAAGAAAACCATCTAATTTCTTTTTTTTTAACCAAAATATATCCAGACTTTGTTTAGTACTGAACACAACTAATAATTCAATCAATCATCTTCCCTGACGCCAGCCCAGTCTTCCTGAGTCATGATTCGACATACCCTTCAATAACGTAATAACTGGTCTTCCAACGAGGCGCCAACATTCGGCTTTCGTCTTCTGGCCCCGACAAAATGATATGTAATTTGCCCAAACCACAGACAGTCAATCGCTATGCAGTTTCCATCGGAGCCCCATCAGCTTGAAGAGGCGCGGCAGGAGTAAAATTACAGATAAGTTTTCGAATCCGTCGTTTAATCAAGCCAGAATGACGCATCGCCAAGTCGTTTATTAAGAAAATTGGGCGCGAATTTGCCAAATCTTTCTGTCAAACATTTGACGAATGGGTTCTAGGGTTGCAATTCATTGGCGCCACGATTAGGGAATGACCGATAGAGGCGCCAAATGTAATTTAAGGTTCGGTAAAACCGTACCTGTGATTTTTTGTGTGTTTTTATGCAGGAAAAGTTGAAGTGTTTTACTAGCTCACTGGGTGGGCCTCAAATTATGAATGTATACGTTTTTTACAACTTTTATATGGCTTTAATATTCAAAAGCCTTTTGACTTGACTAAAAATTAACAATGATTTATATGCGTATTGAGAAGTATAAGGTAATTAACGATTGCCGTAGTGGCAGCCATTACGAAAGCAGTGTTAATGAATGTTATTTGTCTTTTGGGTTTATTCAGTTTCAGCAATATTTTTTAGTATGTAATGATCACCACAGACATTTACACCAAGTATCCAGTCCCAAACTAGGCAGAGCCTGTGGTATGGTTACTAGATAACGGATAGACATACTTAAATAAATATATAAACATCCAAGACTTGGGTACAAACATTCATATTCATCATACGAACATTATAACCCCTAGCGGGATTCGAACCCGCAACCTCCGGCGTGGCAGTCCGAGAGCTACCCGTTCCGCTACGGAGGTCGTCAAATAGAACTAATTTATCGATAATTCTAATAACTTGCAATGTCCTTTGCACGTCTGCAGCTGTAGGGCTTCTATACGTGAATCCACGAGAGCAGATCAAAGATTGACATTTGAACTGAGTAACAACATTTCATCAATACTCTTGTGGCACAACCCACAGCTTTGCTCCGTTAGAGTGTGGTCTCCATGTTTCATCATCAGGTTATTTTTGTCTCCACTGCAGGAGCACAACCCTCTCTCATCTGCCGGAGACAGACGGAGGATTTGGCCTACACTCCCCGCACTGGCCAGACGGGTTGGGGAGCCCTGATTGATGTTTTATAATGTATTCCCTTAGTCGCCTTGTACGACATCCACGGGAAGAGAGTTGGAGTGGTCCTATTCTACTCTACCGGAAGCCACACGGCACGGATGTCTCCATGTTTGTATTCGTCCTATACACTTGATACTGACAAAATCCTAATGAAGACAATTTTAAAAAGCGGAAGAAAAAGGCAATTGAAAATTGCCAAATCAAGGTCAGCCCTTCATATCACTACCAATCCCAAGCACTATCCTAGGCAAGATTATTGAGAAATTACAAAGAATCCAGAAAATGCTCACATACTTGCTTTTTGAAAGCGGATCGGTTATGAGATTACCCAATGCTTTCAGGGAGTTCATTCCACAGACGAGCGGCAAGAAGACTTCTTACAGTCTAACAGAAAGAGAAGCAGTCAGTACGGTGAGATGGCATAGTAAGTCTGGAGAGGAGTCAAGACGGGTGAAATTGTATATAATTTAAAGTAACCAAACTTACAAATCAATCGCATATTGCAATGTGGGCGGTCTGTTATTAATTAAACTATCAGAGCAGCTTCAAGGATATGAAATATGCCGGCCGGAAGCGCCAGGATACGGAGTTCGGGGACCGGGTGTGGTGGCGTTCATTGGGGAAGGGCTATATCTAGGAAAGGATGTCTAACGACGGATATGATGAGGAACTGCAAATCAATCGCAATTGCAATGTGGGCGGTCTGTTAGCAATTAAAGTCTAAGAGCAGCTTCAGGGATATGAAATATGCATGCAAATGTGGGGCCCTGCATCCGCCTCGGAATGCTAAGCGCGAATCGATTGTTCGCCGCCAAATGCAAATGGCATTCGATCAACTCCGGAATAAACAATTTGTTGACATAAATCTGCCTGTTGACTGTCAGTGGCACTGACATAAATAACTACACAGAAAATATTTCTTTAAATATAACTTAATTTTTAATAAATTATAAATGACTGGTCACTTTTCTACTTTATTTTGAATGTTCATTACACCTTTTTTTATAAAATTTAGGCGCCATTGTTATTCATCTTCTTCCTAAAATGGCCTGCCTGTGGATTTTGCCAATGCACAATCTCATAAAGAAATTGGTGAATTAGCGAAAATGACGGATAAGGAAACTGGTGAATTAGCTAAAATGACGGATAAGGTAACTAACTGGTGAATTAGCGAAAATGACTGATAATGAAATTGATTAATAACCGAAAATGACGAATTGATGAAACTGGTGAATTAGCACAAATGACGGGTAAGGAAACCGATGAATTAGCGAAAGTGACCAGTGATACACTAACTCGTCAAATATTACCAATTATGGGATCAATTTAAAATATATCTTTATTTTCTCTACACAAAGAAATACCAACTTAGAGATCATGCTAAAGTAGCAACACATTTTAGTTCATAGTCACGTTTTCATCAACAACTATCCATCATTTAACTGAAATAACAAACGGAAAGTAGTCTGCAAATAAACAATGTTCTCAAGCATAATATAATAATACAAAAATAAACATTAAAAAATTAAGTAATGAAAAATCAAAAGAAAAATGTATTAAAATCACATCAGAAACAAAAACATAGGCTTAATTCAAAGCTAGTCTGACGATACAAAACCAACTAACTATGAAAATGGATGTTCATGGATGTTCATGTCCTGAACGCGAAATGACCTAATCGCGAACGCGAAATCCTGCCATTATAATTGTAATATATTAACTAGTTAGAAATAATGTATTTTTGATGGTCATAAAAATGCTGCTAAAGTTCCACCCTCCTCAGTCCTCATTTGGAATTTCCTCAAAAACCTTGACTAACCATATGAAAAGAGATTTATCTATCAACTTACGTCTGAAAGAGAAACCGCGGGCTGTCTTTGTTCTCCCAAATTATTCTTTACTTGCCCTCCCATTGATTTTAATTCTCTAGAACCGATCCAAAAGTGCCGCTTGAATAAATATCGGGCAAAACATGGTGGAGCTATTCGCGGTTGACGAATTCCTTCGTCGGCATCCGAGCCGCGTCCAAAAATGTCAACCGGGCCCGCATCAAACGCGTCACGGGTGGGGAGCGGCAAAAAGTGACATTCTTCAAACGCAGCTCAGCTCCCATTATATATACTAAAGTCTCTGAATCAACTGATTCGAGAGCCTTATTGGAGCTCTTTTAGCAAAAATTTGCAAATCGTAATGAAATTCTAATACCACGTGAGACAAACTGGACAGCTATCCAGGAGAGCAAAAAAAACTTTTTTTACCTGCTAGGTATAACTGCCCATATACTTTTAATCGAGTCTTAAAGGTATATCATCATCATCCAACTCTTTCCGTGGATGTCGTACAAGGCGACTAAGGGAATACATTATAAAACATCAATCAGGCTTCCCCAACCCGTCTGGCCAGCGCGGGGAGTATAGGCCAAATCCTCCGCCTGTCTCCGGCAGATGAGAGAGGGTTGTGCTCCTGCAGTGGAGACAAAAATAGCCTAAAGGTATATGATATATCAAAATTTCAGCAATATTACTGACGTGCACGTTCCGTGTGGTTCATGGCTTAGAAAAAGCCCGCCCCCATACTTCCCGTGGGTATCGTCAAATCGACTAAGGGATTGCACCAAGGCATAAGCATTCTCACTTCATTTATTACTACGATCACCAATCCCTCTGCCAAGCGTAGTAATTATGGCAAATCCCCCAATGGACAGCCCACCAAAAGTGTATCTCTATTGGGGAGGCTTGTGTTCAGCAGTGGACATATTTCGGTTGATGATGATTAACCAAAAAACTATTTACTGCATTCAAATTCGCTGGGGTACTATAAATTCAGTAACAGATCCCCTATTTTCCTGAATAGGCAATAATAAGGATGTCATACTTAAAAGTCAACGACACCTATCGATAAGTTTTCATAATAAGCGCCCGTCTTGACATCCAGCGCTCAGATCCTAATTCCGTATGCTGCGCCCGCTCGCGGTGAGAGTTCTCTATTATTATTTCAATCAGAGATAATTGGACGGTTGTCGCCATAAAAAGCGACGGCATCGCAGATCTGTGGTCGCCACTAGTGTTTCCATATCGGTTATTACGGTTCCTTACACGAGCTTGTGCTTAACCGGTCAACGGTTATCGGAAAATCAGAAAGGACCGTCTAATAACTGCTCGTTTTAGTATTTTTTATTATAAGAGATTCCTCTTTTAATGTTTTGTGGTCGTAGATGAATATATGACCAGTCTATCTATCAAAATGCATTCTGTGCAAATGTCATTTTGGCTAATGAATAACTTTCAATGCAAGTTACTTAGGAGTCATGCCCTAAGGAAATATTCGTATCTCCACAAATGTACATTTGTTTAATTCAGACCTTAGAGATAACAACACCAGTTAGAGTCTGTAGTTGAATCGTTTACTCAACAACCTAATCACAACCGAAAAGTTGTGATTAATAATTTTTAAGATAAGAAATATTTAATTTTTTTTAATAAAAAAATATTTGTACATTTGTATCGTATCATGTTAATTTTAATAATTTTCAGTATTCCATAATATTTCAAAATCAATTAGATGAACAGGAAAAACCGATTCACCGGTTATACGGTAAAATACCTAAATAAACCGTTATCGTAACCAGCTAACTATTGGACGCCCTATACTATATAGCCACCAGTCTCAAGTCAGCGGCGCTTTTGATTTCAGAATCGTTTCGTTTGAAATTCAAATCGTTTGGAGACGTTTGGAACGCTCCGACGACCTCGTCTGAAGCATGAATAGACCGCCCCTGCATAGGAAGCGTGCGTTCGAAGCCTCAATAATGACAAAGACCACTTATGGGGTATCGAGGATAATTAAATTTATTGTTCCCGACAATTCTCTTGTGTAATTGCCACCAAATACAGAATTTATTTGTGTCGTTCTTTCCCGTAGGACATAGAACAATGATCGGAGTTGGGTAGTTTCATATATACATTTGCGACGTCGTCTTGTATAGGAATTGTGAAGATTGCATAAAAAAGATTATGTATATTAATAATTAAATAAATTTTCACTATGCATAACGATATTCCCCACACAAAAGCTATCAGTATGAAATTAACACCGACTTCAATCCATCAAAAACGCAAAAACTGAGTCATTTCATTGTGTGCTAATTTTAAAACTCCCCTTAAAACAAATGCCTTTCGTAGTATTCTAAAACCAACTCTAAATTTTCCTTTTTAAAGTTCAATTGTCTTTGACTGAGGTTAAAAAGGAATTTGAAGCAGAATAAAATCAAAGGTGAACTTTTTGCAACAGGTTTTGAGTTGGTTTTCGTAAAGCGTGTGTTTGTTAAGGGGTTGCATTGCAGTGTCGATGTCGGCATAACAGTGATATCAATCATCTGTGACGATGATGGACGACACAAAGACTTAAGACGTAGAAGTATAAGTGAAGTTACTTGTTGCTGTTATTTTTACTAAGATGTCTCTCTGATCCGATGACAAAATTTAAAAAAAAAGTTTTTGAACGGTCATAATATTTGAGATACTAGCTGTGCCCGCGGCTCCGCTCGCGTAGACTACAGGTTCCGCTCCCATTCCCACTTTCGCTCCCTTCCCACTACCACTCCCATTCCCACTACCAGCTCCAAATGTAGTCCAAACTCATCGCAATCTGAATAGTATGGAAATACTATTATGTGCAATATATTGCATACTAACCTTACCTACTAATGTATTTGAAAACTAAAAATGTTCATAAGTTTTGATTGAGTAAACCGATTGCGATGAAATAAAGACTAAATGTTAAGTTAGGTTAAGCCCCATGTTTCTGTGAAAAGTACATCAAAATCCGTTTAGTAGTTTTTAAGTGATACGTGCACAAACTCACAGACAAACAGACAGTAATTTCAAAAATGATCGAAATGTGTTCTGTTGCTTATCCTTAGATGATCAAATATATTTTGCAGCAAATATCTTCAATGTACAGACACGCGAAGTTTACGATTTTATTTATTATATATTATACTAGCTGTTGCCCGCGACTTCGTCCGCGTGGACAACTTAACATTACACATTCTTATGTATTACGTGTTACTAAATCCTAAAAGAAATCTATTAATCTGGGTATGCATTAAAAATATTAATATACATAAAAAAACATACTATCCAATTGAGAACCTCCTTTTTTGAAGTCGGGTAAAAATTAGCGTTCCGGCGGCGGTTTCGTCCGTTGGACCACAGTTTTTTAGATTTCCGTAGCCAAATGGCAAAAAACGGAACCCTTATGGATTCGTCATGTCTGTCTGTCTGTCTGTCTGTCTGTCTGTCTGTCCGTTCGTATGTCACAGCCACTTTATTCCGAAACTATAAGAACTTTCTATTGAAACTTGGTAAGTGGATGTATTCTGTGAACCGCATTAAGATTTTCACACAAAAATAGAAAAAAAACCTTAAATTTTGGGGGTTCCCCATATTTAGAACTCAAACTCAAATTTTTTTTTCATGAAACCCATACGTGTGGATAGGTCTTCAAAAATGATATTGAGGTTTCTAATATAACTTTTTTCTAAACTGAATAGTTTGCGCGAGAGACACTTCCAAAGTGGTAAAATGTGTCGTCCCCCCCCCCCCCCCCCCCCTGTAAGAGAATGATAAAACTAAAAAAAATATATGATGTACATTGCCATGCAAACTTCCACCGAAAATTGGTTGGAAAGAGATCTAGAAAGTAGTTTTTTTTAATACGTCATAAATCGTAAACCACAATACTATTATTAAAACATCGATCAAAGTTACAACGAACTACAATAACTTTTATATTATGTTACTTGCTGCTACGGAACCCTTCATGGGCGAGTCCGACTCGCACTTGGCCGCTTTTTTTTAAATAAAGTTGACATTTATATTTATCATGAATTCAAAGATTATCATATAAACAATAATTTTTTTTATATTTTAATATTGTGCAAATTAGGTGATATTTCCTTCCCCCCCCCCCTAAAATTTGTCTTTTCCATACCCTTTCTTTCTTTCCTTCTCCATCCCCTTCCCACAACGTTGAATACCCTTTCCCCCACCCCTTCCTACACCCTTTATTTACCACTGCCCCCTCATCTTTCCTCTCTTACCCTAATCCCTCTATTCTTTTCCATCCGACTTCCTTCCCCTCCTATTCCCTTCCTATGTTGCATATCCAATTAACTGTACAACAAAATGTCTGTCAAACTGCTGGACATGCCTTCCCCAATGAATGCCACAACGCCCTACAGATCCAGCCGCTTCCGGTCACCATCAGGGCTTCAGGTCGTCCATACACCTGGCGGCAGGGCGTCCCACCCTGCGCGTGGGACGTCGCGTCCCACTCTAGAACCCGTCTGCCCCAACGGCCGCTCGGTACTACGACAGATGTGACCTGCCATTTCAGCTTACTAATTCTTTCGGCTATGTCGGTCACCTTCGTTATTCATCGGATCTCCTCATTACGAATCATATCCCTCATAGAGACCCCGAGCATTGCGCTTTCTATAGCTCGCAGAGCCACTTGAATCTTGTGGATCAGGCCCACCATCAGTGTCCACGTCTCCGCGCTGTAATCATGACAGGCAGGATGCACTGATTAAAGATTTTTGTCTTTAAACATTGTGGAATAGGTGACGTAAAGACTTGACGCAGTTTTCCGAATACTGCCCACCCTAACTGGATTCTTCTGTCAGCTTTTGAAATTGATCCTACCCAACTATATTGTCTGTCCTAGGCAGACGTACTCCTGAACAGCTTCGATATTGACATTGTCGACGATCACCGGTCTAATACTGGGCCACTAATTATCGAATAGCGAACTTTTTGTATCGAGACTTGTGGAAATACCTGAAATACATCAGCTAAAATAAATATATAAATGAGCTTTAAAACATCTCTGTCACTTTCTGTCAAGTTCTTGCAACGACCAGTAATGTTGAACTACACTTTCATACAAATGATATGAAATGAGAGGTCAACTTGTATATCAGCATCCTGACATTTTATTGAGATATGACTTATACCAGTATGAGGCCCGAACTCAAAGCTATTAAACAGTGAAATGCCGTCAAGTTCGGTACAGCAGTTTCCAAGATTAGCCCGTACATACATACATACATACAGACAGATAAGAAATTTTTTAATTATATTTTTGGACTCTACTGGTCTTCAGTAACATCCGGGCAGTGAAATTTTTTTTTTAACTTCAATGTACAGATTCGCTTTTCTTTTGTTTTTTCTACTCTTTTATTATATGTATAGATTTGCTCACCTCGTTGGTGATTTGAACATTGAACTTTAACACTAGAGGTCGTAGGTTCAATTTCCACTAAGGAGATGTAACTTTGTACAAGTTTTCTTGGTTTGAACTGATCGCTAGACAAAAATAAAAATACTCGCAATTTTTTTAACTGACATATTTAATCGCCTCTTTATAGAGGGAGCCTTCTCTAACAAGAAGGAGGGCCTCTTCAGCTAGGGATAGGCTACTTTGTACAAGTTGTCTTGGCCTGAGGTGATCCAATACTAAGTAGGTACCTATCGCTGATTCGATGAGAAAAATAAGTTACTTATTGACATATTATTCGGGGTTCGAATCCCGCTAGGGGCAAATGTTCGTATGATGAATATGAATGTTTGTACCCAAGTCTTGGATGTTTATATATTTATTTAAGTATGTCTATCCGTTATCTAGTAACCATACCACAGGCTCTGCCTAGTTTTGGGACTGGATAATTGGTGTGAATGTCTGACATATTTATTTATTTTATTTATTATTTGACATATTTGATCGCCTTAAACTTGGGCATTGAACTCTAACACCAGAGGTCTTAAGTTCGATTTCCGCTGGGAAGAGCCAACTTTGTACCTACAATTTGTATTTTTATTACAATAGCTAGATAAATTACAGGCCTTATCAGGCTTGTTTTTCAATGATGAAAGTGAATTTTTTTTTCACTACTCATTCTCACTATAATGTGCACTGCTGTCTGCCTATCTGCTTTGCTTTTCTCTTTCACCCAAAGGTTTACTGGAAGAAAACTCTTACAGAGTTAAGTGCGCCTTTGTACATCTTGTGTTTAAATTAGTTGTGTGACTTATATTTGTGTACAATAAAGTATGTGCGTACGTGCCGTGTGGTTTCCGGTAGAGTAGAATAGGACCATTCCAACTCTTCCCGTGGATGTCGTACAAGGCGACTAAGGGAATACATTATAGAACATCAATCAGGCCTCCCCAACCCGTCTGGCCAGCGCGGGGAGTGTAGGCCAAATCCTCCGTCTGTCTCCGGCAGATGAGAGAGGGTTGTGCTCCTGCAGTGGAGACAAAAATAACCTGATGATGATGTTAGTATAAATTAAAAAAATTTGTATTCCCATAAAAATACCAACAAATCAAAACAGCGATCGTTAAAATCGTTTTTATCTATTAACTTAAAAAGTCGACCATTTTTAACTTAAAATTAGTAGCAAATGCCGCCACTAGCGCCATGTGTCGTCACACCGATAAAGCTAAGTTATGCTTAAGTTGAGGCCAAGTGAGATAAACGTTAAGCGCGGCGGCGGTCTTAAAGAGGCTTTTTTCACGTTTTAGGTTGAGAACGCACCTTAATCACTCTTATCAGTGCAGTGGGTTTGTGTTATCTTTAAAAGAATTGAGATTTTTAATTGATCCCACAAAACAACACACTTGGGTCTTAAAGTGACCATGTTTATTCAAATATTGTGGTACTTTTGTAATAAGATAGAGGCGACGAGTTATTTTTAATAATAGGTTCAATAATAGGAATTTAGAACTGAATTATCAAATTTGGTACTAAACGTATTATACTTGTCCTTTCGGTTACTCTAAGGTTGACTTGAAGAGATCCCTAAGTGGGATAAGTCCGCCTTTGTACACAGTTTAATACCTATTTTATTATTATTGTTGTTGTGATTTTTGGTACAATAAAGCGTTTAGATACATACATACATACATGCATGCATGCATGCATACATACATACATACATACAATAGGAAGTTCCACGTAATATACAAATTACGATACATATTTTCTTAGTTAGAAATAATAACATCGAAAAGAGAAAAGTTTTAATGCGTAGGTATTAAAAGAACCATAACGCCGAAAATACAGTTAACTGAGATTATCCGTCGTAGTAATTTTTTTACTTAATATGACATTTTTATTTATTGTTACTGAATGCTATGGTACCAACCAGGTTGCAGACAAAAATGCTCACCATACAGCCGCAACTCGGTTACATTCACAATGAAACTTGTGCAGTTACTACGCAGAACATTTAATTATTACTAAACTAGCTGTTGCCCCCGACTTCGTCCGCGTAGACAACTTAACATCACAAATTATTATGTATTTCCCGTAGGAATGGGATGTTTTTCGTGATAAAAACTATCCTATGTCCTATTCCAGGACCTAACCTGTATGTGTGCCACTTTCATTAGGATCCGTCCAGTGGTTGAAGCGTGATTGAGTAACAAACATCCAAACTGTCGCATTTATAATATTAGTATTTAGTAGGATTTAGTAAATTATTAAATGTTCTGCGTAGTATCTGCACAAGTTTCAAAGTGAATGTGAACGAGTTGCGTCTTCTTACATGGAACAGAGCGATTGTTTGGAACGCTCCATCTAGTAGTACATGGAGATCGTTGCTTTTAATGAAAGAAACGTACTATAATACATTTACACTAAAGTACCTATACACAACGATCTCTATATACTACTAGATGGAGCGTTCCAAACAATCGCTCTGTTTCACGCAAGTAGCCACAACTCTTTCACATTCACTTTGAAACCTGTGCAGTTACTACGCAGAACATTTAGTTATTACTAAATACTGACGCTACGGGTAAATAATGTCAAATTACTATAGTAACTGCACAAGTTTCAAAGTGAATGTGAAAGAGTTGTGGCTACTTGCGTGGAACAGAGAGATTGTTTGGAACGCTCGATCTAGTAGTACATGAAGATCGTTGCCTATACATGATTTAAACAAATTTATTTAAGGAACGAATCCTTTAAATCTCAGATAATTAGTCACCCTACAGGGCCACACTTAATTCTGAACGGATGTTGGGGGATTACCTCGGAGGGCGTAATTAAGACGTACCGTGTTCAAACGACACTCGAAATGCGTTAAATTAAATAAATTTATAAGGTGTCTTCTGTTAGATGTCTGAAGTAAAGCTCGAAATGTATAAATTGTGTTGCACTTTATTGAAATACATTTATAGGTTTTTATTTTCAATGGCAAGTCATGCACAGCATCTGAAGGCGAATATGTAGTTCATCATCATGTCAGCCCTTAGCCGTCCACTGCTGGACATAGAACTTCCCCAATGAACGCCACTACACCCGCTCCTTCGTTCCGGCCACCTTCTTCAGGTCGTCAGTCCATCTGGCGGCTGGGCGTCCCATCCTGCGCGTGCCAATCCGCGGTCTCCACTCCAGAACTCGTCTGCCCCAACGGCCATCGGTCTGCGACAGATGTGGCCCGCCCACTGCCACTTCAGCTTGCTAATCCTTTCGGCTATGTCGGTCACCTTCGTTCTTCGTCGGATCTCTTAATTACGAATCATATCCTTCAAAAAGACCCCGAGAATAGCCCTCTCCATAGCTCGCTGAGCGACTTGAAACTTAATCTTAAAAGAATTTGATGCAATTGTTAATTTTGAGATAATTTTGAGATAATTTTGATCAAATTAGAATTAAGCATCTATTTTTATCAAATAAAATCTCTCTGTAGAATATATTAAAAATAAAATGTAATTTGGATTATGCCAGTATGCAGTTAATATATATTTTATTTACTTTTACTTTGAATGTAAAAAATTACGTCAGCTAAGTGCTGACTGACGTCTAGGTTACGCTGAATATTATGTGTTTCCCTATGAGGCTGGCATGGACATGAATAATCCAAAGCCTCGATAAAATAACAGAAAAAAAAATTACGTCTCCGATTTTTTTCCATTGTTACGCCTCGTAATGTATGACTAAGCACGTCATCGATAAAACATCTCTATATTATTATTTCTTAGGCTGTTTATTCAAAGTATTGTTTCATCAAATAGTAGGCGCTCCTAAGAAAACACAAATATTTTTTGACCGCCAAAACCCTAACAACATAAATACAATCTACGAACAAAGTAATAAGAACTCTTTTTGATTGGATTCGGAATGAAGGCTCGTTCAAACCATAGGCGAAAGGCAAACAGTAGCTGGCCACCCGCGGATTTTTGAAATGTCGATAAGTGTTAACTATGTAAACACGATTAACTCAATGTTGAGTCTCGTTCCGATCATCGATCATAGGAAACTGTACTCGATGTCTAGTGTTTGCATTTGTTATCGAATAGGGTCGTGCGTTAATCGATGATATGTAATTTATATCGATAGTATTATTAATATTGATTGGGTATCGGTTACGATGAGTAATCTTGTTTTGGTTAGGTACATGTTCAAAATCAAAACATATTGAACTAATGAATCAAGTTTGCTTTAAATACAGTTCAATAACTATTATTACCGCAGATTAGAGTTATATTATGGATATATAAAATTGGCGATTCTAAGAATACTATATGTATGTATGCACAGATATCAAAAAACAGCACCACACTTAACAAAGCGGTAGTAACATAGTAAATGTATAGTGTAATGTAATTTTTAACTTTCAACTCTTGTAACACCGAATATTCATAACCTGTTGAAAGTGTCGATTAATCTCTAAGTTATAAATAGCTGAATATGTAAAACAACATTTATCGATATAATAAAATAACAATACAAATTACATGACAGCGCATCACTGTCCTGTCTACTCCGACGCTGCTGTACAATTATCCCGTTGCACTCAACCTGTTTGTTCAGCAGCCAAACAAAACACTCGCTCGCGCTACCGTGACGGTCGACTGACTGGCGCAAGTACTTGCCCCAGTGTAAACAAGCTTAATTTTACGAGGAACTATGTAATGTTGAACTTAATAAGGCATAAAAACTGTAAAGGTTGATAATGACGTTAGGGATCGCTAGTGAAACGAGAAGTAGACAAATAAATAAAATAAATAAATGATCAGTGATAATTATTTGTTTTAATTGGACGAATAACCCTTTGCCCCCTTCGCTCTTACTGCCTTGTCTCACATCGTGTAAGGTTGGCTGGAGAGATCTTTTTTAGAGATAATGTCGCCTTTGTACACTACTTTATAACTGTATTTATTTATTTTATTTAATAGTTTATTGTACATACAACACAAAGAAAAGCAAATTATACAAAAGGTTAAGCTTATTTTAAAGTTAAAGGTTAAGCATATAAGAATTGTTGAAATCGGTCCATTAGTTTTTGAGTTTATTCGTTAGAAACATACAAATCTTACCTCTTTATACAATTAGATGCTTATTCTAGCTAAAGAGGACAAGGTAATTTTTTCATTGAAGTGCTGTGAAGTTAAAACGGTGACCAACTTCGGAATGGTTCGAACGAAAAATATGTGAGTTCGCATACGTGAGTTAACACGTGCAACTAGTAAACAGGCCTCGATCGACAGCAACCTCTCATTACTCCTCGAGATGATCACCCATCAATCATCGGCTCAATCAAGACTCTCAAGGCATCAATTTCAACTGAATTGGAGCAAAAACGTGATGCAAAAAAACCTTAGGTTGTAGACATACTCAGAACTATAATTTAGCTGTTTTTCTTTTTTTTTTATAATCGTGGTAGCCTAGTTGGTTGAACACTAACCTAACGTCCGGTTACCCATGTATCCTTATGTATGCTTAGTTTATAATACCTGTAAGATTTGCGATAAAAAAAACATCCTGCATATTCCAAAGAAGAGTCCATAAAACCGTTGATGGACAGGGGTTTGGTACAAAAGATCCTGAAGGATCAAGTGTCACCAGGTCATCCTGGTCCACTAAAAAGATAAGATAGCAATTTCTTAAATACATATTTAGACAATATTTTGTATTCAAAGATTCGTTTTAAATTTTTTGTCAAATCATTTGTATCGAATATCAATTTATTTACCAACCAACGGGAAGTAATTTTTAGATAAAGCTAATTCAGATTGATATCCGTTCATCCGCTTTTGCTAGTAATATCTTTTCCTGTATCCAATGACCCCCCTTGCTACATAGGTACCAAAACGGCATGTCCATACTATAACAGTATGTGGCAAGTACAAAAAAAACTTTACCCACTCCGATCTCTGGTAACAACCCATTAAATTATTCCTCGCCACATACATAAAACCTAAAGGGAAACCACTTACAATGGCACACCTTTTTTCGGTCAGTTAATTGTGCAAAACACAGAGTTACCGGTCCGGAACGCGTGATTAATGAAGGAGTTGTTATCAGTTGTTCAGCAAGGTCAATGATAATTGGAAATTTGTTCCACTAGCCTTGAAGCATCCGGTTTAAGGACCACCTCTAACCTTCCCGTGGGTATCGTCAAGGGTCTAAGAGACTGCAGCATAGACAGGCGTTCTCCTGCGTATACTAAGCTCATTACTGCGATCACCAGTCCACCTCCAAGTGTGGTGATTACATCAAAACTCGCAATAGATAGCTCACCAAAAGTGACATTATATTATTATGTTCAGCACTGGACTTATTTAGGCTAGTGATTATCATAGTTTATGCAGGTTACGCAAAAGTTTAAGTAGTTTTCAGTATTCTTCATCTACAGTCTTTTATAGATCTCATTTTTGTTATTAAACTCATGAAACACACTAAATGATTCGTACTTTATAAGTTCTATATATGAGTTTAGGTAGAAACTAGCAACGACCAACATTATCCAGTTAATATATTATGAGACGTATATTAAATTATTGCTAGCCGATAACAAGAATTGATTTCTTAAAAAGACTCTTATATAAAAAACAACGCAACAGACACGCCGACAGGGCAATTTTCTTCCATAATAACGTCAGAATAATCACAAGGCATGCCTTATAATGGGTAGCTGTGCTGGCCTGTGGTTTTCATATTAAATTATACGTTATGATCGCCGGGAGGTACGTCTGTCTGTCCGTCTCCTTTATTATCTACTTTGTTGTTGATTTTTTATAATGATCATGAGTTATATTATGACTGATTGATGATTGTACCTGCTCAGCAATTATATCAGCGGCTGTAGTTGTGAACATAGTAGCAAGATAACTACCTTTTCTGTCACTTTAATTGACTTTAGTAATACCCATGTTTCTTTGTTTTCCAACTACTGTTCTTTTTAAATATATATCGAGTATGACACGGTAAAAACGCCACTTAGTGAAAATCCTAGTATACCTTATTGTGGTATGGCCACCCTACCTCGCAAAATAGAAAGAGTGCATGATTCTTTGTTTTATTATTTTATTATTTATTTATTTTTAGCCCTTCTGTAGATATAAATTATCATTCGTAGAATTCGTCACTTCACTTATTATAAAACTGTACATAGTTATAGTTCATTTTATGTCATTCTTAGTTTATGTCGTTATTTAATATTTGTAAGTTAATGTTTTTATCTTCAGGTAAGTCCTTCGTCACAGATAATCCCATTTATGGGCAAATGCCTCCCCCAGCCTCCTCCAGGTAAGTTTTTCAGCAGTCAGCCGTGTCCAGAGCGCTCCGACGCCAGTGAAGTCCACTTTGTTTTATTAGATGAACATTAATTCATCGTCATCATCAGCCTTCAAGAATCCACTGCTGAACATAGGCCTCTCCCAAGACACGCCACTGAATCTCGGTTCTTTTCATCCAGTCATTGCCAGCCGCCTGACGCAGATCGTCGCTCCGTCTAACCAAGGGGCGTCCCACACTACGCCTGCCCAGTCGCGGCCTGCACTCTAGAACTTGTTTACCCAGACGGTAATCGGTTCTCCGACAGATGTAACCAGCCCACTGCTACTTGAATGTACCAGCTTTTTGAGCTGTGTCGATGACTTTAGTTCTTTGGCGGATTACCTCATTTCTGATCCTCTGATCCTGTCCCTTAGAGAAACTCCAAGATAACTCCTTCCATAGTCTGCTAAGCGAGTTTGAACTTTGAATGAATGAATTCCCTTTTAGTAAAAATGAAGCTTTACGCTATGTTTCTGTTTAGTACCAGTTTAAAACAAAGAATCACGCAGTCCTTCTATTTTGCGAGGTTGGTATCGACCTACCTACTCGTACCTTGCAACATAGAAGAAATGCTTGATTCTTTCTTTTAATACATACACGATGAAAATGAGTTCCCTTATTTCTTTAAGTTCCCAAAATGTCGTTTTAGAGGTTTACTACTCCACAATCGATACAGATATACTCACGTTTTGATGAATTATGAAGAATGCGTAGTAAAATCCTAATCACGTTTCCTATGACCAGCCTTGCAGGTTTTCTAGGGCGATAGCAGACACTTTCGATTAGGTGACTTTTCTGTCAATTTCCATCCCAAATATCTAGACTCAGATTCTAGAGTGAGGAGCAGCACCAACAGCATTCGTAGCATTACAGCGGGCAATGCCCAGTACCCTATAATGCAGTACTTCCGGCGGGTTATTACCTACCACTGCGTCTCTTACGGTAGCTTTTTGTAATTTTATTTTTGTTTGTGTGTTAATTTCACTATCCTTCCGTAATAGCTGTATCCCATACCTACCCTATACTCCTTACCCATACCCCCATCCTGTCTCTCTCGCCCCAATCCCTGTCCCATCCGCCAATCCTAGATCTACCGTGTCGATGGATGCATGTCCAGGGGCTAGCCTGGTCGTAGCGTGCCGACATCCCGGAGAAGGGCGAACTCCGGGCACTATTAGCCTCAGCGAATCATGCAGGGCTCTGATGAGGTGGACAATTATTTCGCTAGCTAATCGTGGTACCTCATACCTGATTTTGTTCGCAACACATCACGTCAAGGGGTATCACGGGGCGAAAAGCGGACGAAGGAAAGTCGCTTTGCAATATTACATTGCGCAAAGTGGCGATACATCGTCTGCCTACCCCTCTGGTACCAAGGCGTGAGCATTATGTAATGTAATTATGTTAACGAACCCTTAGGTTTTAAGTTTAGTATTCCTAACAAACAATTGATCTATGTAATCTGCTAAATAATAATAATTTGCGACTACAGACAACGAAGAAATCCTGGAGCCATCCATAAAAGCCTTAGCTCTCAGTTTCACGCATTCAGCGCAGTTATTAAACGCGTAACAAAAAGACAATTCCGCTGAGGCACGCCAGGAGCGCGCCAAGAGCCGCCGCGGAAACACTAAACACGCGCAAATATGTCGGAGACCACCTCGCGATGTTTTGTCCAAATTCCACATGAATATTAATTTATGGGTGGGCAAATTCCAAAGACAGACGAAATGACGACATGCGAACAATGCATCCGATATTTTATGCAGTAGGTAGATTCAACCTGACTTTACAGTTAGTCGTGATGAATTGGTTATTGGAATTTCATTAAAGATTAAGATTCCCCTAAATTCCTAATCACAGCACTGTGAATGAGTAAGGTTGTAATACAGCTAGCTAGATACCACATATTATTAGATTAACATATAGTAAATGTAAGATTTAAAGAAATAACACTCGTACAAGAGTTATAAGCACACACTCACACATACACACACACACACACACACACACACACACTGACACACACACTCACACAAACACGCACACGCGCATGCGCATGCGCGCACACACACACACACACACACATCGTACTTATGCACCTACATCCTTGCAAATTGGAAAGTGTTAAATTGTAAAGATATAGGTATACTTTATATTGTAATTAAATTGATTTTGATTTGATTTAATAAACAATTTTGAATTTTGAATAAGCATGTAATACTCAAGAATTCAAGACGGAAAAGAATGATACGGAAGACTGATTTGCTGCAAGGAAAAATGATATTTATTTAATTTTTGTTAATGATTATATCAAAAACCTTAAAGTTATATCGTGAGCCACTTTTCAGTGCACCAAAAAGCCTGACAAGACAAACAATTTAACCAAATCGCATTATTAACTGTAATTAAATGTTGTTCAAACTTAACCTTAAAGGGTTTGAGGCTGTAAATTGTCAGACCCAGAAACAGCGATTTAGCTGATTTAGACCACAGGTAGAACTAATCTGACTGCATACAGTGGAAGTCCAATTAAACTTAGTTGTAAAAGGAAACATGGTAATAATGAGACAGGATATCAATGAAAATGGACATCGTATATCTGTCTTATTTCAACAGGCTCTGACAGCGGCCATCTTGCTTCTGTATGCTTTGCCGCGCCGCCGCCCGCAATATATCTATAACGCAACTGTCACGTCAGTCGTAGACAAAAGACTACATAGATAACACAGGTTCGATTTAAACAATAATCAGGATGAACATATAATTTATTTTCTCAAATTTTAAGAAATGAATAATGCGAAACCACTGCGTGTTTGAACTGTATTATTTCGATAACCACTGGATTTTTCACATTAAATTAAGAGTTTTCGAATGGCCATAAAAATAATTATCCCTTATGGGGGTAAAAAAGTTTTTTTTATTTATTTCAGTTACATGGTTTTTATCATCAGACCACCTAGTAGCTATATCAGTTTGAATTTTTCGGATACTTTTATTAGTTATGAAATAATCGTGTGGTGATACTTTTCTGTTCCAGCCTGTATATCGATAAATATAATTAAAAGGACGTGTTTCGTAAACTAGTGTAAATCTTCAAACCACTTTATTTTTAAAAGAAAATTTAAAACACTATCTGCTTACATAATTTATAAATATAGATAGACGAAACCTTTATTTTTAAAGAAAATACGAAATCCTATCTACATAATAATTTATAATTATACATGAATTAATAAAAATCTAAATTATACATTCACAAGCAATACATAACAGTGAGCGGCATCCTAACTTCTATAAAAACGGCAAGTTTCTTCAACTATTCGATGTGTATCTGTCGGTTTGCCTTTTCTTGTTTCAAATCTCGCTTAAGAGTGTAGAAAAGTCTGAAAAGATAATGACAAAATTAGTAATTGAAATATTTACTCTTTTTTTTATAGAACTAATAGTTTGTTAACAGATATAAAATTAAAATCGAGAAGGAAGCCAACAGGAGGATTAGGCTAAGCTAGGCAGCCTTTGGGAAGTTACGTCATATCTTGTCGTCGCGTACACCACAGTGCCTGAACACAAAAGTCTTCAACCAATGCGTTCTACCCGTAATGACCTACGGTGCCGAAACGTCCACGTTTTGACATTTTGTCCAAACTGACAGTAGTAATAGTCTGAAAACTCAAAGTCGCTCAGCGGGCTATGGAAAGAGCTATACTCAGAGTTTCTCTAAGGGACAGGATCCGAAATGAGATGATCCACCAGAGAACTAAAGTATTCGACATACCTATAGCTCAAAAAGTTAGTACATTGAAGTGGAAATAACCTGGTCACATCTGTCAGAGAATCGATTACTGTTGGGATAAACGAGTTATTTAGTGGAGACCGCGACTGGGAAAGCGTGGTGTGAGACTCGGATAGATGGAGCGAACGGCGGCTGCTAGCAGTGACTCGATGAGAAGAGCCGAGAATCGGTTCAGTAGCGCACCTTGGGAGAGGCCTATGTCCAGCAGTCGACTCTTTTAGGCTGATGATGATTAAAATTACTTACCTAAACGAGATAAAGTAAAACACTTCGACAAGACTGAGGAAGGAGAACCCAAGAAACAGACCCAGTAGACCACCACAGTTGGCTATGAAATCCGTCAGGCCGAAGAGCTCAGAGCGGCGCATTGACACGAAACGAGGTTCCTTGAAATATAACTCGATACTGGAGAACTGAGAACTGAAAATAACAACATATTTTTGTCAAATAGCAAATGTGAGGCATAACTCATATGAATAATTATAGGTACATCTTTGTAGCACACAAATTAGGGAAACACTAGTAAATCCAGACAACCTTTGTAACAGGAAATAAGACATGCATAGCGATAGGTAAAATAAGTTGGTAAAAACATACTATAGTATACGACATACTAAGTAAATAGAATAAGTAATTATGCTTGTCTATAATAATTACAAAGACGTAAAGTAGTGTGGGACACCGACGCCGCCTGGCTAGATGGAGCGACGATCTGCTTAAGGCGTGGATTGACTAGATAAAAGAGCCAAGGATCGGGTTCAGTGGCGCACCTTGGGTACGTAATATTATTAAGTATTCTATGCCTTGGGAGAGGCCTATGTCCAGCTGTAGACTCTTTCAGGTTGACGATGTAAGTAGTTATAATAGATTGCCGTAGATGCTATAAAAGCAACTAAAGGATTGCACCAGAGATGGGAAGCAGTCTCCTGTGTATATAAAGATCGTTACTGCGATCACCAATCCGCCTGCTAGCGTGGTGTTTATGGTAAATCCTTCAAAAGACAGCCCACCAAAAGTGGTATGATATTACGGAACGATAATTAACTCTAAGAAATTCTAAGTTACATGCATAAGAATTAATTAATGTGTTATAGGTATCTTACTCTGGATGAACCTCAAAATCCATATGAAAAACTTTTTTATAAGCGTTCAGATAAGTTCTGAAATCGAAGTCTGTCTTGAGAATTTCTGCATCGTACTGTACGCTATGGCAGGCCGGGTAGCATTTACACCCTTCATCTTTTATTTCTTCAATTGCCAGTTCGTCTAAAATATTAATTTATCCTTTTAGTCATAGGGTTTAAATTTGAAAATCATGCATGTATACTCCAATATGTTATTGAAGTCATTTTCATTCAATTAGGGAGTGTTATTTATGTACTTGCGATAAACTGTTTATATTTAAATGGATATTCAGTATTTGTCTGAGATATAGGTGAGGTTGGGGTATACAAAGGGTACGCTAAGGGAATCTTAGAAATGGTTTTAATTATTCACGTTGGTAAAGGGGTAGAAAACGGAGCACTGAGGAAACTGGACTTTGACGTTTTAACAATCTGAAGTTAAAAGTGGTTTAGACTTATAAATTAAGCATTACTTCTGATTTAAAAGTCCCAGGATTTTCATTACAACAATTATTAACATCCCGAGAGAAGGAATTGCCTTGTCATATTTTCGTCGCAAGTATATAAGTGAAACTACCTAATTCCAATCCCTGATCATTAGTAATTATATTACCTAGAGCTTCCATTACGCAGTCTACATTATGAATAGTGCATATGCTTCTAGTGCTGTCACCTGGAACATTATGATTCAAAGATATAATAACGTATATAGTATTGTATTACAGTGCAAAAAATATACGTAGCTCAGTAAATATCGTTGTTATATCGGTTGACAACAAAATGTCTCTGGATATTTTGAGAACACGCTCTGGGTGTCGATTCTGTAAAATTGAAACAATAACTCGAAAATCGAAACGAATACCGACGCTTACTGCGAATTAGATCACGAACGACTCTGAATAGGTATTTTGTAAACAAGAACAAGCCACTTTCGAAGTTGTGTGAGCTTCGTTGCTCGCATTCATTGGACTAGTGCTTGACGCTCTGAAAAATATCCTAGTCAATATAATCGAGTTTTTTTTATCGTTTAACTTATTTAAAGAAATTTACTAATAAAAAATTGTTTAAGTGCTTTCCTTTAACTACAGTTTCTAAGTCTAGATTTTTTTTGCATACAGCATAAAGTTACATAGTAAAAAATACATAATGCAATCAAATATTGTCATTGCTTTAAAAAAAAAGAATTTCATACTCATTCTTGGCCAACATGGTTTCAACCTACTGATGGTTCATTCAAATGTACACTATATAGATGTCTAATGCGTAGCACACTATAGTTTGTTTTAAACAAAACTTAAAGGAAGAAGAGATTATTGTTATTTGGAGTTGTTACTCCTCAAGATCGGCAAGATCCTCAAGATGAATATGAGGTATATGAATATGAGGTACACCAGAAAGTATCGAGTATGTGACGAAGTATCGATACCTAGTAAAGTATCGTAACAAAAGTATCGAGTACGAAAATACTTGGTATCGTAACGAAAGTATCGATACTACTCAGGTATCAATACTTTTTGCGGATCCCTAGTTGTTGTGAATACTACTGATTACGCATTTGGATTGATTTTTTTTCTTTTACGTGTGATTTATCGACTCCACTGTACTATAACAATGGAACCAAGCTTTGTTCAGGCAAATAGCTCAAATTTGCCCAGGATTGATGTATTAATGTTGGGCGATTTCCTCGCAACAAATAAAGAATTTTGCTCGCTGAGTTACGAGAAACGTGAAAACTTCCTTGTAAGTAAATTTTGTATTTATCTTTACCCTAGATACAACCAACCTAGATATAATCAAACTTTTTGAACTCGTGCGAGTTTATTTTACTTTCATAGGTTATTTGCACAATAAACTTGTCATTGTTTATTTTTGAGGTGAGCTCCCTTACAGCTTGTATGTAGCTATTTTAGAGTTAATACCATGTTAATACCCGATAAAACTAGTACATTTCTGTAACTAAAAAACACTCCTCATAGTAAACACCTAAATCACCAAGTCAGTGTATATGTATTTGTTCTAATTAATTTCAATTATTTTAGGTCTTCAAGACCATCATATGGGGATGATGCAATCAGTTATGTGCAACTAAAACGGGAAGGAAACATTTGTACAGTAAAGTGCAAAATTTGCCCAGAGCATAAAGTCCATGCAAAACTATATGCTGTTACATTGATGGTTGATGAAGATGAAGAAAAAGTAATATTAATCGAATGCCATGATTGTGTTGCTCCCCAGGGCGGATGTAAGCATGCCATAGCGCTGCTTATGTGGATCCATAGACGAAGCGAAGAACCTTCATGCACAGAAGTTCAATGTTACTGGCGGAAATCAAAGTTATCAAGAGTTGGCACTACCTTGAAATTTATATCTGCAAAAGATCTATCTAAAGGTAGCCCTATATTGCCTTCTAACTCCACAGTTCTTGAAAAATTTTTTAGAAGAAGGACAAAATAGAAAATATGACAACTGCGAGCTACTAAAGTATCAACAAGATTATAATTGTAATAAACTACTTAGCGTCTCAATGCACCAACTTGTGCTTACATATAAGGAAGAGTGTTGTGACTTATTTTTAAGTAAAATTAATTTGACTCTTGATCTTATTAACAAGATTGAAATAAGACACACCAGCAATGAAACGGGAAATAATAAGCAAGAAACTAGGGAAAAAAAATCAAGAATACTGGACTGTTCATATCCCAAAAATATCCAATGATAGCAGGTTCCCCTGATGGAATATGTCAAGATAGCATTGTGGAGATAAAATGTCCCATAAGCAACAAAACGTATCTCAATTATATAAAAAATGGGAAACACAGCAAGAAATGCTTTGCCCAGGTTCAAATGCAAATGTACCTAAGTGGTCTAAATAAGTGTTACTTCAGCATCGCAGACCCAAATTTTACTACTAATAAAAATATAGAAATTATATGTATAACTTTTGATGAGCAATATATGTCAGGCATGAAAGTGTTATTAAATTTTGAAAAAACTTATGTGTATCCATTGTTATATAAAAGTATAGAATAGGAAATAAAAATGCAGTAATTTCATTTGTGTTTTATTTAATAAGAGAATCTTGTATATTAATCAAACCACAAGCTATAGTTATCACATCATCAAGAACTTTAACCAAACTTAAGATAGGCATGTTACTATTAACACCTTGATGCTTGATTTTAAATGGTGATGTAGAGACAGAATGTAGAAACGGCTTCAATGGTGATGTCATCTGATTTACTGAACTGACTATTGTTTGGTTAGCTTTACTTCTGAATGTTTTCCATGTGTGTACTTGAATTGATTTATCCAACACTCTTGGTGTTACTTGGGGAACTTCTACATTCTGCTGAACTGTAAAACAAATATTTTATTATTTAAGTGCAATGTTATAATTATGAACACAAATAGGAGATTACTAGGTCACAGAAAAATCTATGTAGTTTTGTGTGTACCAACAATGTACCTATGTAATAACACTGAGAATAAAATTAACTTTTTCAATGCTATATTCTAATAAATAAGTTAATATTAAATACCTGAACTACCCGATGCAATTTCTTCAAAACTTGATTGTTTTGTAACTATACATTTTTCTTCGAATTCCTTTTTACACTCTTCAAGAATCATAATTCTTCGTTTCTTAGCTATATAGGGTCGCTCTGTTGTGTCAGATGTTCGTGTTTTCCTGTCTGGTTGGCATATAAATTTATGGGGCATACATCCTGGTTTCATACGTACTTGTGATACTGACCCCATCACATGATACTCCATATAATTTCCATATCATTTGGCAACTGGAAAAAGAAAAGTTAACGATTAAAATTGTTATTAGGAATGATGGCCAAGACCAAAACAAACATAACCTCAATAAATTAGTTATTCCATAGCCTCAATATTTCAACTATTTCATATCAAACAAACATTTTAAGTATAAGATCTATCAATATATGATAACATACTCACATCAAAGTGGTCTTCACAGAAATAAAGTGGCGAATTCGTGACTACGTTGTTTCGCCGTGCGAGCTTTAACCAAACCATTTATCTCTTGTTCATAACTTGTTTGGAACATGTACAAACACTTTGTTGGGTGTTTTTATTGATGTGTTTTTACACTGCAGTACTGCACACCACATATAAACTTTGGAATTCATTTTTATCACACGAATTAATTGAATATTTTGTTGACTTTCTTCGTACGCATAGACACAATGACATGTTTACCTAACCGTGACGTCAGAGCCGACGCCATGACAGCTGCGAGCTGTTTGCGCGCAATATTGAAAAAATATTATCAAAATGGCTTTAAACTCCGTTAAACTTAAGTTTTATACCGAAATAAAGGTTTTTTCGTAAATAGTAAATGTGTACCTATATTACGGAAGAGGATTTCAAAATCTTTCGTCATGCCTATTTGGTACTTTCTGTTGATACGATAAATAACCATGTTCATTCTAATTTTTACTTTGTCGCTATAATAATAAGGTGCTAGGGATGGTCACAATTCGGAATTTGACTGCACTACTAGTAGTAATCGCTACCAAACATAACATATTTCGCAACTGTGAAAAACAAATGGAACGAGAAAGAACAGCTGACCTCAGGTCAGTGACCTGTTTGAATATCTAGATATCTACCTCGGCTTGTATTCCAATTTTAGTTACCTAGAAGATAAGAAAAACAAGTTTACAGGTCATAATAAAGCAACGATCTCTATGTAGGTACTACTAGGTGGAGCGTTCCAAACAATCGCTCTGTTCCACGCAAGTAGCCACAACTCTTTTACATTCACAATGAAACTAGTGCAGTTACTACGCAGACATTTAATTATTACTAAATATTGACTCTACGGTTAAATTATGTCAATATTTAGTAAATAATTAAAAGTTCTGCGTAGCAACTGCACAAGTTTCATTGTGAATGTGAAAAAGTTGTGGCTACTTGCGTGGAACAGAGCGATTGTTTGGAACGCTCCATCTAGTAGTACATAGAGATCGTTGTAGTAAAGATAATATTTATGTACTAGAGTGAGTGAGTCAGGACTCGTGATTCTCACTGGGGGCAGGGAACTTTATATAATTTGTACAAGTTGGTTCGAGTCTGGATGTTATATTGAATTGTCCTTTCCTTAGGTACTTTGTTTCCATAACACAGAGATGTATATACCTACATGTAATATTAATGACTCATTAAAGGAATTTATGGTTCGGATTTGAAAGAAATAGGATCAGAAAGTACTGAAAAAAATACATTTGGTTATTTGAGATAAAATCCCGCCAGCCCATTTCCTCCATTTCGATAAAATTTATATGGGAACACCGCTGAAGTATAACCTACCAAACAAAAAAAGAAACATCAAAATCCATTCAGAATTGGCGAAGTAATCGCGTAACATACTAAAAAAACATACTGTCGAGCTGAGAACTTCCTCCTTTTTTGAAGTCGGTTAAAAAGAAATTCAAAGAACAACAATGCAATAAGAAACATGGCGGGCATGGCGGCTAGGGGTGTGAATGAGAATTATCTATGTTAAAGCAAGACAGGTATAACTGCCATTAGTTCGTTTCATATAACTGTTGTTACTATGAAAGTTGCGACAGATTGTAACTAGTTTCGTATTAGCGCCATCTGTTACGTAACACGTTCATGAACTCATTAGGTGATTACATGTAATGACATCTAGCGACGGGTAGTGTTACCACTTTTTACCTTCGCCACAACAAAGATAATATATACTAGAGTAAGATAAGCAATCCCCGAACAAAAAGTGTAAATCAAAAATTGGTAGCATAAACTTAGATGGCGCATTTGCTATCCAATTCTAAAAGTATTATCTAAAATCCGCACGGCGCTGGTGTTTTTAGTGCACTGTTTCTTAATGATTCCCAGTTGTGTATGAGAATTTTAGGAAATCTTTGTCAAAACATTGCATGCATTTTTTCTAACTTAGATTTTTTTCTTGTTAATACAAGTAGTGTATCACTGGTGATTTTTCTTCATACTGACCCACCGCAATGGCTCACCTTGTATATCACCATCAGCCGAAATATGTCCACTGCTAAATATAGGTAAGCCTCAATAAAATTACACATTAGGGATTTGCCGTGTGCTGACTGACGCTCCAGCTCCGACAAAGTATATCTTTTACTGCTTGCTCTAATTTAACACCTGCCTTGTCGATTTTGTGGAAACTGAAAAGGTATATTTTTTCACTGTAATAGGATGGTTAAGGCTTTCACTACTTCCTTTATACAGGTGAAGTTAAAGATTGGGACAAATATGTAGGCACTATTTTCACCATTTTTGGTAGCTATCATTACCCAGGAATGATAGTGGACATAGTATCTGCAAGTAGATAAGTGTTATGATTTGTTTGTGATATCATTTAAAATACACGGTAAGTCACATAATAATTAAGAAAGCTATAAAAACGTACCTTTGTTCTTATTAGGTCCAAATTGATTAATTAATTCTTCCGACAACCTATAAACCTCCACATAGTCGTTTTCGCTGATTTTACGTATAATATTAGCTTGATGCTGGATATCATAATAGTGAGCTTCTTCTACTGAACTTATGAATTGAAATGAACGAGCCATCTTTAAAATACGTCACTAAACACAAGTAACCACTATTCTGCGATAGAATAACTTTTATTTTCCAGTTCCACAACATTCGATCAAGTTTTCACGCACAAAATAGTAACTTTTTGCTAGTCGAATACAAGTACGAGTTGTAGATAGAAATAGCGTTCGTAATGTTGCTATAAAATACCATTCTAAAGTTATCTCATACAAACAAAAGTCGACATGTCCACTAACAGTAGTTACAACACGAAGTCGCACTCGAAAGTGTAGCGCTAGCATAGAAATCGAACGACTGTGAACTTTAATTAATGCAAATGTGAAATCTCACGGCGGATTTAGATTATAGTTGCTAAGTTAAGCTTTACAAAATTTTTCTACAGCAATTCCACAATATTCGTGCCAATTTTCACGCACAAAGTACTAAATCTTCGTCGAATGCAGACACGAGCTTCGAATTGAACGACGTGCATAATGTTGCTTCAGGATACGATTCTAAACGTCATCTCATACAAACAAACGTCAACATGTCCATTTAACAGTAGTTACAACCCGCCGCCGCGCCCGAAAGTGTGGCGCTGGTATAGAAATCGAACGACCGTAAACTTTACGGCATACGAATTTGAATTACTAAGCAATTTCGAAGTCGAGTTGCAAAGTTACTTTTTACAGAATCGCACTCCTGTAATGAACATAAAAAGTATGATATTGATATTTTTTTTATTAAGTCAATAAATAAAAATTTCTAACGCTTTCAAGTTTTACGAAAAATATGCGACTTTGTGGATAATACATCGCGCGCACGTGGAGATAGGTGACTTGCACAGGACCCAAATCCTAGTCAACCAACTAAAAAAAATCTCAAAAAATCAAACAACATACGTCTCCGCACATCCCCATTATTTCGAAGGTTGCTACCCCTCCCCCTACCCTCTCCCCTATCTGATGATACATATTAATTGTACAGTTGTCAAAATGACATTAAGTTGATGATGTTCGTTTCATCATTAAGAAACAAAATTGATTACAGTGGGAACATTAATTTAGTTGTGGAGAGCATTATTTTTGAAGTGCTTTGAATTTTTTAAAGTTGTATTATTTTCTTAAAGTGCCCGAAACATTTTCTATTGCTATTTTTATAGGACTTTTAGGACTTATACATCCCATTTTAAACTGGTAAACAAAATCTAAGATATGTTATATAAAAAACAGTCAGGTACTCATCAAGCAATATTAACGATATGTAAGAGGATATTTAGCGAAAAAGAATGATTTCTTTCTTTGACAGTGATCTTGCATCTGCCCTAAAAACTTCTATTCCTCTCCATGAGGGTGAAACTGATATTAATAGTACCATAATAATTATTATTATGCAGATTACTGCATAACATATCACGAGAAACATAGGTACACAACTGGACTCAATCATAATCTCTAATTCGACGGCAGCAAAGTAATTAAAGTTATCCAATATTAATATTAATATTATCTATTCTTTGTCATGAAATTTTTGAAACATCTTTTTTTTAAGTTAATTTTTTTTACTCTTAAAAAATAACAGGTAGTTCTAAGCACAATAAACAAAATAACTGATTACTTTGCCGCCGTCTAAATGTAGTTAACTCAGACTTCGATTCAAATAATATTTAATTCGTAAATGCTAAAATCAGTGTTATTTGACATGCACATGAAAAAGTACTTACGAGGCATATTAAACCAGACACAGCCACATTTCTCGAATGTGTAATTAGACTGGCACTCCAACCGACAATTACTCGGCGTGTATATTTTAAAATAGCGAAGCGGACGATCCCCAGGAAAATAACATTGACGTCTAACAGAAAAAAAAAGTTATTATGGTCAATGATTAAAGTTGTAGTTTGATCACAAAAGGAAATCAATGATAATACCAAGAGGACGCATCTTGGACCAAATATTATAGAAATCTATTTGGAAACATAAAATAAGTTTAAGTAGGTAAAATAATAAATAACAACAATTAATGGTTGCCATAGTGTAAACATTGAAAGTTTCTAAGAGTCTAAGACTCTGAAATGCGGCTGCGCAAAATGGCCGCTACATTGTCCATGATTGATCTATCACTCTGTATTTCAATAGATTTAGATTCTGATTTCAATAGATTCTGATAAAGACTTAAATAAAAACTTATACACAAATGACCATAAAAGAAATATTATGGTCAATGATTAATGTTGTAGTTTGATTACAAAACGAAATATAAATGATACTAACACTTCTGCAGAGTAATCTTCTAGACTATCAGCAGTTGTCAACATGTTGAACTTAAGTGCCAACGAAGACACTTGTCTAGACAGCGCTGCGTAATAATAGAGAGAAGACTGGGGAAAGTCAGCTGGATGTTGTATAAAGATCTGAAAAAAAAGGAAAAGAGTAAGTAGGTTAAAAACTAGACGAGAGGGCACAGAATGATAATGATAACTATAGATAAATCTGTAGGTACCTTGAATCCTTTGTTCAGACTGTTACACAAGCCATCGCGTTCTTTAGTTTTTTCTTTAACAATAACATTTAAATCTGCCATAGCACCATTTTCCTGAAATAAAAATGCTCGCAGTAATTGAACGACAGCGATTTATCAGCAGGTGGACTGTCTGGTAGTTTGTCACTTCATGTCATGAACACAACTTACCCTTCCCCGGCGTGGATAAGGATTAGGATCATGATTAACGTATCCGTCCTTTAAAGTCCAGTTTCTACTTTTAGTAGAGGTATCAAAATAAGAATTATTTCTTTGTACTCTGAAATATACAACTTGTATAACGTTATGTTGTGCTTGTGGTAATAAACGTCCTGGAGCTTTTGATAGACCAAGATTACAGAATAATGGTTTTTATCTAATAAATAAAATCGTAAACATCGCGTGTCTGTACATTGAAGATATTTGCAAAATACAAATGTGGGGTCAAAGGATAAGCAACAGAACACATTTCGATCATTTTTGAAATTTTTGTCTATTTGTCTGTGAGTTTGTGCACGCATCACTTCATTTAATAGTATTTCCGTACTATTCAGATTGCGATGAGTTTGGATTACATTTGGAGCTGCGTGTGGGAATTGGAGTGCGAGTGGGCTCGGGCGTGGGCGTGGGAAAAGGGGAGTGGGTGTGGGAAAAGGGGAGTGGGTGTGGAAGCGGAAGCGGGAGCGGGAGCGGGAGCGGGAGGGGAGCGGGACCGGAGCAGGAGCGGAAGCGGAACCTGAAGCGGGAGCGGGAGTGGGAATTGAGCGATTCTGTAGTTCACCCGAGCCGAGGTCACCAGGACCTAGACCTGGACCTGGACGATCCACTGCGAAGAATGTAGGGTGTAAATGTTCGACTGAATTCGTGAGCGGTAGCGGGAGCGGGTATGGTACCAGTGTAATTTGAGTGTTTGAAAATTCGCATAACTTTTGACGGAGTTAACCGATTACGATGAATTTGTTGTATTTACAACAAAGTAATGTTGGTCGGGATTTGGATTGCGATGGATTAGTTACGAGGACTTCATTTGGAGAGACGAGGGAAAGAGGGTTGAGAGGAGTGTAGAGGGGAGGGTTGAGGGGAGAGTTGAGGATCTGGACCTGGGTCTGGACCTGGACCTGGACCTGGATTTACAGTCTGAGTGGAAGTGGGATAGGGAGCGGAAGTGGGAATTGACGAGGATTCTGTAGTCCACGCGAGCGGAGCCGCGGGCACAGCTAGTTTTTAAATAAAGTTGAAATTTATACTTCGTGAAATCTGAAATGGGGCTGAACCTCCAGGTGTATTTTATAAGACTTATATATTGTAACTTTTATTGTTATAAACAGGGATCGGAATCAGGTAGTTTCATTTATGTACTAACGATGAAATGTTTATGTTAATACGGATACTCGGAACTTGTTCCAAGATATAATAAAAAGAAAACGGAATCCTGGATATCGTAGTGGGCATTTAAATATACACTAAACTTATACAGTAATTAATATACATTTCAATTCTCGATTATAATTACAATTCCCGGATTAGAATTCTTTGTAAAATTGAAGTAGGTGAAAAAGGTGAAGCAACTTGTATTAAAGTCGAGTTATAGGTTAGACGAGTAGACGATTTTCACGAGATTTTATTTTAACTCGTGAAAAGGAGACCTACATATTAATCTACCATGACACTACCTAACTGCCATTCCTGGTCTTCGATTATTTTGGTCTTTGCTGCAGTCGGTTAAAATAAATATGAAATCCTACAACAATGCATATGAATATATACTCTTTTAAGTTGAAAATTTCTTCAGCTGCAAGTGCATTGAAGTTGAAGCAATACCCTTCAATTGTTAGAACACTTTTAAAGATTTCATCACATTGGACATACTCCTCCCTCCAACGACAAAACTGGAAAACTTCATCAACCTTTGGAGAAACCTGTAACATAAAAAGTTACGCGTGCTAAAATAGTTCAGTAAAAAAAATTTTAAACGCCATTTCACGAATTCAACAAAACGTGACATAGGAACTTATGAATGTACCTCGAACCTAAAATAAACTTAAATAATTAGAGCATATTTAAAAATCGTGACTCATTTATATTGAAATCGTCTACATTAGTATTAAACAAAATTATATTTTGAATATTTAAATGTAAGATTTTTTTAGAGATATTAAAATAAATTAACATGGTTTGCAGTACTACCATCAAGTATACTAAAAGAGCTTACCTCGTAGAGATAGGACATATGCGATGAATTCAATACATACTTCGGCAAAGATAAGGCAATTACTTGATTACATACTAATGATATAGTATCTAATTTCACCATAGATTCCATCATCTCCTCAGTGGTGCTGTAACACATAAGATCAGAACCTGTTATTCATTTAAGAAAAAAACCGCGCACCGAGGGTTCCGTACCTTGAAAAGAAACTTATAAAAGTAGTATAAAAAGATTATGGGCTACCATTCTGCAACTGACATCTAGGTTAAGGTATTGTATACGTAGTATGGTACCGTTAGCATGCAATTTTTTTACTATTTTTGTTTGTAAAGAATGTTTGCTATTTCTAAAGATCTTTGGGCTAGTAAGAGAATTCGTTTAATTTTTATCTAATTCTTACATAAACCTCTGTCGACTAAAATTATATCAGAATTTTTACTTTGGAAACTTTAGAGGGAGAAATTGTAATTAAGTGGAATAAACATTTATTACGTACAAAATTCAGGTATTGCATGATATAACATATTGTAACAAGTTTCAGCAAACCCTACCTTTTCAGGTGTATACCTACATACAAATTAATAATGTAATAGTAAAAATAATACATTTTTTTTAACTTTTTCATCATAAGTAGAAAACTAAATAAAACAGCAAATAAAAATCAGGTTTTGAATGAACAAATGCGGCCCTTGTACTAACTGGACCCTACTTTAAAATTTTTACCTACCACACTTTAAAATTTGGCCCTCTTATTTCGGTCCCTGTTTTTTTTTTAATTTTATTTTTCTTTTGTAATAAAGCATTATTTAAAATTTTACCAAATATTAAGTTGATAGTATTTAGTAGTTCCTGAAAGAAGCAGCTGTGACAGACGTCGTGTGACGATAGACGTGTGACGGACGAAGTCGCACCGTGAGGGTTTTCACCATTTTGGTAAGGAACCCTAAAACTGACGATATAATCTTGAGCACTTACTTGTCACTTGGCGTTACATTCATATATTTCATGTATTCCTGTGTATAGTTATACCTTGATGACATGCTTTTAATTTGCGGACAGATGGTCACAGATGGAAAGGGCACCTGAAAATTATTATATTCAGTAATAACCTCATTATAATCAAGTTTTTAGTTAGATCAACTTAGGCAAATGGATTCGTCTAAAGTCTTCTTGGTTTCTGAAGTTCTCATGTTACTTGAATGGTTTAGGTGGCACAAGCATGCCTCCGTTACTCTAAGGAGCCTACCGCGGTACGACACTTTATTACGCCACTTTGATACGAACGAATAACAACCCTAAATCGAGCCCCTTAGACACACTTTTGCGCGCTGCGCGGCATATCATACGCCTCCCGCACATTGCGCGCTGTACGGGGTAATAACAATGCTAAGTCGAGCGCCTTAGACAGATTTTTGCGTGTATTGTCTGTCAGCAGGAAGGAGACTGAAATCGTACGTAATTTCGTTTTACTTGGGAGTTGTATCTCTTACGTAGTAACTAGGTATTAAGTAAGCTGTGGTACAAGTATATTTATTATTTTATCATCATATAACAGTGACATTCCATTGGGAGGCTTATATTCAGCAGTGAACTATTTCGGCTGATGATGATGATGACTTGTCTTACCTTTCCGACCGGCACAATGTGTTCGTTAAAGCTGACCATGACAGGGCTGGTCTTCCACTTGATATAAACGTTATGGATGAGGTAGAAACACATCCCAAAGCTAATAGAGAAAGTCAGCAACCAGAATATTCTGAAATTACAGAGGAAAGAAAAAGGAAATTAACTTTTAAATAAACATGCAAATCTGGATTTTTTACCAGACTATGTTTAAGAAATCTTAGTTTACAGATCATCATGATGGTTTAGTTGACCCTATTATGAAAATTGTTATACTATTTTAATTATTTGACGAATCCAACAGCATTCTATTCATTTTTAAGCTGCTTTGAAATGAAATGAAGCCTTTATTACTGATTATAGGTAATTACAGTTCTTAAATGTTATTGTCATATATCTATAACCTGCATAATGGCATGCAGTATGCAGTACACAAATAAAGTAAATCAAATAAAACAGTCAAATATTAAAGTTAATTTAAATTAAAATGTCACAAAATCACAATTAATTATATAAGCAACAGGATTTCCAAGGTTCTTGGCCTAAACTCCAGTAAGAGTGAGATAGTGAGATATGCATTGTAGAGATATCAATGAAATGAAAGAATTGATATAAGTATACGATTAAGATTATATTTTAATTAAGTATGTTGTAGTTTTTTTAAAAGCAATATTTTGGTAGACTGATTTTAATGTCGTGAGAAACTTCTGGGTTTACGGAATAGAATATAATTATGGTCTTAGAGGTCACGAGAATTCTCAGAATCGTGGCAGAAATGTTCTTCGTTTACGTAGAGAATCAAAGTATGACATATACATTACTGAAAATACGTTGCACAAAGGGGCAATAAAGATAGCTATGATACCATTGCAATCAAAGCATTAAAAGCCGTAGAAATGACTCAATTTAGATTCATAATACGTTATTTGTATTTACACATTTGTCAAATGAAATGTAAGATTATCTGTAATTTGAACAAATTGTATTAAAAAAGTTATCAGTCTCTAGTAGCATAGGAACCGAACCCATAACCTCTGACAGTAGAGTCGAGTCAAAGCTCAATGCTTAGACAACTACAGTACGCGACAGTATTATAAATTTCTATTATCTTAATTTTTTATCAGAAAATGCATATTTCGTGGAGTTGAAGAAGCAAACACTTTGAGGCGCAAGACTGATATTACGATTTAGAAATGCGATATATTTATTCTATATCAATAATTGATTGAAAAAATTCTGAAAATTCTCCTGACCTCTTAGCAATAAACTCACTTTTCAATGATACTGAGTCCTTTTTCAGCAATATACCTCAGACCGTGCAGTGTTGAGTTCTTTGCGTAGTCCAGTAAGAGTTCTATTATAAGTACCTTTTGACGCTTTCTTCTTTGCTTCCTTACACAAACTTCGCCGTAAACTTTCGGGGGATCTTTTTTTTCACTAACGATATTAAACACAAATTATATTCATAAATTTTTACAATTCACATTGATATTCTCGTACATCAAATATATAATTGGACACTTACTCCATTTTAAAATGTTGAAATGTTTATATCCTGCAGAAAATAACTTGACCGGTGATCACTACTAAATACTATTTGCAACTAAATGGTAGAACCTCCTATGTTTCCTTTTAATTAGGTTAAAAGCTCCTATTAATGCAATAATTAACACCTCAAAGCCCAACAGTACTACTTTGCAATATAAATAATTACACTACTAACATTATAGATAGTGCCTAGGGATCAATTATTTTGGGCTTGGTCTTTGCAATAGCATTACAAAATTATATTTCAGCAATAAATTTCATATGCAATAAATATATTTAGTACCCAAGAAACACTTTAAAAATATTTCTAGAATATTCATGTTTTCCTAGTTTGTGGACTGCGTTGGTATATATTTGTACTCATGGGAATTCAAGGAAAGTTTTTTCCATCTTTATTCTGAAAAATTACAAATATTTCATTGATTTAATAATTGACGTGAGGTAAGTTATCCCAACAAAACTGAAGAAGGAAAACCTAAGGAACTGCTCCAGGAGGTCACCGCATTTGGTCAGGCTCAGAGCGACGTATCGAAACAAAGTAAATTTTTTTTGAAATATAGGTCGATTTTAGATTTTTTTATCTAAAAGTCAGGACTTAATTATCAGTCTATCAGTGGCTACTGATTAAAATATGCATGAAGGGCTGATGTTTACAATGGGCAAATATTGACCGTGGTTAGAAATTTTTTATTACCTGATCACTTATTGCTATAAGGGCACTTATCCATTAACATAATTATTATATTACCTTCTCTAATAGGTCACGAACACGTGATAAAATAATATTTGCTAACACGGCGGCCATGCCCTTTTTGCAATAAATGATTCATCTATAATTGCTTCTGAGACATCACAAGCTTTTTCAAAATCACCTCAGTTAGTCAAGCCTTCTTTTCATCTAACCCGAACTTTGAAGTCACACTGAATCTGTTCAGGTAAGCAGGTAATAATTCCGATCATGGGAATATACTATCAACCTATCTTTTTACCTGCCAGAAAGAAAATATTTGTATATTAGCTTACATTTCATATCCTACCTATATCTTGTATTAATTCTGTTGTTTTAATAATAAATAACTTTCCATTGTAATGGCTCTTGTAGCATGCAAGAAAGCATCAACATGCACCTGTTTTGAAACCAAGGTTTCAGCTCTTCGACTGATCATAAGGGTTAATCTATCTCTAGACAATTTTTTCAATAAAATACTTGACATTGGTACAACCAAAGACATTGATTTCGAAGCCATCTATGAAAATTACTAGAGTTTCTTCGCCAGTCGAAGAATTAGAATTCATCGGTCATAGAATTCTAGAAACCAGTTTGATCCCTATTTAATAATTTCCAAAAGGTTGCTACAACGGTTTACGGTCATCTTAGCTGTTAGGGCAGAATTTAAAGCGATGTGTTTACTTTCACGCTTTTAACAATAACAGACGTATCAAAAATAAATTAAATAACATATCGTATACTGGTAATTATAATAACATAGACGACTATAAGATAGACGAAAATACTTTATTTAAAAAAAACTCTTAAACAACATTCAGAAGCAGTAACTATAAAATTTGTCGCACACTGATTTCTATCAATTTTTTTTATTTAACTTGAACTATTCGGTGTTCTTCTTTTGGTTTGCCTTTTCTTCTTTCAGATCTCGCTTAAGAGAATAGAACAGTCTGAAAATAAATGACGAAGTTACTAATTTTATAATTCAATATCTTTTACTGAAATTCTTTGTAACAAGTATATAATTGAATAACCCCAGTGACTAGCACGCGAACTAAGCAGCCATGAGCTATGAAATAGGTCCATAGCGGGGGTATATCGGTGTTAGCTAAACCGATATACCCCCGCTATGGACCTAATATTTCGCTAGTATGCTAGTTGCGCACTTACCTAAGCGTGATAAAGTAGAATATTTCGACAAGGCTGAGAAAGGAGAATCCAAGAAATAGCCCCAGTAGACCACCACAATTGGCCAGGAAATCTGTCAGGCCGAAGAGCTCAGAGCGGCGTATTGACACGAAACTTGGTTCTTTAAAATATATTTCGATACTGGAGAACACAGAACTGAAAATATCAACATATTTTTAGCAAGTAGCTACTGTGAGATTACTGATGATGATTCATGTGATTGCAAATACAGACTGATTTTTATGAGGAGAGAACTTTTAATATAGAGGTTTTGTGTAATGGCACAGACACAAAAGTTAAATCTTCCATTTTTTTGTTTCATACACATTCACGCTCTTAGAAAACCACCGCTGCAATCTGCGGTCGTCAAACGATATGTAAGGAATAGAGACGCAGTTGTAGGAAAGTCGCGGGAAACCAGAGCGAGATATAGTATCATCATCATCATCAGGTTATTTTTGTCTGCAGGAGCACAACCCTCTCTCATCTGCCGGAGACAGACGGAGGATTTGGCCTACACACCCCGCGCTGGCCAGACGGGTTGGGGAGGCCTGATTGATGTTTTATAATGTATTTCCTTAGTCGCCTTGTACGACATTCACGGGAAGAGTTGGAGTGGTCCTATTCTACTCTACCGGAAACCACACGGCACGGAGATATAGTATAAGCAAGTGTTTCCCGCATATTTTGCACAGACCGCAGCGTTACTGTACTGAAGGCCTCAAAGTCCTCTTCTCATAAAAATCAGACTGTAGCTTATAACATGGATGATTATTACAAAGATTTTGTGTTATTAATTACTTATATTTAGTTTTCTTTTAGATAATATTTTATCTTACTTCAATTAAACATACATTTCTCTTAATAAGACTTCTTCTTAATGTTCTACGCAACACAGATGACCTAATATTTTTAGTATTGTGAGTTTTTTAGACTGTTTATTTTTGGGTAAGGAAATAATTAATTAATTTTCACATCGATAGTGGAAAGGTAAACTACCAAAGCGCCATTAAGGATCAATTGCAGAAATAAAGTAAGATAAAAAATTATTATATTTAATTTTATATAAGGAGTCGTCTATCGTCAAGACAAAAAATCACCCAGTTCAAAAGAACTCGCAATATAAAAAATATTGCAAGATTGTTTGAAGCAGAGCCAATATGTTTATTTTTTATTGTCTATGGACCACTGGCATTATTATTTGTAACCACGACGCTGTTTTATTTTTATATTAGGGGTAGAATTAAAATAATAAAGTCCACTAATTATCACTATCCTAACATTGGTCCTTCGAGCCGCATCTAAACCGTGACCTATATTTCAAAGAAGTGCAGGAGCTTAGGCAGTCGTGCCTTTCCAATCTGGATATGTACATATCTTACTCTTTACTATACGGAAAATCCATATCATGAACCGATCCATATGATTTAAAATAAGTTCTGAAATCAAAATTTGACTTGTGAATCTCAGCATCGTATTTTACGCTATGGCAACCAGGGTAGCATTTACAAGCAGTCGTACTGGACTCAGACTCTTCTGCTTTTAGTTCTTCTATTGCAAGTTGATCTAAAAAAGTAATTATAAAATAAATAACTCTATCTAGTAATTGTATTTTAAATTCACAATAGTGCATGTATCGAGAAATAAATGTAATTGTTATCACAGGGATCGAAATTAGGTAGTGTCATTCATGCATTTGCGAGAAAATGTTTATGTTAATAAAAATATTCCAGGATTTGTTACAAAAATTAATTTAAAAAAATCATCGTTTGTCATTAATTTATGTCTCACGCTTACCAGCAATGGAAAATACAAATTAAATTAAGTATCTTTTTTTAATTGGATATTATACACTTTTCTAAGGGTCCTGGGATTTTTATTAAAACAGTTAATAAAATTTCGTGAAAAGAAATGTCCATATTTCCCGTGCCATATTTTCTTCGCAAGTATACAAATGGTCTAATTCCAATGACACTGGATCATTTAATGTATTTATATCATTACCTTGAGCGTTTATCACGCATAATTTAGTATTAACCTCGCATATTGTTCTGCTATCATTATCTGAAACATAATATTGTGATCGGAGTAGGTAGGGCTATTTTTCATAGTATGGACATGCCGTTTGTATCTAGGAAACCTATTTTTTTATGGCATTGGATAGTGGGCATTATGGTTATCAACTTTTAACTAAACACTTTTTACTGCGCTCCCTACTTGACCTTCTAAAGTAACACAGGACTGCCTGACACCTATATGTGTGTGTAAGAGGAATGTTATCTTAACACCCAATTTTTTATGGCTTTGGATAGAAAGCCTAATAGTCAGCTATTTGTCTTAACGTTGTAGTTGACACTTGATAATTTTAAAATCCCTAGATCACGGAGGCTTGTCCACATTAACATGTATGTTTAAAGTCATTGCCCGGAAATCTCTCTACGTACTCCGATCACTGATATAAATTGAGGTAAAAAGAATATCAACATTATAACTAAAGCAGTTTAAAGAAGTACGTTTACAATGCAAGCAGATGCAATAGGAAGAATATACTTAACCATCAGTTTTCATATTGAAAGTGGAACGGTAAACATAAATAACGTCTAAAGCTTTTACAAAAGATTTGACAAAAATAATGATAGGTATTTCATTTTGTTTCAGAAGTGTTTTCATTGACTTAAAAAAACCTTAGAATATGCCATCTAATTGTCTATTATAACAAAGAAGGTCCAGTGGTTGAAGCGTGATTGAGTAACAAACATCCAAACTTTCGCATTTATGTATTAGTGGGATTGCATATGCTGCCATATTTATTTGATATGCACATGCAAAAGTACTTACGAGGCATATGAAACCAGACACAGCCGCATTGCTTGAATGTGTAGTTGGACTGGCACTCCAACCGACAGTTGTTCGCCGTGTATAGTTGAAAATAGCGAAGAGGACGATCCGATGGAAAATAACATTGACGTCTAATAGAAAAAAAAAATTATAGTTAATAAAAAAAGAAATGGGTTCGGAAGGAAATCATTAGCAATACTAAAAGAGCGGATCTTGTACAAAATATTCTAGTAAATTTATATGAAAATAAAAATAAATTTAAATGTAGACAATAGAAGGAATAACAATAATGAATTGTTGTCATGGTGATTCTCCGGAACAATTTAGGTTACAAAACACTTAAAATTTCGTAGGGCCCCATAATATATATTTTGAATAGAATAGGTCACTTATCCATAACTACCACACACAAGAGAAACATACAGAACAAGTTTAGAAACTACAATTTAAATATAATGTAGGTATGTATAGCAGCAACAAAATGGCGCTGCAGCAAAATTTAACACGCTTGACTGCAATAGCAATCTATTTTGATAAGGATTTAAATCAAAACTAATCAAAATCAAAATATTTATTTTCAAAATTGGAATACATTATTCTCTTTTTGACGTCAAATTCTGCCTAAAACTACTCCACTTCCACCTGTATAACCGAGGGGAAGAAGTGGCAACAAACCCAACGGCAAATTCAATTAATAAAAAATTGGAACCTATATATGCACGTACAGATCGACTAATATGACTAGTATTTGATTTTAAATTGTTATTTTAGTAATTAAATCGAAAATCAAAACTTAATATAACATCCTGGGAAGCAAAATTCTCATTGGTAGATAAAAGTAGTGCATCACTGGATTCTATAAGTTTCGTCTATTGGTCAGTTTAGCTAGTTTATCAGTGTTTTTTATCCCTTTCCTTCATTCATCAGTTTCTTATCCGTCAATTTCATTTATTCATCAGTTCAGCAATAATATAAATGATACTAACACTTGTGGGGAATAACTTTTCAGACTGTCAGCAGTGGTCAACATGTTAAACTTGAGTGCCAACGAGGATTTTTGTTTAGGCAATGCTGCGTAATAGTGCAAAGTTGCTTGAGGAAGATCTGCCGGATGCTGTATGTAGACCTATAAAAATATATAAACAAATAAGTAGAGCTGAACCGTGCGGTACCCCGCTCAGAATAGAGCTACTCCAATCAAGGCTCCTAAAAGTCCAGGAATGGGCTGCAGCGTTTTTCTCCGTATATTAAAATCATTACTGCGATAACCTATCTGCCTGCCAAGCGTAAGCGTGGTGATTATGGCAAATCCTCCAATGTACAGCTCACTAAAAGTGGCATTCTATTCGGGAGGCTTATGTTCAACAGTGATTTTTTTAAGTGTACCTTGTATCCTCTGTTCAAACTGTTGCACATTCCATCACGTTCACTGGTTCTTTCTACGAGTATAACTTGTAAATCGGGTAAAGCACCATTTTCCTGAAATTTAAGTGCTTATGTTGATGAAACATGTCACTAACTTAATTAGGTACATTGCTCAAACGAAAACTACTGCCAGATCGACCGACGAACTGAAGAAGGTAGCCCCGGAAGCGGCTGAACGCGGAGGACAGATGGTAGTGTTCAATATGGAAGGCCTATGTCCATCAGTGGATGTCTAAGGGCTGATAATGACGTCGTGTAGGATAATTTGGTCTTTAGATTTTGTATCAATGCACAGTAACATCTCCCTTTTGGTTTAATCTAAGATTTCTCCTCAAATCTTAAAAACGACTTACTCTTCCACGGCGTGGATAAGCATCAGGATCATAATTTAGATATCCATCTGACAAAGTCCAATTTCTACTCTCTGTTATCGTTTCCATATAAACAAATTCTCTCTGTAGTCTGAAAAATACAAGCTGTATAAACGTTTTGTTCACAAATTTTATAATCTTCTTTAATATTGACATCGAAAACAATTCACATGTCTTGGCAAACCTGTTCATCAGGTGCTGGAAACCTTATGACTTATGATTATGACGGACAACATAAATTTCTAATAAGTTAAATAAATTTAATTTATTTATAAATAAATTTAATTTATTTACCTATAGACATGATATGATATTTTGAATATATGGACATTCTTTTGACTTGTAACAATTGTTACCAACAAAATTTTCATTTTCATTTTTCATTTTCTAATTTAAATAAAATAAATAAAAGTAAGTAAGTACATATTATACATACATAGTATTATGGCAATTAAAAAAGACAAGACAATTCACAATTATTACTTCCGGGACTAACTTTGCATCTTTATGAATAAGTTAAATATAAGTATCAGTGTAGGGAGATAGTTTCACAGTTTTTAGTGATAATTCTACAATATTACAATTAAATATTTACTGATCAATTTTCATAATTTCTTCAGCTGCAAGCGCATTGAAGTTAAAGCAATAGCCTTCGGCAGTGAGAACAGTTTTAAAGATTCCATCGCACAGGACGAATTCATTTCTCCAATAACAAAACTCGAACACTTCGTTGAGATGTGGAGAAACCTGAGAGAAAACATATGACATATAAGGGGACTAGTCTAACTAGTTTATTGGATTTATCTCAACAAAATACTGCCATGGACTTGTAAGCTTAATTTCACTAAAAATACTTCAGCTTCATGGAAAGGGTGAGGTAAAGATGACAAGAATGGGTCATCTTACACTATAGTATATATTTTACTTACTATTACGAGATACAGAACAACAATCAGTGCTTACAACATTAAAGTGCTGTTACTACCAATTCGGATCTAAAGAGATTGTAAAATAACGTCCAATTTTAAATCATTCATTGTAGTATCGAAAAATGCTGTATAAATGCCATGGTATACTGTACTATATAATATTATTATTCCAGAACTATTTACAGATATCATAGATTTATTCAAAAATATTCATAACATAGTAACTCTTATCTAAAAATGGTATTAAAGAATTAAGTATATCATTTACCTAAAAATCTGTAAAGTTGTTGTATTAGGTGATACAATTCTCATTGATTTCTGGAACTAACCTTGGCTTTTAGCCCAATCCTTGTAGGACTACCAAAGAATACTAACTATTAGGTACTACGCTCAAGTATAATAAAAGAACCTACTTTATAGATATTGTAAATACTCGACGAATTCGATGCTTTACGATTCGAAAGGATTGACCCTTCATGACATACTAATGCTACATCCTCTAATTTCTCCTTTGTTTCTACTGTATCGTCAGTATGTCTGAAAAAACAAAGTTAAAATCCGTTATTACACAGTACACTTGGTACATTTATACAAAAACAGAATCTGTTATTAGTTAAATTAAAATAAACAGAAGATACTAATCTTTGATACTCACTTTCCACTTAGTTGTATTTCTAAATATTTCTTATATGCGGCCGAATAATTATATCTTGACGACATGCTTTTAATTTGCGGACAGATGGTCACAGATGGAAAAGGCACCTGAAAATTATTATAATAAGCAATAACCTCATTATAATCAAATTTATAACTAGGCCAGTTTAGGCAAATATATTCGTGAATTGTAGAGCCTCTGGAGAGTACAGTGAGACGATGAAGCACCTGCTGTGTGAATGCAATGCACTAGCTGCAAGGCGTATCAAAAAAAAATAAAAAAAAAAAAAATTCTAAATATATTTATTGCCTTAACAGTATTTTACAATAGTTATAACGGGGCCGGGACTTCTTTTTAAGCGTAAAAGCCTGTGTTAAGAAGCCCCGCTCTTCCTAATTATTACATACATAGTAAAGACTCCTAAAGATACAAAAATATAAAAATAATTTAAACGATAACTAAGATTAATTAATGTGAATCCGCCAAAATACATGTTGTGTGTGTGTGTGTGTGTTTGTGTGTGTGTGTGTGCGTGTGTGTGAATGTGTGTGTGTGTATGTGAGATATCTTTAGAATACTAATTATTATGTAATATATAGTAGAAGTGATTCAGTTTCTTCCCATGTTTTAGTTTTTAGACCATTAGTTATAAGTCTTTTACATTCAAGCTAAGGTTTTTCATAAATCTTTAATTCCTTGTTTATTTTATTGTAAAGGTGGGCTGATTGAGTACCACATTGAATACTAGCAAATTTTGTTCTGACTCTAGGAACGTGAGCTACTGCATGTCTATTTCTTTTTTCCAGAATGCTCTGATCAAGTGGGAGCATTTTATGTAGTTTTAAGACACTATGTAAAATATACAGTTTCCTTACAGAGAGAAGGTTACTTATTTTGTACAGACTTTCAGTGGGAAATCTTAATTTCTTAAAATACATCACCTTAATAAGACCTCTTTGAGCACCCTCAAGCTCCAAAAATTTTGGTTTGCGTATGAGAGTCCTTAGTGAGGCTTACCTTCAACCCAAACACTACATACTATAGCTCTTATGCAGCAGTCTCTGGGGGATGGAAGCATAGATAAAGGCGTTGTCATATAAGATCCTTACAGGGTCGCCGGATAAGACAGGCCAATATAGGCAAATAGATTTGTCTTGATTTCAGGAGACTCGCTGAATTTATTCTACATAAGATTTTTTACAGATTTAGGTGCCTGGCATAAGTAATATTGATTTGTCATCATAACATTCTTACCTTTCCGACTGGCACAATGTGTTCGTTGAAGCTAACGATGACGGGGCTGGTCTTCCATTTGATATAGACGTGATAGATGAGGTAGAAACACAACCCAAAACTAATAGCGAAAGTCAGCAACCAGAATATTCTGAAATTACAGAGGAAAAGGAAAGGGAGTAGGCATTAATAATAATTACAGGTGCCAATCTGGAATCTATGCCTTGTATTTCCCGCTTGGAATAGAATTACCCAAAATCTTCCCGTTGGTGTCGTTCTCCTGTGTATATTAAAATCATTACTGCGATCACCAATCCGCCTGCCAAGAGTTGTGATTATGGCAAATCCCCCAATGGACAACCCACCAAATTTGGCATTCTACTGGGAAAGCTAACAATCAGCTGCGGGACGTATTTAGAATGATGATACGAGCAGATTTCCAAATATTTTATACAAATAAAGTTTTGTAGAATAATTTGAATGTACAGAGCGTACAATTCATGATGCCTCGTCGAACTACTTTTCGCGGAATGGGAAAATTAATCCGAACCTATGAGAACGTTAGTATGTTAGTGGGCCCGATTCTGAAGGCACACATTTAAAATTTGACAGCGCTAAAATTGGTTTCGTCTTTATCTTCATCATACTGAGTGACAAGGATAGCAACAGTTTTAGTGCTGTCAAATTTTAACATTGTGGCTTCAGAATCGAGTCCAGTATATGTATACGCACATTTATGATTAGTGCGCAACGATGGACCTAACACAGTAACTATTTAACACATACAATGAAATACAAACGATTTAGAGAGTCTGTACCATCTAAGTGGGAGACTGAACTCACTTTTCAATGACGCTAAGTCCTCTCTCAGCGATGTATCTTAGACCGTGAAGCGTTGAGTTCTTTGCGTAGTCCACGAAGAGTTCTATTAAAAGAACCTTTCGACGTTTCCTTCTTTCTTTCCTTGCACAAACTTCAGCTTCAACTTTCGGGGGATCTTTTTTATCACTAATGATTTGAAACAAAAATTTAACATCTAACATGACAAAATTTTGGAAGAAATTAATGGTTACTAAATTAAAAACTTACTCCATTTTTAAAACGTAGTAAAAGTATCTCACGAAATATTTGCTTGACTGGTGAATACAGGTAAACTCTATTAGCAACTAAATGAGAAACTCCTATAGTTCCTCGTAATTAGCTTAAAAACTCATATTAACTACATTCCAATAATTAATGCCTTATAGTTAGTCCAATGGGACGGTCATTGCATAAAAATAATTACCTACGTCATTACCATTACTAATAATGCCTAGGACTTAATTATATGGGTTTGGTCTACTGTCCTCATCTAACACACTTTTTTTACCAGGGTTAAGACAAAGTACGAGTAAGGTCAGTAAATCGTTCACGGGGCAATGTATACGCTTCTACAACAAACTACCAGAGGAAATCTTAAATATGACGGACAGAAAGTTTAAGATTCACATTAAAAAACAACTTTGTAAGAAAGCCTATTATAAAATAAACGATTATTTGAATGACAAATATGCCTGGTACTAATGTTAATTCAGCTTCGCAAAATCTTTATTAATTGTATGCAAACTGGATTTTTAAAAGATGTGTTGCGTGAAGTTTGTTGCGCCGTTTCTTCTTCACAGCTCTAACACCTAGGAAGCGGTAGTCGATAAAAAAAATGACATGTATAAATGTACCAAGTGTACTCTTATGCAATAAATGATTTTGACTTTGACTTTGACATTTTGACCGCCTCGATGGCCTAGTGGATTACTCATTGGACTCGAGTGCCAGAGGTCATGGATTCGCTTCCCACTGGGAACAGACAGCTTTGTACAATTTGTACAAGCTGGTAACATCTGGATGTTATTATTTGTGAATTGTCCAATCTCCGTTTCATTTCCATAGCTCAGGAGAAAATCGTAGTTTGGGAATAGACAAGCGTATGTATATGTATATGTATATTATGTAATAATTATTATTGACTAAAAAAGTACTACATATACATTGAACTAGTAAATGGACTATTACATCCACACTGCCATTGCTACATTAATTATTTACATTAGTTTACATTACTTCTTACGTTTTTAATGAAAAAAAAATTTACTGATCATTTTTTAAGCATTTATTTATATTAGCCGTAAATACAATATAAATTCATTAAAAGTAGGAATTATGTTAGGTTTACTGCTTTCTCACTCATTTCATCTATTTTTTCCTTTTTTTCCTTTTGCATGTCTCTTCTTAAAGTGCAACATAATCTAAAAAATAACATAAGTATAGGTACATTGTTTTTTCTGTGAAAAAAAATATCCTTTGTAGTAATTTTTCCTGACTTAATTAATTTTTATCAGTCAAAGGAAAAATACCTTTCGTCCTATTTGGTATAAAATAAATTGTATCTGACTACGAAATGGGAAATGTAATTTCCCAGTTCGAAGCCAGCTACAAATATCACTCCTGCATTCCATTTAGTAACCAATTTCGTAACTGGCTACAAAATGGGAAATTTAATTTCCCTGTTGGAATCCAGTTTGTAGCAAAGTTTCTTTGTCTGTCTATCTATACGACCGATTCAGCTGAAATTTGAAACATACTCGTATACGGCCGGTAATTATGGAAAAAATATGGAAATCACAAGAAACATTTAACAAGATTAATAATGAGAAAGTTATCAAAGGCATAGTAATAAAACTAAATGATAATTTATCATCAGAAATAAATAATAAATTATTTGAGTTACCGTAGCGTGAAGAAGTAAGCAATCTCAACGAGGCTGAGGAAGGAGAACCCAAGGAACAGGCCCAGGAGACCACCGCAGTTGGCCAGGAAGTCCGTCAAGCCAAAGAGCTCAGAACGACGCATTGAAACGAAGTAGGGTTCTTTGAAATATATGTCGATTTTGGAGAATTTGAATCTGAAAGGTGTGATTAAATGTAGAATTCCGTTAGTGCAATGTAAAGCTCAAAGAAGTGGAGAGCTGGTGACTTATATCACTGGTCGCAACTGACGACCTAAAGGTTGTAAGCCTTTCCTCGCATTTGGTAACGAAGTTTCGTAACTGCCTACGAAATGGAAAGTTAATGCCCATTCCGTATTTAGTTACAGAATAGGCACCAGTCTCCCGTAACTTGTAAAATAGAAAGATTGTCGTGAGAAAAATTACTATATTACTATTTTACAATTAAATATAGATAGTTGTATTATGAGCTAATTCGTGTATGTATCATTTATGTTTATATAATGTTATATGCATATTTTAGTGTATATTTGATGGGTACGTTTCTTTTATAATTTTGGTACTAAACGCACCACGAGATCCGTAAGTGGGATATGTCCGCCCTTGTACAAAATTTAATATTTTATTCATTTTGGTTGTTGTTAATTTTGGTACAATAAAACGTTTACATACACAAATACACACTATTGTAAAGATCATAAGCTTTCTAGTGATATTTTTAATAACTATTCATTTTATATCCGATCTCGAAATTACCATCAATCCATCTTTATAAATCCCAAAAAGTAAATATGGCTCATATAACTCACATTCCCATATCTTCTTCTTCTACTATTCCTGTAGTTTTAAGATATTTGTCGTAATTGAAAGCAGTCCTTATAGCTTCCGCATCGTAATGGATGTTGTAGCATGCAGGCAAACATCGACAAGCACGAGTTTTGAACCCTAGATCTGCTTTCAGCTCTTCAATTGTCATTTCCTCTGAAATAGATATGGATGTATAATGTCAATGTTTAAAGACTGTTTTATCAATATTGCTGACATAAGGGAAATAAAAGACACACCTTGTGCAAGTTGCATACATCTTCTGCTTTCGACTGTACAAATAGTTCTACTGTCATTGTCTGGAATGTAAAAGTGATTCATATTTAACAGTATATAATATAATTTTATAGCAGGTAGTTCAGAAATTGAAAATTAATAGCTGTAAAGGGAAGGGACGTCGCCTTCAAATTAAGAAAACAATTGATAAACACATTGAAAGGGCTCCGGGGTGTTATGTCAAAGTCGTAAAATGTCCAGATGCCCAGGTCCCAAAATAACCAGGTAGTAAAATGTCTAGGTTGTAGAATGACCAGCTTGGTACAGATATAGATTTGGTAAATTGATTAATTTTGGCATTCATACTTTTGGCGGAAAATCCGGAGCCTTTAAAATTAATATAGTGTCCCTCATTGATTATGATGAAACTGGTACAGAATGTAGCTTTAGCTTGAGATTTAGTAGTGATACGAGTACTCACGAGGCATATGAAACCAGACACACCCGCATAGCTCGAATGTGTAATTAGAAGTGCATTCCAGTTGACAGTTATTTTGAGTGTATATAGAAAAGTAGCGGAGAGGGCGATCTGAAGGAAAATAACACTGACGACTGAAAAAATTAGAAAACAAGTTCAAACTATAATTGTTCACATAAAACAATTGGGAAATTAAGAGAATTCATGTCCCTTTGCGAACTTGTATAAAGCGAATGTTATCCAAAGTTATCGGGACCGTGACCGTAATGTTTCAGAAGAAACGTAAGCAGAAACCTAGTCAAAGTCAAAATACTTTCCTTCCTTTATTTGGTACATTTATACACGTTTTTCTTTTATCTACTACCGTTTCCTCTAATATTAGCGCTGTGAAAAAGAAACGGCGCAAGAGACTGCCCTTTCGTCCCATTCGTTTACCAAATTTCGTAACTGAGTACGAAATAAAAAATTAATTCCTACTTCGTAATCGATTACTGAATCAGCAACGCGTCTTTTAAAATCAAGTATGTATTCAATTAAAATTATTATTTAGTTATAAGATTGTGCGAAGATGAAGCAACACATCTCTGTGATTTAAATAATTGTCTATTTTATAATAGGCTTCCATGTATAATGTAACTGTCTGTCCGTTGACTCATACTTAATACTTAATATATCCTCTGGTAGTTTGTTGTACAAGCATTATACATCGCCCCGTATACGACTTACTGGCCTTACTAAGTCTTAATATAATTGTAACACAAGTTTGTTTCTGTGATTTGTATTACACAAAACTGTCATTGTCTAAGTGCATTAAAAGAGATATTGCGGACATATAAAATATTATCATAAATGTATTGACCACAGTTAATACGTTTATTTTATTCTTATAGGTATGTTGTGTTGTAAAATTATCAAACCATACACTTCTGGGGAATAATCCTTTAGGCTGTCCGATGTCGATACCAAATTGAATTTGAGTGCTAACGAGGTTAGTTCGTTGGGTAGGGCTGCGTAGTAAAACAACGACGTTTGGGGAACATCGGCTGGGTGCTGTATGTAAATCTGAAAAACAAAGCCTTCTTGAGTACAAACTGCTTTAATTTTTAGCCTTCCCTACTAGAAAAAAGTCAAAACTGTTTCCTTGAATGATGGTGCCTCAAACCACAGCGAACACTCGTAGTTATTTATCTTTCATTGTTTCATCTTTAAGTAGAGAGTGTACAGTTTTAAAACAATTGCTTAATATAGTAATTACCTTATATCCACTATTAAGACTATTACACGAGCTATTTGGTGTTTCGTGGAGGGCTTCAAGGAGGATTACTTGTAAATCGGGAAGGGCTCCATTTTTCTAAAATCAAAAGATTTTATTTAATTTCGTTTATTTCCGAAAAAGTCGATAGATCTCTTTCGGATTTCGGATCCAGTCTATTTTTAGAGCCCAGGAATCAAGACCAAGATCAAAATCTATGTGGTCATTAGTTTTTTCTCTAGATTCCTGGGGTTTGGCACACAGTTGCTTCACGTTTCAGCAGGCTTCTATGATCATAGCACAAAAGGAGCGAGTTGATAACCAGTGAACTGCGTGCCTACTCCGTGATAATTGCGGTTCGTACTAATTGTGACGACAATAACTCAAGCAGTTCCGATCACTGATAATTACAGAAAAAATAAACATGTCATCTTCATGCTCAACCTAATATCATTGCATTGATGAACGACAACATTTCCCAAGGTACGCAAACTGAATCCAATGTCAACATCTCTGAACTGACCTTTGGTTCTCAGAATCCTCTCAATTCCAGTCTTTTCGTTGATATTTATGTTTCATATAGTTTAAGGAGTGCTTATACCGTTTGTGTTATTGTGGTCTCTACTCGAGTATTCTTTTACCTGTATAGTCATCGGGTCCTCGATACAGACCAGCGGGTCTACTGCGTAAATATACGTCGAAGCCATTTTGTCCTGTCTAATGTGTAGCGTTTGGCGTTTAACTATGATAGTTAAGTTTGGTGACATTTAACAAATTTCTATATCTCTAGTATGTACATACAGGGCAGTGTTAGAATACCCAGTTTCGTGAACAGAGGTCTATATGTTAGTGTTGAATGGTTTGCTACCACAAATTGCTTGCACACACTTTTTTGGGCAATAAAGGCTTTAGTTATTACAGAGGCGTTACCCCAAATCAATAATCCATAGTGTAAGACTGAAGCTACATCTGTGGTAAGCAGTTAGAGCTACATCCAGAGATATAGTTTTCCGCAGTCTACTTAGATCACACACAAAACGATTTAATTTCGTACAAACCTTTTCAATATGTAACTCATAATTAGATGTCAAACATTTATTATAATATGCCACATTACCCGTTACAAAGTACAAAATGCTTCGACGAGTATTATTCCTTATTAAGTTCATTTTATTTATTAAGTTGTCCATTATTTTATTTTCAAAGCCTTTATCTCTCATATATATATCTTTTTTATTATTAGTGAAAAGTTAAGATTACATACTATCTGTGACGTCATCAACTCAAGCAAAGCTGATCACTGGTAATTCTACTCACTTTGCCTCTTCTTGGATATGGATCTGAATCGTAATTCATATAACCTTCTTCTATCGACCAATTTTTACTTGGCGTCTTTGTATCTACGTACTCAAATTCTTTATGAATACTGAAAAAAAAAACTTGTAATTTTAAAGCAATCTCATGTGATACGACCACCTAGTTGGTCTCTGTAGTGGCTTGGTTGGCTTAATGATAGCAAGATTCACAATGCAGCTTTGCAAACTTGTATTTGTTGTAAATACGAACAATCCGTGTCGGAACAGCGTTTTTGTCATAATTAGTGTAACGAAAGGAGCCTACATTAACGATTGTACGATTATGTCTGATGCGGAATGACAGCTAAATTCACAATGTGGCATTGCAAAGTTGCATTGTGAATTTCCTCACCTCCCCTTTCGGAATATTTCCTCAGCCGACAGCGAATTGAAGTTATAGCAAATGCCTTCGCTGGTGATAACTGGATTAAAAATATCCTCACAAAGTATTTGTTTCTCTCGCCATACACAATAGAAAAATACGTCAGGAGATTTTGGAGAAACCTGTTTAATGAAATATATCATCATATTTAATAGTAATTTACTAGTGATAAGGTAGAATAAAAATTAATCAATTAAATTGCACATGTCGCGTATAATAAGTAATAATGTCATAAGAATTTATAAAAAAGACCACGTCAAATGTTTATCATTCAGAGCTGGTCAACTGAGCAGTAGGATGTAGGATGTAGGACATCATAAGCTAACCTCACCCAGTAGGTAGGCAGAGACGATGTATCGTCACTAGTGCAATCCAATGCAAAGCGACTTTCCTTCGCCCGATTTTCGCTCCGTGATACCCTTGACGTGATGTGTTGCGAACAACATCGCCGCCTCCGTATTGAGGGACCACGAGTATCTAGGGGAATAATTGTGCACCTCGTCAGAGCCCCGCATGACTCGGTAAAGCTAATAGTGCCAGGAGTTCGCCCAGTTCCGGGATGTTAGGCTGGACCCTAGTCACGCATTCATCGGCACGGCAGACCCTGGATTGACGGACGGGACAGGGATCGGGGCGAGGGAGACAGGAAATGGGGGCATGGGTAAGGAATATAGGTTAGGTATGGGATACAGCTAATACGGAAGTATAGTGTTATTGTAGTAGCGATAACTCTGTAAGCCGGGATGGCATACCCGTGACTCGTCTGGATAGCACCGGACAGGAAACCAGAACCAAGTCTGACTTAATTATTAAAGGGAGCCAAAAATATATATTTGCAAATACCACAAAAGTACACTCGGTCTCTCCATAAATAGAGAGTCGCGACATTGAAATCCAGGACATAGCGGTTTTTCAAAAATATTTTGTTTAATACAAATTGTACAGTTAATTATTTGCCGTGTGGTTTCCGGTAGAGTAGAATAGGACCACTCTAACTCTTCCCGTGGATGTCGTACAAGGCGACTGAGGGAATACATTATAAAACATCAATCAGGCCTCCCCAACCGGTCTGGGCAGCGCGGGGAGTGTAGGCCAAATCCTCCGTCTGTCTCCGGCAGATGAGAGAGGGTTGTGCTCCTGCAGTGGAGACAAAAATAACCTTCATCACCAGATTATTTTTTTACGACAAATAACCTGATGATGAATTATTTGCAGCTCTACTATTCCTGGCTACGGTAGCGGTCTAGTGATATGGACCGACGATCTGAAGAAGGTGGCCGGAAGCGGATGGATGCTGAGGACAGAGGACCGGGTGTGGTGGCGTTCACTGAGGAAGGCAAATTTCCAGCAGCGGACGTGTAAGGGCTGATATGATGGGAGTGGACATTTGTCATGCAAAAACGTGCCGTGCGAGCAATCGTACGAGTGCCCCAGGGCGGGTCTGCGGGCCCGTATTTTAGGTCACTGGGCATCCTCACGCTGCCGCCCTTCGTCATACACCAGGTGGTCATGTATGTACGAAATAACTTGGAAGAATTCCCCAAACATAAAAACGCGAGGGGCCGAGAGCATGATGCACGTCTCCCACAAACTGGCCAAGTCCAGGAAATTGATGCATGTCATGGGACCCGATATGTACAGTTGCCTACCGTCTGACATCACAGCTGCATCCAGCACAGCTTCTTTTAAACAGAAGTCGAAACGCTGGCTTGTCGACTGCGTTGTATAAAATTCATGAGTTTATGATAGTAAATGTAACTAATGTTTTAATAATAAAATTCTTTATTTAAGGACAACAAAATCCACAAAATGTTAGTAGCAACTTATGAAGTATGTTAGTACAAAATAATTATATTATATTTAAGGATTTTTACAAGGTGCCATATAATAGGGCAGTCATACCTATCTGTGATTCCCCTTAGAATGCTGTTCAATGCTTTTATTTGCTTAATTTAATGAATTTGTATTTTTTTTTATTTATTGATAATTTTACCGTATTTTTACCCATACATTAATTGTTTCTGTATGACCTGTATTTATTAACACCAATTAAATGAATTAAATTTATTATCTTACCCCTCTATATCCATAGAGTTCTATTATATACTTGCCTCTATTATGCGATCGACCACAGATTCATCAGACATATTCCTGGACAGAATTGTATCCATACTACTGTACGGATCACAAACGAGAATAATGTCTTGCAATACTTCCAAGTCCAGCTTCGTTTCTGCACTGTAGCTAAAAATATTATTTTTATACTTTTTCGTATTTATGAATATGTGATAGACCCGTTAGACTTAAGATGAACTTTAAAAAAGTAAGTTTTAAGTTTAAGATAAAAAAAAATTAAGTATGAAGATCTGACTTGTTCTACATAACATGATTCGTAAAATATTACTTTCATTATTCCCCTATCACTTTATTATGAGTTTTGCGAATAACAACAGAATAATAATACGTCGATGTCAACAGACAATATAACACCAATCATAAGAACACACATTAAGACAAAACAAACTTACTTATTGTATTTAATTTCAGTGTCTCTAATTTTCAGATATTTATTGTACTCAGCCGTAAAGTCGTAGAATCGTAACAAGGTTTTCATCTGAGGACAAATCGTGATAGATGGAAAAGGCACCTGAAATAAAAAAATACAACATGGAGAATAAAAATGTCATTAAAACCAGAAGTGATAATCATTCAAGCTTATTACAGTTTGAAGGGAGCCAGTGTAATAAAACAACAGCCAATACTACCAAATAATCAGACAACGCACTTATACCCGAAGGTATAAAATCATCTCTATTGTGGTTCAAGAGTTTATTTTCTCAAAAGAAATTTGCATTAACTTGATCATCAGCCTGTAAGAGTCCACCGCTGGACATAAACCTCTCCCAAGGCGCGCCAATGATCCCGATTCTCAGTTCTTCTATCCCGTCACTGCCAGCCGCCTTACGCAGATCGTCGTATCATGTTTCAGATAGGGAGCATTCGGAAACAAGTTTTGTCTGATGATGACACAAATGATTTTAAATCGATTCTTGGCGCTTACCATACCGACGGGTACCATTTGCTCGCTGACGGTGACAATGACGGGACTGTTCTGCCACTTGATGTAGACATTGCGGATGAGAAGGAAGCAAATGGCCATGCTAACTCCGAAGGTGATTAACCAGAATACTCTGCAATAGATGCATTATAAAAGGTTATTGCAATACTAAATTACAATCTAAACAAAGTTAACAAGCATTGAAAATAGCCTTAAACACTGAAAAAAGGAATCTTTGACTTGGCAAGATGTCATCTTAATTAACTCCATATGGCGAGCGCACCATCTTGTTCCTTGCACTAATTCAACTTGTTAACATGATCATGATTTTGTTTCAAGAAATCCTAGAAATTATTACTTTAGCTAACAAGCAGCAACCAAGACAAATTGACACATAGTTGACCACATATATATTATACTAGCTGTTGTCCGCGACTTCGTTCGTGTGGACAACTTACAAAATGGACAAAATAACATTACAAATTAATATGTATTTCCCGTAGGAATGGGATGTTTTTTCGAGATAAAAACTATCCTACATCCTATTCCAGGACCTACCCTATACGTGTGCCAAGTTTTATCTAGATCCGTCCAGTGGTTGAAGAGTGATTGCGTAACAAACTTCCAAACATCCAAATATCCAAACTTTCGCATTTGTGACATTAGTAGGATTTTTCAGTAAAGTTTTAGCACAGTCTACGGTACAATCCTTCCTGACTTCCTATAGCGATGACAATACCATAAGACAATACTAAAGAATGCATGCTGATGGATACCTAACTTGAAAATCTGAATAAAATCTGAGATTACAGGCCCAATAAGAAATATTTATGATGTTAGTTATGTACTGTATGTTGTTCTTTATTTAACGTATCTTTATGTCTATGCAAATTTTCCTTTAGTTCCTTTTTTTTAGTTTCTACCTCAGCAACAGTTGACTGGAAAAGATCTATTATGGAGACAAGTTCACCTTTGTGTATTTTCTATTTTTTGGACCGTTTTTATATTGTTTAATAGTGTGCATTAATGAACACCTACTGACTTTACGATTTCGGATTCCAACTGCTGAATTTTTTTCGTTATTATGCTTCAGTTGGTAGTCTCTAATATTCTGCCTGTTTGCATTGCAGCTTAAAACAGTAAGCAAATCAACTCACTTTTCAACAATACTGAGACCTTTCTCAGTGATATATCTAAGACCGTGGAGTGTAGAGTTCTTCGCGTAATCCGGTAACAGATTCGACACTATTATTTTGTGACGCTTCCTTCGTTGCTTTGTTGATTCAACTTTCGGCTCATCTTTTTTTTCTCTGATATAGGTAAGTTTGTAAATATTTGTGACATCAACTCTAGCATTGTTCGTAGATTTTGTAGCACTATTGGTAGGACCTACATTATTGGCAATAAGACTCTCTTACCACCAAAAAGTAGTGTCTGCTTACCGATTTAAGGAGATACACGATGAATTTCATCGGAATCCTCAGCGACTTGTGGTCTTTATGTTGTTCAGAAAGGACAGGGAAAGGTCTGTCGACCCGCTTGTTGTTTCATATCATAAATAACTAGTTGCTCTTTATTATTATAACTATAAACGTCACATATCTCTTTAATTTTTTTATTGCTTGTCTTGGAAATGACTAAGTAAGATTACAATACTCACTCCGAGGGTTTCATTGCACTAAATTTGTGAATCAAGTTAAGTTTCTTCTGCGTCTGGCTTGAAATTTACTGAACACGGCTGAGTACGTTTTACAACTGATGCTTCATACTCATATAAATATATTTTTACCTCTACATTTGCTTTTTAATCAACTTAACAGCCTTTGCCTGTTTACAGCAAATTATGTACATTTTTGGCTGACTGATTAATTACCCTTTAGGGGCATTGACCATGACGTGCCCGTATTGTTATGTCACTTTTAATAAAAATCTTTTAATAAATTGTATTAAAAAAACTAATCCATAACGTACTGGAAATATTTAAACAAGCTTAGTGCTAATATAAGTTTAATTTGTCTACTACAATAAAATACAATTTATTGTACAAACAAATACAGTTACAAGTATTAAAAGTAGAAAAAATTACTACTACTTACTATTGGCCATATCCTAAGCTGGGAACCACACATCATTAGTGTGGTTCCCAGCTTAGGATATGGCCAACCCCTAATCTTCATTATTTTTACCACAAGAAATTAAGTTCCCATTGGAAACTGAAATAGTCGCGAGCAATGCTGAAAAGCAAAGTTATACAACTATCTGGAGTTATAAAGCAGACAAACAAGCAGCTATCGTTTCATCAAATATCGATTTGGTGCTCTACAGTCACAACACGGTGAAAAACATCTCGCAAAATCACATAAAAAAGTGGACCTAAATAAACTTCAACAGGATCCCAGCGGTGCAGTTCCAAACACGACTGCGCTAAACTTAAACTCCTGCGCACGGGATCAAAGGCATGATTTATGTGAAAACGGATTACTGTGAAATATCGCCTGCTAACGAACCCGCACGTGGCTAAACATATCGTGGGGATAACGTGGGGAATTATGTCGATGACTGAAAGACGACAGCAGTCGTAAAAACAAATAAAAAACCATTATCTATTGAAGATTTTCTCTTTCTCTGCAACAACATAGCAGCACGTATACCTGTTGAGGATTTCTTGAAATAAAAACACTTTACAAGTATTAAAGATCGAAAATTTACCTTCGGGAATATGGTAAATGCTTAACATACGCTAGATTCCTTGAGACCTTGCCTGAACCACTTGCACAACACATCATTTTAGATAATTATTGATATGGTAGTCTAATAGCAGTGAACAAGAGTTGTGTATTAGACCGAAAGTGCTTTTTGAGGTAATGTGAAACGGAAATTGAAGAGGACATTAGAAATTAGATTACAATATTACAGTTTATACCTGAAACTGTGCAGTTCTCTGACCTTAAAGGAATCAAACTCACGACCAAGGCGTATAAGAAAAATATTTGAACATAGAGCAGACGAGTTATGAAGTAGACACTTGAGTGAATAGAAGCCGAGCATTAGGAAAGGTCATATAAACGTCGAAAGATTGATCATAGACGAAATACGAACTAAGATTTTTCTTCAGCTTAGCAACTAATTATATTCAAAACAGATGAACGATTAATTTAGCAACCATGAGATTAAAAGTTAATACGCCATAGCTACGCCATATTTGTAACCGCGTACGTTTCGTAAAAAGCACCAATCTAAGATCAAAGAGTAGCGCAGGAAGTGCAAACCACTTGATTTCAGATACTGGGATACTTTGCACAATTTGCGGCAACCTCTTGAGATTAAGAGAACTGCGATGCGAATATGAAGTGATTTAAGTAGCACTTAAATTGTTTCCTGGGTGTTAATGTAAATAGGAGAAGGAGAATTTCAAGAAGTCTAAAACGATTTTTTAATAGGGCAAGAATGATAAGAACATTCTTGATTTTCATGTCATCATCATCATATTAGTCCATAGAGATCCACTGCTAAACATAGGCTTTCCCTAATAAACGCCACCATACCCGGTCATCGGATCTTCCCACTCAAGCCGCTTTTGACCATTTTCTTCCTGTCGTTGGGGCGGGATGCCCTACGTATGGTAATCCGTTCTCTCCACTCCAGAAGTCGTTCTGCGACAGATGTCACTTTAGCTTGCTAATCCTTCGGCTATGTCGGTGACCTTCGTCGGATCAACTCATTACGAATCATATCCTTCAAACAAACTCCGAGCATAGCCCTCTGCATAGTTCGCTGAGCGACTTGAAACTTGTGGATCAGGCCCACCAGCACCGTCATGATTTCAATCATTATATTATGTAGGTATCTGTACTCGAAAACGGAAGAGAAGAATTCTCATATCTTCTATTCTTTGTTAATTTTAATACAGTCCCCGTTCATCATCACCAGCCTCTACCAAGGCGCGCCACTGAACTCGACCCTCGGTTCTTCTCATCCAGTGACTGCTAGCCGCCTTACGCAGATCGTCGCTCCATGTAGCCAAAGGGCGTCCCACACTACGCCTGCCCAGTCGAGAATTCGTTTATTTCTGCAACTGAGTGGTTTTGGGATTAACCATTTTGATTCATTTTTAATCTTTTAGATTATTCGAATTCCTTTTATTCTGTACGATTTAAAATTCTCGTTACATTCTACAATAGCAGTGTAGGTACTACTGGGTATCCAATTACAAACCGTTCCAATAATCGATCTACGAACAAAGAACGAGGCATCGACTTCTTTTATCTGTCAATCAAACACATCGATTGTCCCGATCCGATTCACAAAACCCACAAACCGTCACTTGCCGTCGATAAACCCACCAAATTCCTTAAAGTTTTGAGGGTAAGAGTGAGTTTGGTGTAGCAGTCAAAATGTGTGATGCGAGTATAAGTGGTGAGGGAGTAATGACGCGTAGATTGATTGACGGTAGATCGCGATAGTGTGCGCTTTGTGGTCTGATGGCTACCGGCTGGTAGGGCTGACGATACGGTCTGTTCGAGTGACGTGAGTGCGCGGATCAGTTACTGCGTTTTGTTTTAGACCTGAATTTTGTAAAAAAATTAAGCTTTATTGCACACACTTGCTGTGTGGTTTCCGGTAGAGTAGAATAGGACCACTCCAACTCTTCCCGTGGATGTCGTACAAGGCGACTGAGGGAATACATTATAAAACATCAATCAAGCCTCCCACACCCGTCTGGCCAGCGCGGGGAGTGTAGGCCAAATCCTCTGTCTGTCTCCGGCAGATGAGAGAGGGTTGTGCTCCTGCAGTGGAGACAAAAATAACCTGATAACCTGATGATGTGCATACAGTTACACAAGAGGGGAATATAATACCGAAGGCATTCCCTATCAGCCAACCTTTGGGTTATGCTGAGAGATTGTGGTAGGGTGCTAAACATTTAAATTTGAGCGTTTGTCCACTTTGAACACATAAGATATTAATTACTGATTATAAATTTGTGATACGATTTTTTTTTATTATTATTATATACTAGCTGTTGCCCGCGACTTCGTCCGCGTGGACAACTTAAAATCACACATTATTATGTTTTCCCGTAGGAATGGGATGTTTTTCCGGAATAAAAACTACCCTATGCCCTATTCGAGGACCTAACCTATATGTGTGCCAAGTTTCATTTCGATCCGTCCAGTGGTTGAAGCCTGATTGAGTAACAAACATCCAAATATCCAAACTTTCGCATTTACGTGTATAATATTAGTAGGATTACATAGATAAAATACTGGAATGTATTAAATTCGACATACATAGCAGTAATAAAAATATATTACATACACTGGTCTAACCCCAAACTAAGTTTTTCTCATGTGCTATGGACATATTTCCTTATTGCTGGAGAAACTGGAGAGACTGGGAGTAAGAGGTGGACAATTGAGACTGTTTGCGGACTACCTGAGAAACCGAACACAATGCGTAAAGATAGGAACATACATTAGTGATGAGTTGCCTGTCACTCATGGTGTCCCACAAGGAAGCATAATGGGCCCTACACTATTTTCAATTTATATAAATGACCTCTGTAATATCAACTTACCTCATGGCAAAATAATAACTTTCGCCGATGATACTGCATTGTTATTTAGCGGTGACACATGGGAGCTTGTCTATTCCTATGCCCAACTTGGATTCGATCTGGTTACAAAATGGTTACAAGCTCATATTCTTACGCTAAATGTAGAAAAAACTAAGTACCTTACTTTCACTATCAATAACACAAATAACCAAGAGTTCGCCCCCTTCTCCATTACAGCCCACTTTTGTTCGTCATATGATGGATCCACATGCTCGTGTCCCAAACTTCAAAGATCTTCTACCATTAAATACCTTGGTATTACAATCGATAGCAATCTTAGCTTTAAACCCCACATTGACCAATTGGCTGCCAGAACACGCAAATTGATTTTTATATTTAGACAGTTAAGGCATGTGGCTGATTCAAAGACAATAAGATTGGTGTATTTTGCCCTCTGTCAGTCAATACTAAGTTATTGCATTACTTCTTGGGGTGGTGCTCCCAAGTCGTATCTACTTAAACTGGAACGCGCTCAAAGAGCAGTCCTCAAGGTTGGATCATTTTTGCCATTTCGTTTTCCTACTGTCGATCTATACAAACAATGCGACGTGCTAACGGTTAGACAATTATTTGTGTTATATACTGTTCTTAAAAAACACTCCTTTTTGTCATTCGATCCAGATGTGCTTGAGAGGCGAAGGAAAGATATTGTGTGTCAGCCGTCGCGTCAAAATACATCGCACTCACAAAGGTTTTTTTGTTTCTTAGGTGGTTTCCTTTACAACAAGGTAAATGGAGCCTTATCATCAAATATGTATCCCTCTTCATCTAAATGCTGTAAAAAAATGGTATCAGATTGGCTTCAAAAACTGGATTACAATGAAACTGAAACACTTATGGACCCACTCGCATAACACACACACACACACACACACACACACACACACACACACATACACACACACACACACACACGCACACACACACACACACACACACACACACTCATACACACACACACTAAACGCTTTTTCTTTCGTCTTTTTTTGTTCTTTTTTTTTTCGTCAATGTAATAAATATATTTGAAATGGCTCACGAGACTGTATGTCAATACTATCTCTAATAATTATTGTCCTATTAACTTAGTTTTTAATAATGCAATCAATGTTGTATCAAATAGTCCGAGGGGTGGGGACCTGGTGATCTGTGCCACAGGTTCATCCTACTACAGACACCAGATTCTCACAAATAAGTGATGTAACAATCAATAACATTGTCACTATAGTTGTAACTATAAATAAGATATAAATAAGTCATTATAAATAAGATTTGTAATGTGAAAATATTTGTGAGAACGAAACAATAAATACTTACTTACTTACTTACTTACATTAAACATGGGTAGGACAATTCACAAATATAACATCCAGATGGAAACCATCTTGTACCAATTGTACAAAGTTGTATGTACTCGGTGGGAGGTTCTGCATTCATAAAGAATTTGAGTACGTAGATACAAAGACGTCAAGTAAAAATTGGTCGACAGAAGAAGGTTATATGAATTACGATTCAGATCCATATCCAAGAAGAGGCAAAGTGAGTAGAATAACCAGTGATCAGCTTGATCAGATCAGAGACCCGGCGTCGGTGTCCCCGAACCTACTACCCCTGGCGCTCCAGTCCGATGACCAAGCCACTAGACCAACGAGGCGGTCAAAACATAATACTTAAATACGAAAATAATACAAATAAATAAATATATGTAGTAGGATACATATATAAATACAAAGAAAAGCGGGCGAAGGATAGCGACATTAGGTTGCGCAAAGTGACGATACATTATCTCTGCCTACCCCTCTGGGACCAAGGCATGAGCATTATGTATGTAAATACATATACAGAGAAATATGAATCCAAAAAATGCCAGGCAACGGTTATCACGTCAGGAAATCATGGGAGACTCACAAAATGCTAGCGTACTTGCTTTTCGAAAGCAATATTTACGTATTCCCAATTATTTGATAAAACTTGTTTTACCAGCGTTAAGATTAAGTAAGGTCAGTAAATCGTTCACGGGGCAATGTATACGCTTCTACAACAAACTACCAGAGGACATCTAATAAATAAAATCGTAAAAATCGCGTGTCTGTACATTGAAGATATTTGCAAAAAAAAATTGAGTGGTCTAAGGATAAGTAATAGAACACATTTCAATCATTTTTGGAATTTTTGTCTGTTTGTCTGTTTATCTGTTTGTCTGTTTGTCTGTGAGTTTGTGCACGCATCACTTAAAAACTACTGAACGGATTTTGACAGACTATTCACAAAAACATGGGGCTTAACCTAACTTAATATTTAGTCTTTATTTCATCGCAATTGGTTAACTAAATCAAAAGTTATTGACATTTTTAGTTTTCAAATACATTAGTAGGTAAGGTTAGTATGCAATATATCTAATAAATAAAATCGTAAACTTCGCGTGTCTGTACATTGAAGATATTTGCAAAAAAAAAAATTGGGGGGTCTAAGGATAAGCAACAGAACACATTTCGATCATTTTTGAAATTTTTGTCTGTTTGTCTGTGAGTTTGTGCACGCATCACTTAAAAACTACTGAACGGATTTTGATGTACTTTTCACAAAAACATGGTGCTTAACTTAACTTAACATTTAGTCTTTATTTCATCGCAATCGGCTAACTAAATCAAAAGTTATAGACATTTTTAGTTTTCAAATACATTAGTAGGTAAGGTTAGTTGCAGTAAATTGCACATTAGTATTTCCGTACTGTTCAGATTGTGATGAGTGGATTACATTTGGAGCTGCGAATAGGAGTGGGAATAGAAGTGGGAGTGGGCGTGGGAGTGGGCGTGGGCGTGGGCGTGGGCGTGGGAAAAGGGGAGTGGGTGCGGGAGCGGAAGCGGAAGCGAAGGCGGAAGCGGGAGGGAAGCGGGAGAGCGGAAGCGGGAGCGGGCGGGGAAGCAGAAGTGGTGGCGGAAGCGGGAGGGGAGCGGGAGTGAGAGCGGGAGCGGAATCGTGAGCGGAAGCGGGAGCAAGAGCGGGAGCGGGAAAGGGCTCGGGAGCGGGAGCGGGACCACAGCGGAACAGGGAGCGGGAGAGACTCGAGAGCGAGAGCGGGACCGGAGCGGAAGCGGAAGCGGGAATGGGAGCGGATTCTGTAGTTCACGCGAGCGGAGCCGCGGGCACAGCTAGTCTTGAATATGACAGACAGAAAGTTTAAGATTCACATTAAAAAACAACTTTGTAAGAAAGCCTATTATAAAATAAACGATTATTTGAATGACAAAGATGCCTGGTACTAATGTTAATACAGCTTCGCCGTTTCTTCTTCACGGCGCTAACACCTAGGAAGTGGTAGTCGATAAAAAAAATTACGTGTATAAATGTACCAAGTGTACTCCTAAGCAATAAATAATTTGACTTTTGACTTTGACTTTGATATTTTGATGTTCACAATTAGTGCAAAAATTTATTAGATCCGTTTAAAAAATCTGTTCTGATTTATTGGCATGTCCTATTTAAACATTCTAGAACATCTAGAATTACAGCAACATTAAACATTAATTAATCCATTCTCACCTGCCGTAATTGACATTACAAAAAGAAGATTCTATCAGTTCATTTCATTTATTATATTTATTACGATAACGTTGCAGAGATGGCGGGTGATACATTAAGTATTATCCGGTAGCTGATTTTGTGTCGCCGTCATCTTGTAGCGTCGGCAGAAAAAAATTTAACCGACTTCCAAACAATAGAAGAACGTTCTCAAATCGACATGGAAGGACCGCAAAAAGAATATGTTAGTTTATAATTATAAATTACCAGATTCATAGAAATTATATAAATAAATAATAGCATATAAATATAAAATTTATGTGTACTAATTACACTGAGAATTCGCGATCTATATGGTTCTTGCCTTTCTTTTTAGGTTTTTTAAACACGGAATTGATTCCATTAAAATTAAATCCAAATTCGTTTATTACTTTTATAAGAAAGCAAGAGAAACCATAGATTCTATGGGGTTGGCACGATACTGCAGTGCATCAGGGATGTTCGCTTCGCGTCGACGATTTCTACGCTATCGTACGAAAACGAATCGCTTGCCTAGTGCGTCGGGTTCGTGCCAGCCCCAACAGCCTCCTCAGCGTACTGCGCTACAAGGTGGACAGCTCAATGCCCAGGGGCTGGGAAGCTGTCCACCTTGTAGACAACAAATACAAGAATGGTATTTTCATTTACTAACATATCTTAAGACTTACTAACACACTATTGATCTAAATCTGATTTAAGTAAATAAATTAAATTAAAAATCGAAATAAAGAATTAATATAACCAATTTTAACTGCCTACAGTGGTTGAAGCGTGATTGAGTAACAAACATCCAAATATCCAAACTTTCGCATTAATAATATTAGTAGGATTCATTGCGTTTGCTGTCTGTACCAATGTATATCGTGCGATCGGCAGCCGCAACCGGTTGCAGTCCAAATGATATACTTTTGACAGCGCCCGATATTTCCGTCAAGATAAGATTGACAGGCGCGCAATCTCAACTCACAATGAGACAGATAAAAACGCTAATGTATTATTGATTAAGAAAGTGACTACGAGTCTAGATTCGGCATCTGTACGGGATAGCTGATTCCGATAATAATGTGAGATATAACATAGTTAATAGGGACCTAACTGATCATTTTTTATATACATAATGCTCACGTCTTGCACCCAGAGGAATAGGCAGTTACGATGTATCCCCACATCGCCGACCAACGTCCCAAAGCGAATTTCCTTCGACCGCTTTAAAAAGAATAGAATAGAACAGAACGGAACAGAACAGAATAGAACAGAACAGAATAGAATAGAATAGAAACCGTATGTCACAGTTGCTTATTTCAGCAACTACTAATGCTATCGTCTTGAAGTTTGGAATAGTTTTAAATAATGTATGCCCAACTTTATTGCAAAGAAAAGAATTAATTATAATAAATATCTCAGACATTCACACCAATTATCCAGTCCCAAACTAGGCAGAGCCTGTGGTATGGTTACTATATAACTAATTATAATTAATTAAAATATATTTTTATTTTTAGTACAAAAGGGAGTCGAAATTGTTATGGTAAAATTTTAGAGTGTAGTTACTAGGTAAGTGGGGTATTGTATAAAAGGGCATCAAATGTACAAATTATTCTTAAATAATTTTTGATATAAGTATGTCTAAAAAAATATCGTTCTCCTATCTCTGTAGTGTGCACATCGAAAGATCTGAAATATGTAATTAGAATTGAGAGACGTTTATGTAAATATTACAGGAAAAATAACGATATTTTTTACTAACACAGTTTTCTTAGAAATCAGTAAAAATTCTTCACTAAGTAACTTAGATATGTGGTCTTAGCAATGAACTTTATTGCATTCTAATATTATTACCTACTTAAATAATATTTCCTTTCAGAACCCTCGGTGCGCGAGTTCGACTCCCACTTGAATATATTTTTTAATAGAAAACATTTATTTGAGGCTTGTTGTTTTTTCTGAAAGAAATCACTTATATATCAATAAGACTGCCTAACTATATATTTTGTTTTCTTGTGTATTTCTATCGTACTATAAATAATATTGAATTGAAATGGAATGCAATACAAATAATTCCTACGCAAATAGGTTTAAGAAATTATTCATATCTTTATTTAGACCGCAACTTTGATCTTGTCAGATTTATTGGCAGCTTCCTGCCTACGAGTAGGTAGATATAATAAAACTGTCTGTTCAGTGATTGATTAATTAAATGCATACAACGAAATACAACATCGACTTTGCTACTTCGCAACTCACTCTGCAAAGGTGTATTGACTAAATATTATTTAATGAACTGCAGCTTTATTTTTGTTTTAATTATGTAGGGCAGGGCTGTTTTATTCTGACAGGCTGTCATTTATTTGCAGGGGTTCTCAAACTGTGGTACACAGGGCTTCTCAAGCTGATACGACAATAATTATGAAGTTAATCTTCGGTCGGACTTTTCATGGGAAAAATATGTAATTTATTTGATTTTCATTTATTTAAATAAGTTTACAGATTACAATAAGATGCCAAGGCGCATTTAATTACCACGATCAAGACCTCAATGCTGTGTTGAAAAAATATGGCGTCCTGTTATAACCACAAGTGTGGTCAGGAGTAACATTTATAGATTGGTAAATATTGAGGTGGTACAATTAAGGAACCGGTACGATATGGCCAAGTCCACCCTATATATATTCATAATGTTTGAAGCAAGTTACATTTTTCCATCGATCTCGATAAATATACTAAAATTGTGATATATAAAGTTTTGCCTTGTTTTCTTTAAAAAATGTATATTTCAAATTGTCAATTTGCACATACGATGATTATGGCGAATTTTTTGTTCTAAGATAATTAGTAATAATAACATTAGTAATTATAATAAAATCATTTATTCATCTCTCCAAGAAATATGTACAATAACTCCGCTATAATAATATAGTTTGTTGGCAGAAATTGCTCTCTTACTTTATACACGTATATGGCAGAGAAAAAAATAAGAGATAATAATACAAGATATTTTTCTCAAAACGGACTTATAAGACATTAGCTGTTGCCCAAGACTACGTCCGCGCGGACCACTTAACATCACAAATTATTATGTATTTCCCTTAGGAATGGGATGTTTTTCGGGATAAAAATTATCCTATGTCCTATTCCAGGACCTAACCTGTATGTGTGCTAAGTTTTATCCCGGTCCGTCCAGCGGTTGAAGCGTGATTAAGTAACAAACATCCAAACTTTCCCATTTATAATATTAGTGGTATTACCTAAGAAGTGTAATAAAAGCAAAAGTAATTAATTATTTGTTTTATTTATAATATATAATGTTTCTTGTCCTCTAGATAATTTCAAGGGCCCTTCCTGTTCCGACATATATGGTGGCCCGCAAAAAAAGTTTGACTACCGCTGAATTATTATGTGTTCTGTATTTCTTGTAATTATAAATGCGACGCTAAGTACGATCGTGTTACATTGTAATGACAAATATTATTTGTAATAACTTTAAATGTCATTAAGTTATGAAATTAATTTAAGTACCTACTTTAAATGTCAAACTGGACGTTAAACTGTAACCTACTTGTTACTTTTATTACTCGAAGTAAATATATGTTTATTTATTTTAGAAGAAATGGCTGGTAGTCTTGTATGATAAGTATAATTATTTTGATTTCTTATGTGCTTGTTTAAATTTGCGAAAATTAAAATTATTTTTCTGTAATTTTGTTTGTATCAGCCCGATGCGTTTGCTCGTATGCGGTCGTTTGATTACTGTCATCCATGAAGGTACAGACAGATACACATGTTTCTTATTAGCATGCGTAATTGTAGCATGCTCAAACGTGTTCACATTATCCTACTAATATTATAAATGCGAATGTTATAATATTTGGATGTTTTTTTTTTTTTTTTTTTTTGTTAATCACGCTTCAACCACTGCACGGATCGTGATGAAACTTGGCACACATATAAGTTAGATCCTGGAATAGGATATAGGATAGTCTTCATCCCGAAAATATATCCCATTCCCACGGTAATTCATAATAATTTGTGTTGTTAAGTTGACCACGCGGACGAATAAAAATGTCTTCTAATAAATAAAAATGTAAACTTGTACATTGAAAATATTTGGATGAAGAATAAGTAATAGAACACATTAAGATACATTTGTTTGTTTATCTGTTAGTTTGTGCACGCATCACTTAAAATCTACTGAACCTATTCTTATGGAGTATTAAGAAAAACATAAAGTCGGAGTAACATATAGGCTTTATTTTATCGCAATCGGCTTACTCAATCAAAAGTTGTTTGCATTTATAGTTTTCAAAAACTTACTCTAAGAAGTATAAAGCTCGGAGACATTCAGATTACGATGAGTTGGGTCTAGGCAGTGGCAGTTGGAGTGCGGGTGATAGTGGGGGATAGTGTAGGTGTACTGACGTACACGCGAGCGGAGCTGCGGGCACAACTAGTTATAAGTAAACCATACTTTAGTTTCGAAAAATTCATTGGTACCACCTTAGCCCTCCGGAGCGATCGGTCTACTTTCCCCATCGGTTTACTTGTCCAAATGGTCAACTTTCCTCTTCGGTCCACTTTCCTTATCGGTCCACTTTCCTTATCGGTCCACTTTCCCCATCGGTCCACTTTACCCATCGGTCCACTTTACCTATCGGTCCACTTTAAGAAGAAGTGATATAGAACGTGAGGCGAATGCACAACCAGACAATGGTAAATTATTACTAGTAAAGAAGCGACACTCACATCCGCACGCAGTTTAACGTCGCTCGCAAAATAAAGCACTGCGCGAAGTACGAAAGAGAAGCACTTATGTGTTGACGGATAACGTTGTCCCTCTCAAATAAAATATATAAAATAAAATAAAATAAAATAAAATAAAATAAAATAAAATAAAATAAAATAAAATAAAATAAAATAAAATAAAATAAAATAAAATAAAATAAAATAAAATAAAATAAAATAAAATAAAATAAAATAAAATAAAACAGAACAGAACAGAACAGAACAGAACAGAACAGAACAGAACAGAACAGAACAGAACAGATCAGAACAGAACAGAACAGAACAGAACAGAACAGAACAGAACAGAACAGAACAGAACAGAACAGAACAGAACAGAACAGAACAGAACAGAACAGAACAGAACAGATGAGATGAGATGAGATGAGATGAGATGAGATGAGATGAGATGAGATGAGATGAGATGAGATGAAATGACATGACATGACATGACATGACATGAAATGATATGATATGATATGATATGATATGATACGAAAAGAAATGAAATGAAATGAAATAGTTTAACACGTTAGCTGCGGCACCAATTTTTGCATACTTTCCGTTCCTGCGGCACGAGGTATAATCGGCCCGTACCGTGACCAGCCAGACGTTAGGGCGAAGCGCGGTCTATTAGACCCCACCTCCTTTTACAGACTAAAATCCATTTTCTGGCGCGAAGTCAAAGATAAATGAGAATTTTGGTCCTTATTGATATAGACAGTGAATTGATGAACCCTAATCCACCGTCGCCCCGGGATCTGATGGCTAGTTTAGCAATTATTAGCAAAACAAAATATGGGATCTTATACACCTCGTAACGCACTGAAATAGGGCAAATTTTCGCTGCGATTAGTGATGGGAAAAATAATATCGACGTTTTTAAACTGTCTTAACTACGCAACGACTTGACCGATTTTGATCAATTATATCTCATTAGATCGTTTTAAGGGCAAAACCTGGCAAAACAACACAAAGCTATCAAAGGATACATTTTTTTTTAAATAATCTAAATTGTGCTTGAAGGCGCCATAAAGAAAAAAAAACCGGCCAAGTGCGAGTCGGACTCGCGCACGAAGCGTTCCATTCTATACCATTAAGAGGCACCTATTACAGACTTATTATTGGAAAATAATGGATTACGGTTTATGCATAAGGTTTATCTTTCTATTTGTATATGAAAATCTTAATGCGGTTCACAGAATAGAAAAAAAAAGGCAACCAGAAGTAGAAAAGAAACTGTCCTATTTATTCTGCCTCGGGCTTTAAAAATACAATTATTAGAACTTGAATTAACATTAAAAAATCAGTATCAATATACTTTTTTTATAAAAATCTCAATCCAATCTCTCTCCAATCGACGTGATGCACAACACTGGTCGCGGGAAGCTCGCGTTGAGTGCGGTACGAGGTCAGGGGGGATATGGGACGTTTTAGCCTCGTTCCGCACTGCATTAAAATTATATTAATTCAGTGCGGCACGAGGCCTAAGACATCCGGTACCAAGGTAGGTACACCACCGAGTCCGGAACCATTTAGTGATCTCAAATATATATTTATCTCTTTCCTACACTGGACCAAACCAAAGCTATGCCATTCGCACGACAAAGAAATTCACTTTTTTGCTTGCCGCACCACAGGGAAGTTGCATCAGGGGTGATTTAGGCCTCGCTTCGCACTTAACGTGTTAAGCGTAGACGCACGTATACAGACATGCTGGGGCACCTGCAGTTGTAGTAGGTGATTAAATCTGTTCGCTTGTATGTGTTCGGCAGGAGTATGGCACAATTATCCAGGCTACCAAGGCTCCATAACCTTTTCTGTTGAATTGAATTGTTTTATTTTCTCTAGAGTACCGCCGCAGGCGCATTCGAGTGCCCAATTGATATTCCAGCGCACGTCCGCGATCCATCAACAAACAGCCCCTTGCCGACGTCGACATACAGACGCCATCAATAAGCCCTTAAAAAGTGACAAGATTTATTTCTTATTCAATTTAAAACTCACGTCAGACGAGACGAACCAGCGGAATGGACGAGTATGTATGAACCTCTTTGTTGAGAAGTTGACGGACAGACAACAGATATAGACGACGAGGTTTTGTTGTAATGTATTCAATTAAGTATGGTTTTTGTGAAAGATGCGGATGATATTCATTATTTTTTACAATGGAACACAATTCAAATCTATTGGTCTAAAGCTAGGTAGATGAGTATATCTACATATATATATATATATATGTAGATATATACTTATTTAATACTTATAATAAATAATAATAAATATAATAAACATACATACATATAATATTATACTGAGTGAAACAGATAGTGCTCTTTCAGTTTAGTTTTAAAGGATGTCACCGACATACTATCTCGATCTAATAATATCTGTCTGGAAATTAAAAAAAAATCTTTCTTTTTGGATAATTATTAATTACAGAAAAGTCGCTGAAAAATAAAGTCGAACAACAGTAATAGGTACTTTACTTCTTATTGGCACCTAGTTTATAATTATGTTTGTGTGATATATGTCTTCGGACTGTCTCCCATCAATTTATTTAATTAAGCAACCATTCGTGATATATCGTATCTATATCGAGAGATTATTTGGTTGTACACTCGCCTCACATTCATGAGGTCGTGGGTTCAAACCCCGCCAGTACCAATGAATTTTACGAAACGTAAGTACGGTTTATTTATAATACCACAGGCTTTTCGGTGAAGGAAAACATCGTAAGGAAACCTGCATATGCCGAGGAAGAATTTCTGAGGCGTATGTGAAGTCCACCAAATCGGCTTGGGGCACCGTTGGTGGTCAGGGGTTTGGCACAAAAGATCCTGAAGGGTCGAAGTGTCGCCAGGTCTTCCTGGCCCCCTAAGAAGATAAGATAATGTAAGTTGGATTTGTATTGTACGTGTATCATATATATGTGTACGTATATATGTACCTATGTATGTAAATCGTATAAATCAATAACATATTTATTACTATGGATAATTAAATAATATAAACACAAACGTTTATTTAACAATTTACAATATGTAACCTATTTGTAACATTATATTTGTTCTGTGTCTAAGAATAAATGAATTATCTATCTATCTATCTTCTATTATTCTAATCTTCTAGTTTTAGAGGAGGATAGAGCCTAATGGAGCACCTGTCTGCCGCCGGGAGTCGGGAGCCACTTTTTGTCGGCCGTCTGCCACCTCGCAGACAGGCTTGATCTATGCTCCTTGCCGTCCACATTTTTATCTTACAAAGTACTTGGATAGACACGGGAGGAACTTTGCGGGAAATTCATCACTCAGCAAGCAACAAAACGTCACAACTCGCAAAGATCTTTCACGCCAATTTGACCTGAAAATGAACGGTTTAGGGTTTGATTTTGGGGTTTTTAGGAGTGATGTTAGACGCGAACTCGGCTTGTTGAGCACAAGAGCTGGGTATAAATGTATAAAGGTACATTAATCCAAACAGACGTGCATTCCTTTGTGGAGGGCAGAGTTGAAATGGCGTGAAAATATGAGCAGTTATTTATGTCCCGCATCAGTTGGGTTGAGATGAAATTTTGGCCCCCTTTGTTTTATAATGCTCCGTCCATTTGTTTGATAAATTTGCACGATTTATGGAGACGGATTGCTTCATTGATCATGATAATCGAGTTGGGGAACTTTTTTAAATTTAAATTTGGGTAACGGGTCCATTTCACTTCCTGTCCATTGCGATTACAACTGATACCTCGCGAGGTGTGCCTTACCGTTTTTTGTGAAACTTAGTTCTGACGTAGCTTTGTACATTGATTAATTTTGGCAAGAACCCCCCTCCCCCCATTAATCTGGTATCTTTAGGACCACTTTGTAACTGAGCTTTGTAACCAATCTCTTCTACTTTTTTTTGCAACGTAGTTTAACTTTTTCCGGAGCATGACCGCTTAACAGATGCAGAACAGGGGAAGCAAACGCAGCTTTGTATGACCAAATACACTGACCCCAGTGCAGCATAGAGGAACCACGGAAAAATGCTGCATAGTACCTCGAAGACAGACGCCAAATAATCAAAATTAACGGTCACCAGAGTACACCCCTACAAGTTACATGTGAAGTGCCCCAAGGGTCAATTCTAAGGCCATTGCTCTTTTTGATATACGTCAAAAACATACAGGACTTAGGCTTACTACGCAGAACATTTAATTATTACTAAATATTGACGCTACGGTTAAATAATGTCAATATTTAGTAAATAATTAAACGTTCTGAGTAGTAACTGCACAAGTTTCATTGTGAATGTGAAAGAGTTGTGGCTACTTGCGTGGAACAGAGCGATTGTTTGGAACACTCCATCTGGTAGTACATAGAGATCGTTGGTATATACAAATTATTCAAAGCGCCAACTCTTTTATACAATTTACGATAAATGTGACAACGATAAAAAGTTCACTTAGCTCTGACTTCACTTTAAAAATTCCACATCTGAAATAAGCTGAAAATAAAAGCGGGTGCCGCTTCAAGCGCTGTCCCAACTCCACTCCAACTTTACGAGGTCATTACGCCCCCACGCGTCTAATGTGCTGCAGCGCTTTTTCCTGCGCAGCTTTACCACCGAATTTATTTGACAATTATTAAGGTGTCCGCATTAAGGCAGCATTACGGAGAGGAAATTCATGTTTTTCTTGGGATGTTTTCCCCAGTAACTCAGAGTAAAGGCCGACACGTGCGAACTATTAGCTTCCCGCCGCCGGATTAGAAAATAATTCAGCTCTCCGAATGTTATTATGGAGCCAAGTCGGATTTATTTTATTGCGCCCCGAGATATATGGGAGTCTTTCGCCTTTATCCGTTCGCTTCGTCGGTTTGTTTATTGAGAACGGTGCTGCAGATAAACGTGTGTAGCAAATTTTATAGTCGGGGGGATTGTTTGAGAGTCGCAATGCTCACTGTTTTGGCGTAAATCTTGTTTACGTCCCGTTCGCTGTAATTATTGCTTTATTTGGCTGAGTAACTCGCGTTCTAGATGTTATTGAATGTTGCTATAAAATATTATTGATCGCGGCAATAAAACATGCTTTATGGTGGTGTGTTTTTTTATTTTCCGCGTTTATAGCGGTCGTGTCGTAATTCACGTTGGCTATTTCTGTTTCTGCGTTAACTTCTATTTTAACTTCAGCCTGTACCCCGGCAATAAATGGTGTTTTATCGTCAATAGTATTAATGGTAAACATTTTTACAGACATTAACTGCATTGTAGTGAGATAGTTATTTATCTTACAAACAAAATATAAATACAAAAAAATATATTTTCCAGGTTTACAGCGGATAGTTGGGGCCTGCTTTTAGACATAAAAAGGTCTGTGCCAGAGGACCTCGCTTTTTCATACTTATATCCACAAACTAAGTAGTCACTAGCGTCTAATTCTACTAATATTATAAACGCGGAAGTTTGTAAGTATGGATGGATGTTTGTTACTCTGTTACGTAAAAACTTGTGAATGGATTTTAATGAAACTTTACAATAATATAGCTTATATATCAGAATAACACATAGGCTACAATTTATAAAGATATTGTGTTAATTGTCCAAAATATCAAGTAAGTAGGAAAAAATCTACCATCTGCGAGCTATTCTGGCGTGCGCCATAAAATTATAATTTTAATGTGATAATGTTAGTTCTTTTCTACGCCACGCTAATATAAGCTACTCGAAATACTAATCCTGTGCAGATGAAGTCGCGGGCACCAGCTAGTATCTTATATTTGAAGGGAAGGGAACCTTACTAAGTGATTTTAATAAAACTGTTTACAATTGAGTTGAGGAAATTTTTTAGATTTAAATTTGGGTAACTGATTTATAGGAGGTGACGTAGCATAAATGTATCTTCATCATCATCAGGTTATTTTTGTCTCCACTGCAGGAGCACAACCCTCTCTCATCTGCCGGAGACAGACGGCGGATTTGGCCTACACTCCCCGCGCTGGCCAGACGGGTTGGGGAGGCCTGATTGATGTTTTATAATGTATTCCCTTAGTCGCCTTGTACGACATCATCATCATCAGGTTATTTTTGTCTCCACTGCAGGAGCACAACCCTCTCTCATCTGCCGGAGACAGACGGAGGATTTGGCCTACACTCCCCGCGCTGGCCAGACGGGTTGGGGAGGCTTGATTGATGTTTTATAATGTATTCCCTTAGTCGCCTTGTACGACATCATCATCATCAGGTTATTTTTGTCTCCACTGCAGGAGCACAACCCTCTCTCATCTGCCGGAGACAGACGGAGGATTTGGCCTAAACTCCCCGCGAATAAATGTATAACCGTATATAAAACCTATTTATATTATGTAAAATTAAATTGTTTAAGAGTGGTTAGCTGCAGTGCCAAAATAAGTTAGTGTTCTTAATGGTACTGTCATAGTATTATACATAAATAACTTATTTCAATTTTTCCATTCATACATTAGGAAGAACAGGAAATGTAATTGATAACGACTAAGTTATATTAAATGCAATAGGAGTACATATATACATAACGCTAACGCCTTGGTCCCAGAGGAATAGGCAGAGACGATGGATCGAAACATTGCGCGATCCTGACACACCTCAGCCTCACTCACATTCATCAACCTTTTCATGCACCTCCTTTTATTCTTCCCACTGCGGACCCCAGCCTTTTTGAGGACGTTACTAATGTGCTCCTTGAATGTCCTCCTAGGACGACCTCTAGCTGTAGTTCCTTCCACATAGAAGTGAGATGATTAATGAGCAAGAAAGTATTCCTTGATTTAAAAGTTCGACTGCGTTTGTAATACTGGCTGATCCATACTAAGTTGCCATAACTTTAACTTTAAAACATTGAACGCAAACCTAAATAAACAAAACTCACCAACAATATTTACTCTACCACAGTTTCCCCCACTACAAAGTTGTAACTGGCAAGCTGGCAACACTGCTATTTTTCATCGAGAGCCCGCTCGACGATATTTTCAGCGTTGCCACATTACCACTGCTGTAATTGCGGGGTGGCCAGCTGCCGTAAATAATACCTGCCGAGCTCAGCGGAAATATATGAGGATGCACCGACTGCAATTCTCTGGACATTAGTCCTTTGTTTGTAGTTTAACTATCCTTTGTAATGTTATAATTTGGTGGTGGTTTAAGTTTTTCTGAACTGTACATACATACATAATGCTCACGCCTTAGTCCCAGAGGGTAGGCAGAGACGATGTATCGCCACTTTGCGCAATCTAATGTCGCAAAGTGGCTTTCCTTCGTCCTTTTTGTTCTCTTCTTCGTATTGGCCAAAAATAACATATAAAAATATGGATATATCTTAAAGTCTAGATCAAAGTAATACTTGATTAATCAAGCGATGTAAACATTCCAACGATAATAAAATATGTATGTCGGCGAAATGATAAAAGAGGAGCTGATTTGGAGGCACAGTGCGCGTTCGTCGCGTTGTTCGGCTTGGTTCGGCTATCATCGGGAACACGTGCTGACGGAACGTCGGGTATAAATGGCGCAGGCGTATACTCGAGACAATCTTCGATGGAAAGGCTTGTGGTGCGCAGGCGTTACGCTGACGGATCGTCTGCCTTTTAAAATCGTTACTTGATGATGTAGTGTAATTTCATGTAGTGTCATTGAAGCCAGTTAACTTTTAACTTTGAAACCGTGTTGAATTCAATTTGGAAGCCCACAGATAGGCGGAACCAGGAACCTACGACATATATATGGAATACAAAAAACTTTAGTTCATTTGATATGCATCATCCTCTAGATAACTAAACTATTCGATATAGCTCAAAAAGTTAGTACTTATGTTGAAGTTGCAGTCGGCTGGTCACATCTCTCGAAAAACCGATTACCGTCTGGGCAGGCGTAGTGTGCGAGTGAGCGTCTTCGCTAGATGGAGCGACGTGACTAGATAAGAAGAACCGAGGATCGGGTTCAGTACCGCGCCTTAGGAGAGGCCTATGTCCAGCAGACTCTTGTAGGCTGTAGACTGATGATGATAAAGAAATGATTATGATGGCTAAATAACATTCAGAGCATTAATCAGAGTATAAGAGTATAAGATCAGAGTCAGAAGTATCAGAGTATAAGAGTATATCAGAGTATAAGGGAGTAGAAGGCATCAGAGTTTTAATATCATAATACATGTGGGGACATGAAATTCAACCAGAAAAGACGTTGCAACTAAGTTTCTTGAGATAAACAAAACAAACCATATTTATGTTGTCATTCAAGCAAAAACAATTAGGCTGTTTATCCAAGCCACAGAAACACCCAACTTTTTCACTGAGTAAGCAGTAAATTCCTCGGGAAGTTAACGTAAGCCATACTACCATAACTTGCCTGGCTCATAATCCACGGCAGCTATAACTTAGTCATAACTTAGCCGTTACAGTCGAGCTTCCGGAGTGGCGAACGGCCCAGCTAATCTGTTGTTATAAGTGTGAAGGGGCTTTATGAAGGGAGTAATAAATTATCGGGTTAGCGAAATAATAAAAGGAAACATAGTTGGAATAATTAGGAACGTAATTACAGACACAAGATATTCCAACATAAAACTCAGGGTGATTTAAGATTGTGATTGAAAACCTTCCCGAAAATAAAATACAGATAACCAACGATCTATATGTACTACCAGATGGAGCGTTCCAAACAATCGCTCTGTTCCACGCAAGTAGCCACAACTCGTGCACATTCACTTTGAAACTTGTGCAGTTACTTCGCAGAACATTTAATTATTTTCTAAATATTGACTTACCCGTAGCGTCATTGTTTAGTAATAATTAAATGTTCTGCGTAGTAACTGCACAAGTTTCATTGTGAATGTGAAAGAGTTGTGGCTACTTGCGTGGAACAGAGCGATTGTTTGGAACGCTCCATCTGGTAGTACATAGAGATCGTTGCAGATAACTAAGCGTGGAATGTTATTCAATGTCAGACGTGAATGGAAATAAAAATTATTCAACCATGTCGAAATTAGTCAACCGTGTGTTTAATTCTGTGTTCATTTGAAAAACTTCATCATTATTTGCCGAAATACGTCCACTGTTGAACATAAGTCTCCTAAATAGAATGACACTTTTAGTGGGCTGTCCATTGGAATTTGACATAATTACCACGCTTGGCAGGCGGATTGGTGCTCGCAGTAATGATCATAATATACTCAGATAACACTGCTGCCCATCCCTCATTGCACCATTCTGCAACATTGTATGAGAATTATTGAAATTTACAAGAGAAAAGTAGAAATATCAGGCTTGGATCAGACTAGTTCAATGGAACACTAAAAGTATAGAAGAACACGCAATCTTACAATGTATACAGTAGATTGAACAATCACAGAAAGTAATACCATTCATTACTCGCTACATACAAAGAACACCCAGGATCAGAAGCTACAAATAAGCGCTTGTAACGATTTATTCCAGCGATAAGTGTTCTAAGTGCTTTTCAGTGCAAATATTTCCCGACGTCTTCCTTGCGTTTGTTAGCGCTTACTTACACACTGGCTTCGCTTACCCTAGAACTCGCGTGCCGGCTGGAAATATATCGGTGCAAGTAACAAAAGAAAAAGTGGTTTAGGAAGATGCTACTATTGTCTCCATTTTGCCTAAGATTGGGAAACTGCATGTGAATTGAACATAGTTGAGATCCGTGGTATCCAAGGGGATACGGGACGCTAACCCGACCCAATACAAAGTCCTAGAGAAATCAATTGTTTTGCTCGGAAGTATATTTCGACTAGAATAGCGTCATTCTAGGAATTTGATGAAGGAAAAGATTTTCGTAGAGCTTTTGCAGAGCTAAATTATATTTTAGCTAAGCCATGCAGATAATAGCTATGGAACATTGGCAAAATGTTAAACAATAAGGTCGTTTCCTTTGCGAAAAAAACATTTTCAATTATTGAACGCGAAACGGGACTGGATTTTTGGATATAAATTAGTGGACTGAATGTTTTGATGTACCTAGTCGGACAAAATGCTTTTCGGTACGTGTATCGAAGAATAAAATAAATGCCATCAACCTTTGATCCCGTTCTCGTACTGAATCCGTAACCTGGAGCTCCAGAGTAGCAGCTGACGACACGGGTACCCGTTTCACTTTGACACAGTAGGAATGTCACTCGAAATTATAAATATGAAGAAAATGAAGAAGATCGAATTAAGTCGCGTGCGCACATCCACAGTTCTAGCGAGTTGTGTCGACGGTGGGGCGACGATGACGCGCCGAGAGCACAAGTGGTCAAAAAGCGGGTGGAATCGAAATTATTCTCCGACTTTTTGCACCTACTAATATTTTGTCCGATGACTTGTACACTCGACGATAATAATGAACAATTATTTTTTTCTGGAATATTCAGCATACTACAAACTACAAATATATACGTAAAAACGTTACCACCGAACAATGTGTTCCACATAACTGTTTTTTTTGCATAACAAGTAAACATTTATGCAGATGGACATTGATAATAACTAATCCAAAGTTTGCTTCTTTCAGTACATCGTAAATCTCAACTGTTTGAGCAATAACGCTTTCGACCAGTGACTTACCCCAATGTTCCCTGTCTCTGTCAGTCTTAACTAGGTTGTCTTGAATTTACGTTCCACCTTATTTGACTCCCGCACTTGCTTACACCCTTACTTATTACCACCTAACACAAATCCACTGCATCTGATTGTATATGTACCTACTTAAATTATAACAATGCCACTAACGTTTACGTTTGGACTGTTGTTTGATATAAAACAGCCGTTTCTTCCAACACTTTTAAAAGGTAAAAGGTAAGAATGGAAAAGATAGCTAGACTACTTCATCGTGAACATACGGAACAACTTCATAGACGCTTTCGCTCTATAGCCACCTTTGAGCTTATCGATAATGGGTTTTGCGCCAACACTGTCTTTAAATTGCTCTTCTCCATTCACGATAACAACCCTATGATAAAAAGATCTAGGTTCAGTTTGCAGTAACAGGAAAGGTGGTAAGGAATCTACGACAAGGTTGTAAGGATGAACACTTTAAAAGCAAATTGGAACTATGTGATGGTAAGTGTATAGAATCTGCTTCACATTCAAGTAGTGTATAGTTTTCAACATTGCAATACGGAATCAGGTATCGGATAGGCCGTATCGAGATAAAATTGAAGTCGTTAGAACGATTGTTGAGTCGAGATATTCCGTACAAGGGGTTTTAAATGAAGGCAATGCAACTATTTTTTGCAATTGCATTAGACTTGTTGAATAAATATGATAGGGGGATGAACAGTCGATGTCGGATGAAGATCGCTTTAGTGACAACAATAGGGGAGAGTTTTTCTATTACTTCTTTATTTTACAGTATTTTTTACAATACATTATAGTTTTAATGTGTTTGTCTCTTTACTGTTCTGTCTGTCTGGGTTCGAATCCCGCTAGGGGCAAATGTTCGTATGATGAATATGAATGTTTGTACCCAAGTCTTGGATGTTTATATATTTATTTAAATATGTGTATCCATTATCTAGTAACCATAGCACAGGCTCTGCCTAGTTTGGGAGTGGATAATTGGTGTGAATGTCTGACATATTTATTTATTATTTACTGTAAAAACTCATTTCTATCGTTCTCTCTCAGGACAATTACAATTACTGTTAAAAAGGTTGACCTACTGTATGTGTGTAAAAGTATTTACTTTTGTACAAAGAAAGATTTATCCCACTTAGGGATCTCTTCCAGTCAACCTTAGAATAACTGAAAGGACTAGTATAATATGTTTTTTTTTATATAAGAAACGTAGTTACTAATTATACACTTGCATTAAAAGACATACTCGTATATCACATAAACAAAACAATACAATAAATAGACTTAAGTCATCATCAGGTTATTTTTGTCTCCACTGCAGGAGCACAACCCTCTCTCATCTGCCGGAGACAGACGGAGGATTTGGCCTACACTCCCCGCGCTGGCCAGACGGGTTGGGGAGGCCTGATTGATGTTTTATAATGTATTCCCTTAGTCGCCTTGTACGACATCTACGGTAAGAGTTGGAGTGGTTCTATTCTACTCTACCGGAAACCACATGGCATAATTTAGTCGAATAATCTTAAAGTAGTCGATAAAAAATAATGACGTATATAAATGTACCAAGTGTACTCATATGCAATAAACGGTTTTAACTTTGACTTTGACTTCAAGTTCCATTAAAATCACAGCCTTTTTAGTTTAAAGATTTTGTATTGAAAGTTTGTATGGGAGACATGTTTATCATAGTTGAATATTCTGGCTTACTGGAATCTGTATCTCGGCATGCGGTCACCAGGCAGTTTGCATACTTACAATTGTTTCCAGGATTTCAACGAGGCATTTAATTGTGTTACCCTCTCTGGAATGTAAATTAATCTTTGTGGAAACTGTCATTTAAATGCCGAATAAATGGTGTGTTAGGATTTCAGTGTTTTTTTTCTTTTTCAACATTATTCTGGCCGAAACACTAGTAATACATACATACATAATGCTCAGGCCCTGGTCCCAGAGGGGTAGGCAGAGGCGATATATATCTAATGTCGCAAAGTAGCTTTCCTTCGCCCCGTGATACCCCTTGACGTGATGTGTTGCGAACAGCATCGCCGCCTTGTTGAGCTACCACGGTTAGCTAGGGACTAATTAAAAAAAAATAATTAAATACTAATTATTTACTAGATATAAGCTTTACAGTTTACTAGTATCGACGTTCTAAGGTTTATCTTTATAAATATTTTTATATTTTTTCTTCTTCTTATATCTTCCAATCATCTATTGAAAGGTACTAATATTGCGAAATGAAATATTGAAACTATAGACCGTCGTAACTCAAAAAATGCAGTGTTGAGTTATTAATAGAAAAAAAACAAAAAAACGTATTCGATTTCCTCTTTATTATCTTTGTTTTTCATTATGTAAACAGATAATCATAAAAAAAAACATGTAAGATTGACGAACTCCGTGGCCGCGGGTAACTCTCGAACTGCCACGCCGGAGCTTGCGGGTTCGAATCCCGCTAGCGGCAAATGTTCGTATGATGAATATCAATGTTTGTACCCAAGTCTTGGATGTTTATATATTTATTTAAGTATGTCTATCCGTTATCTAGTAACCATACCACAGGCTCTGCCTAGTTTGGGACTGGATAATTGGTGTGAATGTCTGAGATATTTATATATTATTATATATTATACATAGTCTTAGTAAATAAATCAAAGTTGCGTACTTTTCTTTAACCGTTTTGTTTATATAACTCTTTACACTTTCAAATCGTGTTTTCTCAAACATGCTTTTTTGAGTTATGACGGTTTATGATTTCATGTGCGATTTATAGGTAGTTACAGGGTACAAACGATAAATGATCTGCTGGCCTATTCCACAGAAGGCCTATCAAGATAGAACGGTGAAGTAAACGCGTGCCATCAATTTGCAATATATTGCAAACACTATCAAACAATATGCGTCTATATTTCATTCCAGATTAATAGTCCTATGAAAACAAACGCATTTGCGTCTCGAAAACAAAATACACAATAGATGGTGTTCCTAAGTGGACTGCAAAGTTTACATGGTAATACAAACCTGTTTTTGCTGCTGGTGACCCTTTCATGTATATGTTACCGAGACGTAAATAGCGTTGGTTTTCATAGGACTATTAATCTGGAATGAAATATAAATACAATCAGGCGAAGAAAAGCCGCTTTGCGACATTAGATTGCGCAAAGTGGCGATATATCGTCTCTGTCTATGTATATTTTATAATAGGCTTTATTACAAAGTTGTTTTTATACAAAATGTAATGTCTAAACCGATCCATTACTCCATTAGTTCAATCCATAAACCACATCTATTTAAAAGCATCATTACCAATCGTCCATTTGTCCATTTGCTTGCTTTACGATGGCATTAGCTTCCAACTTGTTAGCGCTGAGCCAAACTATCTAATATCATTACCATACAAATAGCCAGATTTTTCAAACTACCGAATATGTGTATAGACAGTTTGTAGCCACGGATGGTAATGAACAGGGATCGGAATTAGGTAGTCTTATTTATGTACTTGCGTCGAAATGATTATCCTTCCTACTATATATCTACTAATATTATAAACGCGACAGTTTGTAAGTATGGATGGATGTTTGTTACTCTTTCACGTAAAAACTACCGAATGGATTTTAATGAAACTTTACAATAATATAGCTTATACATCAGAATAACACATAGGCTACAATTTATAAAGATATTGTGTGAATTGTCCAAAATATCAAGTAAGTAGGAAAAAATCTACCATCTGCGAGCTATTCTGGCGTGCGCTGGCGAAACCCCTAGAGTTACACATATGTAATGTATGATGGAAATGTTTATCTTAAATAGTCCTACAAAAAATACCGCCACAGTATATATCTATGTCTTATGTGTAAGCCATTATAGCCAAAATAGTGAACCATAACTACAATAAAAATTGATAATTTATTTCAAATGCACATTTGGTAGTAATAAATTGATTCCTAAATGAAAATAGATACTTTTATCGCTATATACGCCACGCTATATATAGTATTTTCTACGCCAATCTAATATAAGCTACTCGAAATACTAATTCTGCGCAGACGAAGTCGCGGGCACCAGCTAGTGTTAACATATAAAGGTATTTTCCGGGATTATTTCCTAGATTTATATTTAAAAAAATCAGAATCCGGGGATATTGTATTGGTCCTTCATTTATACAATAAACTCATCCAATAATTAAAATCTTAAAATTCGCATGTCTGTACATTGAATACCTATAAGTACATATTTTTGTAAGTTCACATTAAGATCGTGTTTGAAATTTTTTACAGAAACATTGGCCTTCGCCGCCGGCCTTCTTGACCGCGGCGCGGACCTCGGAGTAACATTTAGTCTTTATTTCATCACAATCGGCTTACTCAATCAAAACTTCTTGGGAATTGTAAGTTTTCAAATACATTAGTAGGTATGCAATATAACAAAGTATAATAATTATAATGTTCGGTACAATTCGGATAGCGACGAGTTAGATGAGGCCTACATTTGAAGCTGTAGGGGGCATTATTTTTTCTCATGACGTTATCTATAACGTCTACATAAGTGCCTTATCGATAGCTTGACTCGTTTTTAAGCCGCCTTTTCCCATGTGATTTTAGTTTTCACCAGTCATGAGGAGAAATATAAGCCACGAATCTGACGCGAAGAACGCTTCTAAGGGGCCGTCCATTAATCACGTGATCTTTTTTTAAGCATTTTTATATATGATTGTAGTCTTCCTATACACTTGACATTGGCAAAATCTTAAGGAAAGCCATTTGAAGAAGAAGCAGAGATAACGATCGCCCCCTTTTCTCTAGCTTCGATTTTAGCGGTGTATAATAGTAATGGCGATGCTTGAAAAGCAGCGTTTCGCTGAGGCATCGACCAATTCATCTGTATATGTACTACTTATAAATACTTAATTGTTGAACTGAATGATGTCTCTTTTATTTAAGAAGTAGCCTATTTATTGTGGGTACCTGAAACTTTTTACTAAGCTACAGGAGGCTTTAATATCATTCTTTTCACGCATTTCACGACTTCGTCTTCTTCCGGTCTTAAAAGCATCATCGGAGAGAAATGTCATTTTTAAAATAAATATATGGGGACATTTCACACACGGCCACCTGATCCCAAACTAGGCAGAGCCTGTAATATGGGTTTCAGACAGCTGATATACATACATAGATACTTAATATAATATATAAATAACATCCAGTCACAAGGCAAACACAAGTGCTCATCACACGAATGTGTGCCCTGGGCGGGATTCGAACCCGCGACCCCGAGCTTCGCAGGCAGGTGTACTGCCGACTAGGCTACGAGGCCGACGAAATAAAGGTTCTAACTTCAGGATTTCATATAAACTATGCATACTGTATGGCATCTTTATCTTAACAAAATCTAGGGTATCCTGTTCGTAACCTGGCAACATTACGACATCAGTTCCTGGTGTGGCAACCCTAATCCGGTTTAAACCGGATACACGGTCGTTTCAAGCGGAAAAGCGCCGGATTAAACGGACGCCTCAATAACATTTACATAGGAATGGGATTCACAGACACATTTTTACTGACCCCATTTCCAGACAGTGTATTTTTTACTGCTGATCCGTCCGGGTAGGTGCACTTGGTTATGTACGACCAGTTTTGTTACTTTTCTGGTTATAAAAGCACTGACCTGCCACTCTGACACCATAGATCGACTCACTTTATCATTTCACTTGGTTATTGTAACATCTTCTTCTCTGTCGTTCCCTCACTGCTGAGGATCGCGACCGTATAAAATGCGCCTCCACGCATAGCGGTCATTGGCCAGCCGCACTGTTTCATATAAGGATTCACCAGCCACCCTACTCACCGGGTCTGACCACCTCGTCGGAGCTCGTCCTCTGGTACGCCTGCCCTCCACTTGTCCCAGAATGATGAGCTTCTCCAGGTCGTGATTGGGAGATCGCACAATTTTTACGCATCTCGGTCGTGCTTGGGAGATTGTAACACAGTTGCATTCAAAGGTCTGCTATGCCGATGGATGCGTGTCCAGGGGCTAGTCTGGTCGTAAGCGTGCCGACATCCCGGAGCTGGGCGAACTCCGGGCACTATTAGCCTTACCGAGTCATGCGGGGCTCTGATGAGGTGGACAATTATTTCCCTAGCTAACCGTGGTACCACAATGTGTCTCAACATGGATGCGTCATGCCAAGTAGTATCAGGAGACGAAAAGCGAAGGAAAGTCGCTTTGCGACGATTGTCAGATCACGAAAATTGGCGATATATCATCTCTAGGTCCCAGAGGGGTAACTTTTTGAACACAGCTAAAACTTCCAAGCAAATTTTTTCAGTTCATGTTTGGTGTAACATACAACCATGTGATAAAAACCAAAATTATATCTAGACAAAAATTACCCAAGCAAAGGAGAGTAATTCAACTTCGCCATCAATGAAGTTACTGGAAAGACGAAGATCCTCTTTACGAACAAATAATCTAGAAACATAAATCGGGATCTATAAGTTCTCGGCTGCAGCAGCACCAAGTTCCTACGATCCCAGGCTAATGCCACTGCCTTGTAATTCAGCCCCGTGATTCCCACTATCCCGGTATGTGTCCGCCTCTAAATTGGGAACCGCAATAATATGGGGAGGAGTATTAAGCGCTCTACTTTGACTGCCGGAAGTGTTAAACTATGCAAGGGACCAGATAGGGCATTTTCGGGAAACATTTAACTGAAGGGTTAAATTTTCTGCAAAAAAATCTGCAAAATTTATACACGGTACAGAAACTAGTCTATCTTACTTTACAGTACACAGTTTTAAAACACTTAGTTTTACCCTCCGGGCAAGTATTTGAGCTTTGTTGGTAACAATTAACACTTTAACAATTATATTTGTGTCAATTTTCTCTTATTTTTCATTTGATCTCTCATTGTTAAGACCTCCGAAGACTCTCGCGCTTCTCACTTCCCAAACTCTTCAACTCATTCGTTCCACCAGTTGCAAGTGCTATCTGACGGAGCATTTACAGTTGATCTTACCTTTAAACCAATGATTAATTTTGAGAAAGTACAAGCCACACGTCCATATAAAAGTGACTACATCGCAAAGCCGTGGTAGCCGGTTGGTTGTGCACTCGCCTCACGTTCATGAGGTCATGGGTTCAAACCCCGCCCGTACTAATGAGTTTTATTAAATTTAAGTAAGGTTTATTTATAATACCACAGGCTTTTCGGTGAAGGAAAACATCGTAAGGAAACCTGCATATGCCAAAGAAGAAATTCTGAGGCGTATGTGAAGTCCACCAAATCGGCTTGGTCAACCGTTGGTGGACAGGGGTTTGGCACAAAAGATCCTGAAGGGTCGAAGTGTCGCCAGGTCTTCCTGGCCCCCTAAGAAGATAAGATAAGATACATCGCAATGGTTCTTATAACCTGAACTGTCACCCACCTTACTTACTGACAATATAGTTTCATCTTGTCTTTGACACTGTAATTGCTTCGATGATTGTTTTTGGGCAAATAAATCATCATTTATCTAACAGGCAGACATAGCAGATAGCTGCAGTATATTTTGACTTTTACCATCTGTGAGTGCATCTGAATGTTGCAAAACAAATTCAACAGCAACCTTGATCTCCAAACAATCTTCTGCTTTCTTATATCCACGTACAGTACCACTAATTCCGGTCTAATATAAAAGCAGTTAAAGGGTCAGTTCGGGCTCTTTAATTTGGTCCCCACCTCTGATAAATTGCCCACCAAGTCCGCCATTGGCGACTATTACTGCGATAAATCTCGCGGTCAACTCTATTGGCTTTAGGGAAATTATTCCGTGGTTTAAATGATATATTGTCGTTACTGTATGTTTGTATTAACTCCCTCTTTGTTGATCGGACTTATTGTCAGTAATTTTTACCATTTTTGCTGTATATAGTTTTCTGCTTTTCACTGTTCTGATTACCTTAGTGTTAGGTCTCTCAAATTGCTATTTGTTTCGCGCTGTAACTCTCTTAATTATCTTTACTGGTTATAAACTGCTCCAGAGTAAATAATGATAACATTTATTCTATTTTTTTTTATAATTTTCATTCATATTGTTCAATTTCCATTATACATCATTTACTTACATTAATTTATAAAACTATTATATTATTACAATGTTCTGTTCTGCTGTAAACAATTTAAAATATTTATTGTCATTACCTTTACTATACATACATATTATAGTATAATTTATTCATTTATTTCTAGCGTAAGCCTCCTCCAAGAATTGCTATCTTCTCCTATCTTCTGCTTCTCTGTTCCATGTTATATGACTCCACTGATTTATTTAAACTTCAACTTCGCCATATGAACTATCTCCCTATACTTTTCAATATCTCTGTCATCTACTTCAATTATTACAACTTTATCCATTGCTTCTCTTACAATACTAAACTTTCCTTTCAATTCATCGAACCAAACCTTGTAAGGGTCATTTCTCACAAACGCCACGACAAATGTACTAAGCCGACAAGTTTATCCTTGCGGGCACCGAAATCCCCGAAACAATGGGCAACATGTTAACTGCCTGGGGTCACCGCAAGGCGCCAGATTACTGCGGAAGAGGGAAGAGGATATAATGATGGTGTGGGAGAGACAGGGATGGAAGAAGGTAGAGCGTTAATTGAATTAAACGGTGTAGCGGCGATGGGTTAATAGCGAGCGTAATCGCGGTGCGCTGCCGGGTCTAGTTTATGCTATAGCAATTAGTGTATTTGTAACTATTAGTGTGTTATACTTTTCTGATATAAAAGTAATACAAATAAAGCGGCCAAGTGCGAGTCGGACTCGCCCATGAAGGGTTCCGTAGCAGCAAGTAACATAATATAAAAGTTATTGTGGTTTACGATTTATGACGTATTAAAAAACTACTTACTAGATCTCGTTCAAACCAATTTTTGGTGGAAGTTTGCATGGCAACGTACATCATATATTTTTTTTAGTTTTATCATTCTCTTATTTTAGAAGTTACAGGAGGGGGGGGGGGGACATTTTACTACTTTGGAAGTGTCTTTCGCGCAAACTATTCAGTTTAGAAAAAAATGATATTAGAAACCTCAATATCATTTTTGAAGACCTATCCATAGATAACCCCATACGTATGGGTTTGATAAAAATTTTTTTTTGAGTTTCAGTTCTGAGAACCCCCAAAATTTGTTTTTTTTCTATTTTTGTGTAAAAATCTTAATGCGGTTCACAGAAAACATCTACTTACCAAGTTTCAACAGTATAGTTCTTATAGTTTCGGAATAAAGTGGCTGTGACATACGGACGGACAGACAGACAGACATGACGAATCCATAAGGGTTCCGTTTTTTGCCATTTGGCTACGGAACCCTAAAAATCAAGTAAAGGAACTTCAGAGTTGAATATAATACTCATTTACTAACTGCAAATTATACAGCATATCCTACTAATATTATAAACGCGAAAGTTTGTAAGTATGGATGGATGTTTGTTACTCTTTCACGTAAAAACGACCGAATTGATTTTAATGAAACTTTACAATAATATAGCTTATACATCAGAATAACACATAGGCTACAATTTATAAAGATATTGTGTGAATTGTCCAAAATCTCAATTCAGCCCCAACAGCATCCTGAACGTGCTGGCTGACCGGGGGGACTCTCCGATGCTGGGGCAGTGGATACGACTGCATGCAGTTAAGTATCGGGCAGCCAATACATATTTTAATACCATATTAAACCATACCATATATATATGAGTATGAAATTGTTACTAACACATATAGACTACTAGCTGTTGCCCGCAACTTCGTCCGCGTGGACAACTTAACATCACAAATGTTGATGTATTTCCCGTCGGAATAGGAGGTTTTTTCGGTACAAAACTATCCTATGTCCTATTCCAGGACCTAACCTATATGTGTGCCAAGTTTCATCCCGATCCGTCCAGTGGTTGAAGCGTGATTGAGTAACAAACATCCAAATATCCAAACAAGTATATAGTAGGAAGTAGGATGTCTGAAATAGAATTTATTCTATTCTAGTAACTACTGTACATATTGTACGTTACGACTTTTTAAAATTGGGGCACTGTAACTTCGACTTTGTTGCAACGGAAATACGTATAAACGAAATTCTGTCTAATTGTATTAAAATGTTTATAAGAATCGTGAAGGAAATAAAAAAGCTTATCTCTGTAATAAAACTGGTCTTTAAAAATTCATAATTTTAACATCCTCCCAATTTTACACCACTGAGTAACTACCGGGCCAATTATAAGGAACCCCCAATAAAATACTGAGTTGACGTGGTAGTTCCCCTCGTGACGTGAATTAATCACCCCACGTCAGAAATGTGAAGTGTCATCGAAAGTCAGGGGCTGTGTTCAGTATGGGGTACTTTTGTAGCAACTTTGTTAGTGGAAACTAATAATTACGTTTTGATAACTAATAATTAAAATCTTTTTCTAAAAGATTTTATCATATTTTTTTTATTGTTGATGGGTTTGCGCTTGACCTCAATCTCACCTGATAGTAAGTGATGATGAGGCCTAATGTGGAACGCGCTTACCCAGAAGATGCCTATTCACTCTTCCTTTAAAAAGATCCAAAGTGTACTTGTCCGGGAATACTGAAGCTGGCAGGGAGTTCCATTCCTTAGCAGTTCGCATTATGAACGAGGAAGCAAAACGCTTCGTGCGAGAGCGTGGTATGTCTACTACATAAGGACAAAGTCGCTCACCACGCCTGGAAGTCCGGTGATGGGGAATAAAATCATGGAATTCCTGGGCACGCTCCCCAAAATTTAACCTGTAGAATTAAAAATAAATAACAAATAGGAATAACGTTGTATGCAAAGGGTTATTATCCTACTTAGGGATCTCTTATACACCTTAGAGTAACTATATCTGTAAGAAACAAGTCTCGCAATATGAGTACACTTCGTGGGACGCCGAAGGGGGTAATTATCAAGTCATGCATAATATATGCGATGACTTCAATTTTAAACCAATAAATATCTCCCCAAAAGATACGCACAAAATATGGTAACACATTTATTATACACCCGCGCTTCACGCTTCAATAATTATATAGAGCTGTTCGCTACCTAATGACAAACTTCCATATATAGACAGAAAATATCTCTCTGTCATGTTCATAAATCATGCGGAAGACATGAATATATTTTGCTCACAAATAACTTTTGCAAATATCCGCAATAAGTTTTGTTTATACATTTTTTTTGCATATCAAATCTAATGAAGATTCGTTTATCAGTGCATCCTGTCTGTTACATGATCGCGGCGCAGAAACGTGGACACCAACCACGGGACTGATCCACAAGTTTCAAGTCGCTCAGAGAGCTATAAGAGGGCGATGCTCGGGGTTTCTTTGAAGGATATGATTCGTAATTATGAGATGTGACGAAGGTCACAAACACAGTCGAAAGGATAAACAAGCTGACGTGGCAGTGAGCGGGCCACATCTTTGCAGAACCGACGGCCGTTGGGGCAGACGAGCTATGGAGTGGACACCGCAGATCTTCACACGCAGGGTGGGACACTGCGAAGGACCGGGTGTGGTGGCATTCATTAGGGAAAGATGATGTTTATGAAAGTGTAAAAGGTGTAATGTTGGTATTTTTAATGATTTCTACACTACTCTTAATAAAAAAAATCATAAAAACTTCAAGTAATTAAAACTGAAGCACTCCTTTCAAATTTATGCAGAATTAATATGTAAGGAAATGTTTCCATACAACGAACAAACACACTCGTTAAATTCAAGATTTATAGACGAGATTTAAAGGAAACATAAAACCATGTGCCTTGCTTGTATTACTACAATGTAATGTAAATTTGATATTTGCAAGTCATAACAACTTAAGTATCTATAAAATTACTTAAGGGGAAAGTGCTACAAGATTTCTTCAACTGACCAAATCTCACATTCCTATAGCACTATTAACTTTAAACAGTTAATAGATATACTTGTGCCTTGAACTTAAACCTAGCACCTGGGAGAGTTTGTTTTAAATTAGTTAGTATTCTATATACGACATAAATAAATGATTAAAAGAATTTTCATGCGGAAGTTTGATTAACGAAACTTTACGGATTTAGCGACGATCTGCATAAGGCGGCTGGCAGTGACTGGATGAGAAGAACCGAAGATCGGGTTCAGTGGCGCACCTTCGGAGAGGCCTATGTCCAACAGTGGACTCTTTCAGGCTGATGATGAACGGATTTTAATTGCAATTTATTAAACAATAAAACAAAATATTTTCGTGAATTTGAGAATTTCAATTGATAATATTAAATACTTAATAAGTTGTTTTCGAACGATCTACATTTAATCGCTTTTAATTTGGATTAGGGGTAATTCATATAATCAATTGAAATTCTCACATTCACTAAATTATTTTGTTCCATTTTTTAATAAAGTGCTTTTAAAATCCATTAAGTTTCGTTAAACAATTTTTTCCGTAAAAAGATATGTAAGCATTTATTTATTAACTTACAATTACCTCTAACATTTACTATATTACGGTTTAAGTTATGAGAAAACAGTGTGAGAGAATTGTGGGATTAGGAAAATTGACAGATATTACTTTTTATGCTTATTTATCCGATATCAACTGTCCACTTCTCTGACCAAGTTTCAATATATATTTTGTTAGGTTAGAAAACATACTAGTAATAAGCAACAAGAAGTAATAATTCTGTAGTCCACGCTAGCGGAGCCGCGAGAACATCTTTTATCAAATATAATCTAGAAATTATACATACTTATATAATGTATACGCTTCTACGACAAACTACCAGAGGAAATCTTATATATGACGGACAGAAAGTTTAAGATTCACATTAAAAAACAACTTTGTAAGAAAGCCTATTATAAAATAAACGATTATTTGAATGACAAAGACGCCTGGTACTAATGTTAATTCAGCTTCGCAAAATCTTTACTAATTGTATGAAAACTTGATTTTTAAAAGATGTGTTGCGTGAAGTTTGTTGTGCCGTTTCTTCTTCACAGCGCTAACCGAGGAAGCGGTAGTCGATAAAAAAATGACGTGTATAAATTTACCAAATGTACTCATATGCAATAAATGATTTTGACTTATGATAAATAGATATATGAAGTATTAAATATTTAAATAAATATAAAATATCGTTAATTCATGCTTGCAGTTTATTTCGCTTTAATTCTGTTTCTAGTTGTACGTTGTAACAACTCTATGTTGTTCTAGTAGGGTTCCTATTTTCTAAAATATTATCGCCCCCGGGGCGGCCCGGGGGCGGCCGGGGGGCTTGTTTGCGAAATAATGGATTCATTCCATATTCATTTACATCCCTAATAAGATTGACATGACAATGCCCGCACAGTGTAAGCAATCAGTACTGCTACTAATATCACAATCTAGCACACATTTATGTGTGTGCATAAATTATGGTAAGGCTACTGCACCCAGCGCTCGAACATAGTCGATTGAGAGAAGGACAACATAAGTGCTTCTCTATAATCTAGCTTATAGCGGCGAACTGCGGAACTATTTTGTCGACGATTAAACTAGTGAGTGTTGTTCTTTAGTATTCTGTGATACAGTAATGGACACGTGGCCTGTGAGCATAGCGAAATAAAGCTTCATATTCATATTCATTTATTTGTATTAATTATACAGCGTCAAGTTAATATTGCATTAAATTAATGTCAATGCAAGTAACGTTTTAAATAGAATGTCAAAATGTTAAATATAACAGAAATACAAACCTTAATGTATTTATTAATAACTAGAACATTATTAATTATTGTTAATTGTTTGGCCTTAGTGGCTTATCCCCATTCCCATTTTCATCGAGTAATCAGTTTTCAACTAACAAGTAGTGGCTACTGTACATTCAATGTACTATAGCCGACAGCGCTGCGGAATTACCCTGTCAAATATAATAATCACAACGCCCTCTACTGTTAAAAGTCCACGTAATTCACTTATGCATGCGAACGAAAGAGACAGGCTGATATTATCGGTGCCGTCTTCCAATAAGTGACACGATCCAATTTGAATTTTCGCCTTTCAGATTTTGTTATGTCAATTTCTTGTTGAAATTAGCTTTTTGTTGACATGTTCGTTGTATGTGTGTGTGGGTGATTGAGTGGGGGAAGAGTGGGGGGTTTGGTAATGGCGTTTTGTGCGTCTGTCAGATATATTCTAATGATATTAGTACCGATTTTTATTCTATTCATTTTATTATGCGTCACATAACCGCCTTTGACAACCTCGTTGGCCTAGTGGTTTTTTTACTGGACTTGAACGCCAGAAGTCGTGGATTCAGACAACTTTGTACAATTTATAAATATAAATAAATATGTGGGGACATTTCACACACGGCCACCTGATCCCAAACTAGGCAGAGCCTGTAATATGGGTATCAGACAGCTGATATACATACATAACTACATAATATAATATATAAATAACATCCAGTCACAAGGCAAACACAAGTGCTCATAACACAAATGTTTGCTCTGGGCGGGATTCTAACCCGCGACCCCGAGCTTCGCAGGCAGGTGTACTATCGACTAGGCTACGGGGTCGACAATTTGTACAAGCTGGTTCCGTTTTGGATGCAATATTGGTGAATTGTCTCAAATCCTAGTTTAATTTCCACAGCAAAGGAAAATGCTAATTTGACTTTAGATAATTATGTGTATGTATATATGTTATATTTTTTTATTTACTATCGTATACAAAATTAAAAGTATGTATTAGAAACATTGACTGCCAGAGAGTAAATAATCAAATAATAATATACGTATAAATGAATGTATTTCATAATTAATAGTATTACTAGATCTCTATGTACTACTAGATGGAGCGTTCCAAACAATCGCTCTGTTCCACGCAAGTAGCCACAACTCTTTCACATTCACTTTGAAACTTGTGCAGTTACTACGCAGAACATTTAATTATTACTAAATATTGACATTATCCGTAGCGTCAATATTGATCTCATGATTTCGTGATTGTATAAATCGGTCAATTCAAGGTGACGACTGACCTGCTAATAATTTCCTTTACCGTGATGAAATAAAGACTTCTTAAATGTTACTCCGAGTTAAGCCCTATGTTTCTGTGAAAAGTCCATCAAAATCTCTATAGTAGTTTTTACGTGATGCGTGCACAAACTAACAGACAAAAAAATTATCGAAATGAGTTAACTATTACCTTTTAGACCCCCAATTTTTTTTTAAATATTTTCAACTAGCTGGTGCCCGCGACTTCGTCTGCGCAGGATTAGTATTTCGAGTAGCTTATATTAGCGTGGCGTAGAAAATAACTAACATTATGACATTAAAATTATAATTTTATGGCGCACGCCAGAATAGCTCGCAGATAGTAGATTTTTCCTACTTACTAGATATTTTGGACAAATCACACAATATCTTTATAAATTGTAGCCTATGTGTTATTCTGACGTATAAGTTATATTATTGTAAAGTTTCATTGAAATCCATTCAGTAGTTTTTACGTGAAAGAGTAACAAACATCCATCCATACTTACAAACTTTCGCGTTTATAATATTAGTAGGAAATAGGATGTACAGACACGCGAAGTTCACGTTTTTATTTATTAGGTACCATACATAAAACACAACTTATTTATAACTTTTAGTTATAGGGTCGATATAAAAATCATAACACATTTCAAAATAAACATATCAGATTGAAACTGAAACTATTTATTGCCACAACGGTCGTTATCCGCCCAATAATTCATTAAATCCGTTAAAATTTCAACTGCACCGCCGCTTGGGGGATGAAATCTAATTTATTTATCGATATGAAACGTCGAAGCTTTCAATTTAATGACGCTCGATTAATTTTTTATTTTATCGATATCGATTAAATAATCGACAATAAAATGTGGATGCCCATCTGTCGGATTGTACGGTGTTGACATTGTTGTCCGGTGTGAAAAGAGGGTTTGTACATCGTAACATATGAGTTACGATAATATTATTGTTTGCAATGATATCGTAAAGTTTTGAGTGCGATGTCAAAAGATATTACATTGTTTAAAGAAGAAAAGGACAAAAAACGAATGTATAGACTTAAGTAGGGTTCGGAATTAGGTAGTCTCATTTAGGTACTTGAGTCATATGGTTCCGGCTTAGAATAGGGCCACCCCCAATCTTATCTTGGGTGCCGTCAAGGCGACTAAGGGATTGCATCAGAGACGGCCAGCAGCGTTCTCCTGTGTATAATTACTGCTATCACCAAGCCAAGCGTGGTGATTATGGCAAATCCTCCAATGGAAAGCTAAGGAAAGGTGGTATTCTATTGGGGAGGCTTATGTTCAGCAGTGGACGTATTTCGGCTGATGATGATAGATGTCAAACAGAGTTTTTATAATCGCCATCAATTTTTCAGCCCGTCCTCCATTTTAATATATTCTTTATTGCACATCTTAAAACCAAATACAGTAATAAATGATGTGTAAAAAGGTGAGCTTATCTCTAAAAGAGATCTCTTTCAGCCAACCTTACAGGGTGTGAGACAAGGCAGTAAGAGCGAGGGGGGGAAGTGCATAATATAACTACATAATAACTAAATACCTGAACAACTTATATTTAAAATACATACATATGTACATAGTGCTCACGCCTTGATCCCAGAGGGGTAGGCAGATACATTTGAGCAATGTAATATTGCAAAGCGGCTTTCCTTCGTCCGCTTTTCGCCCCGTGATACCCCTTGGAGTGAAGTGTTGCGAACAACATCGCCGCCTTGTCGAGGTACCACGGTTAGCTAGGGAAATAATTTTCTACCTCATTAGAGCCCTGCATGATTCGGTGAGGCTAATAGTGCCCGGAATTCGCCCTTCTCCGGGATGTCGGTACGCTTACGACCAGGCTAGCCCCTGGACACGCATCCATCGGCACGGCAGACCTAGGATTGGCGGATGGGACAGGGATCGGGGCGAGAGAGACAGATATAAAATAAATACAAAAAAAAATAACTATAATAAACATAAATACATACATACCATATAGTGCGTAATAGTACGAGAGAATGACTCTTTTAGTGATTGACTGGTAGAGAATGCAATAAATCGTAAATAATAAGTGCTTTTGAAATTTTACTATACAAGAAGACAAATTGAATGTAACATTCTGTCACACAAAGCAACAATACTACAACAATAATGGGCACACGCAACTTAACAACCACGGTACAAGTCGGAAACCCGTCAAATGTACAAACAATCGTCGGCCATTTGTAATGTTATTTGTTACACGAGGATTGTGGCCATACATCACGAGCGGTCGGCCACGCAGGGACGTATTCAGTGTGGCCTAACTGTCTTTACTAGACAAATTATAATATTGAAAAGTCTCACATTATTAAAACATTTCTATTTTTAAATGTTATAGAGATTGTATTGCCTGATTTGTCAATTTGAAGACGATAATATATCAGAGTGAAAAAAGAATTGAAATATATATATTGTATAGTATCATTAGCCTCAAAGAGTCCACTGTTGGACATAGACCTCTCCCTAGGCACTGTACCCGATATTCGGTTCTTCCCATCCAGTCCCTGCCAGCCGCCTTATCAGGTCGTCGCTTCATCTAGCCAGGAGGCGTCCCACACTACGATTGCCCAGTCGCGGTCTCCACTAGAGAACCCGTTTATTCAAAGATGCAGGATAACTAACAATGCTCGCATGCTAGAGATCAAAGCTTGGAGAGGCGCAAAAAGCTTTTGAATAGTTACATTTTGATACAAAATTCGATTTTATTCCTGCTTGAGTGAGTTGGAGATTTTGTAACTAGATAGTTAATTGATGTCTAACATTAATTTCTAATTTTGGACAGCTCTAATATTATGGCATAATCATGATTTTGGTTCTGTCACATAAGTCTTAACTAAAATATTAACTAATAATTTTTTCTGTCTGTTTTTCTTTCTTATTTTTTCCGACTTTCTTATGGCGACTGGAACTCACAATATCTTGTAATCTTTAAGTAATGGCGTTTATTATTATAACTTTGCAAACTTGTAATCCTAGGGGAAAATCATGATTTTTCATACGATCTCAGCTAAGACACTTACGCATATTCCCCTCGGTGTTTTCCATTTAAGATAGGGGCGCTAGAAAGCCTAAAGACATCCCTGTAGGCTCAGCGAGACAGTTGCACGATCACTTTTCATTACCCACGATTCATTAACATGCGGGGGGCGGCAATTATGTCCGCTCCATCCATCATGCCGCCCCAGCTTTTCATATTTTATGTCGCGGAATAATTCATATATTCGGGCGTTTGGAAAATAAATCTCTCCTTCCCTCCTACTGTAAAGATCTTTAATTTGTTAGTTTGGATTCTATAAACTTGTTACTGTGTGATTTATCTTTTTAGGGTAACAAAATGGTTATTATGTAAAACTATTTTGTTATTCTTTAGAAATGCACTTGTTATTGAATAGATGAACTACTGTTGTATAACATTTCTTTAAGGTCTTTTAGTAATTTGATAACACAGTTATTTTATTTGTACATTTTCTGTATTTATCACCATTTCAAAATTATCAAAACAAAAATTTAACTAATTATCATCATCATCAGTCGAAATAAGTCCACTGCTGAACACAAGCCTCTCCAATAATGCCACTTTTGGTGGGCTGTCCGTCGGGGGATTTTCCATAACTACCACGCTTGGCAGGGGGATTTGGTGATCACAGTAATGATCTTAATATACACAGAAGAACGCTTCTATCCATCCCTAGTGCAATTCCCTAGTCACCCACGGGAAGGCTTTTATTATTTGTATAAATACGTGTTTACCCCTAAGATTACAACCCCTAGTTTGCAAAGTTGCAATAAACGCCATTCCTTAAATATGATAAGATTTTATTACGTCATGAGAAAATCGGAGTTTGAGAATAAAGTCAGAAAAATTTACTAGTGCAGATCAGTTATTTTGTACACAGTAAGTAGTATCAATTAATCAATCAACGTTTATTATTGATTGAGTGATTAAATATACTTTATTGCACACAAATTACAGAAAATATGTATGAGGAATATACAGCAAATGTACAAGTGGTGGCCTTATCGCTTTTAGCGATTTCTTCCAGACAACCATATGCTAGTAAGAATTAATAAAATGAAGAATCAAGAAAAGAAATCTGTGGTCTAGTCCCAGATATCCGTCAGAAGCAATATCATGAAAATATCATGATATTGAAACTGTCCAAAATTAGACATTAATGTTTAACCCCCGACGCAAAAAGAGGTGTTATAAGTTTAAACGCTATGTATGTGTATCTGTCTATGGCATCGTAACTCTTAAACGGGTCAACCGATTTATGCTGGTTCTTTAACATGTTTTATCAAAATCGGTTGAGCTTTTTCAGTGTTTCTATAATTTTTAATCTACTTACTGGGCTCGATTCTGAAGGCCCCACGTTAAAATCTGACAGCACTAAAACTGTTGCTATCCTTGTCACACAGTATTATGAAGACAAAGACGAAACCAATTTTAGAGCTGTCAAATTTTAAATATGTGCCATCAGAATCAGGCCTACTGTGTACTTTACTGTGTACTATTATATTACAAAAAATACTGATTACTGATGGTTACATACTCGTAATGTATCTTCACTTAAGAAATAACCCCTGCCTAAAAAATCATTGCTAGCCGTTTCATACAAATTCGAATCGCCACAAATCACCGCTACATGCCACTGTGCGCGTTCCGTTTCGCGTTACAAGCGCATGTTATTTTTATTCCCAGTTATTATCATTATTTATAACGGCCCGACTGAGGGGCGATAATAAATCCACGCGATTTATCGCGCGTCTACACTTGTCCTCGATCATAAAGCTTACTCACGCTGGCACGAAACGTGACGTGTAAAGCGGTGGCCGGCGAACGGCCCCGAGTTCATAAAATGTTTGTATATCATCATCATCACGTTATTTTGTCTCCACCGCAGGAGCACAACCCTCTCTCATCTGCCGGAGACAGACGGAGGATTTGGCCTACACTCCCCGCGCTGGCCAGACGGGTTGGGGAGGCTGATTGATGTTTTATAATGTATTCCCTTAGTCGCCTTGTACGACATCCACGGGAAGAGTTAGAGTGGTCCTATTCTACTCTACCGGAAACCACATAACACGTGGACACGGAACAGTGTGTGTATGTGTAGGCTAAGTCTTATATAAGTTAAACACTTAGAATAGAATAGAATAGAATAGGTCATTTATTCATAGCTACGACACACACATACATGAGAAATAAACAGAACAGAAATTAATAAATTACAATTTAAAAATAATCAAGGTACCTATGTGTCGCAGCAATAAAATGGCGCTGACTCAGCATAATGCTGCAGCACGCTACGCGCACTCCAGCGCTGGTATTCTGTCAGCACCAGGTCAAGTGACTTCACAGATTAAGTTTTTTTAAATTGTGCGTAGAGGGCTGTCAATGTATTGGTGTACATAATAATATTAAATATATATAATTTAAGTTTGTAAATTAGTAGAAATATGGGCATTGTGTATAGCTTAATTAATAAGAATAAAATGTACTGACATATACATATAATGTTGAAAAGGTGCATTGAGTTAAACTGTGTAATGTGTTTTTATGTTAACTTAAGATACTAAATTTTACGAAGTAGTTTAGTGAGTGAAAAACCAAAGAAACATACTCAGGGAAAAGATTTTTGTGTAGTTATTATTATTGTGCACTTACCCAATTACATCAAAGCTCTTCAAGGTAAGACTAGCTGTGCCCGCGATTACGTATGCGTAGACCACTGAAATATGTGACGGATGACGGAGGAGGAGTAAGAAGGGAGGTGGGATCCCTTCGTACTCCTCCTCCCTCAAAGTCAAAATCATTTATTGCATACTAGCGGTTGCCAGCGACTTCGTCCGCGTGGACAACTTAACATCACAAATTATTATGTATTTCCCGTAAGAATGCGATGTTTTTCGGGATAAAAACTATTCTATGTCCTGTTCCAGAACCTAACCTATATGTGTGCCAAGTTTCATCACGATGGTTCACTATTTTGGCTATAATGGCTTACACAAAATATATAGATATATATTGTGGCAGGCTTTTTTGTAGGACTATTTAAGATAAACATTTCCATCATACATTACATATGTCTAACTCTAGCGGTTTTGGCAGCGCACGCCAGAATAGCTCGCAGATGGTAGATTTTTCCAACTTACTTGATATTTTGGACATTTCACACAATATCTTTATAAATTGTAGCCTATATGTTATTCTGATGTATAAGCTATATTATTGTAAAGTTTCATTAAAATCCATTCAGTAGTTTTTACGTGAAAGAGTAACAAACATCCGTCCATACTTACAAACTTTCGCGTTTATAATATTAGTAGGATGAGTACACTTGGTACATTTATCTCTCTGCCCTCCCGTCCACCATTCTCCGACCATTTCCTTCCTTCTCCCTTCTTTCCCCTGAACCCCCTTTTAAACCCACTGTCCTTTGCTGCCGATAGCGCGCTGGCGTACTAACTTTGTACCGGCGATGGATTTCCAAATCTTGTGTCGACAGCTGTAGTCCCCAACAAACTTGATAGTCCTTGGTGGACTTTTGTAGAATATTTCACGAGTATGCAATAAATTGCCGTGTGGTTTCCGGTAGAGTAGAATAGGACTACTCCAACTCTTCCCGTGGATGTCGTACAAGGCGACTAAGGGAATACATTATAAAACATCAATCAGGCCTCCCCAACCCGTCTGGCCAGCGCGGGGAGTGTAGGCCGAGTCCTCCGTCTGTCTCCGGCAGGTGAGAGAAGGTTGTGCTCCTGCAGTGGAAACAAAAATAACCTGATGATGATGATGCAATAAAAACGTCATCCAACCACTGGAGTGTTGTAATGTTGAGCAAATTTTTCAGTTTCAACACTGAAGTGTCAAAACATGGCGATTTGTCAAAGATAACGCAGTAACTGAAACGAACACAATTTACTACTCAACATTTTGGCACCGGAGTGCAGATTGCTTTAAAAACTCTAAACGAAATATTGTAAAACATATGTCACATGTCGTTATTCAAGACTAGCTGTAGCCCGCGATTTCGTCCGCATGGACAACTGAACATCACAAATTATTATGTATTTCCCGTAGGAATTAGATGTTTTCTCGGGATAAAAACTATCCTATGTCCTATTCCAGGACTTAACCTTTATCTTTATAAAAATTTAGTACTAAACGCATTATACTTGTCCTTTCGGTTACTCTAAGGCTGACTGGAAGAGATCCCTAAGTGGATAAGTCCGCCTTTGTACACAGTTTAATTCCTATTTCATTATTGTTGGTGTTGTAATTTTTGGTATAATAAAGCGTTTACATACATAACCTATATGTGTGCCAAGTTTCATCCCGATCCGTCCAGTGGTTGAAGCGAAGGGTTACATTATTGAAGTTTTAGTAGAGATCCCTCATTTTTACAGTAATATATATAGCTTATGCTACTGAGGGATAATTAAGCAATCTAATGATGAAAGAATTTTCGAAATCGGTCCAGTAGTTTTTGAGTTTTTTCGTTACAAACATACAAATCTTAACATTAGTGTAAAAAACATTATGTAAAGTGCGAAAATCTCTACCAGAAATACATTTAGTTACCTATTTGTTACTCTTCAGTTTAGTCACTCATATATATATGATAATAAGCCTTCATTACTGTTAAACCACTATTTGACATGAATACTAAGTATTACATTTTATTAATGATCATCGATTTATCAAATAACAGCTTGTCCTTCGACAAAGGCCTCCTCCAAAGACTCCCACCTATCTCTGTCTCTTGCAATTCTGATCCATTCTGGACCGGCGGTTCTTTTAAGGTCATCTTCCCAACGTTTCATTTGTCGGCCTCTTCTTTCACCATCTCTGGGGTACCACTCCGATATTATTCTACTCCAATTCTCATTTTTCTCTCTCAGCATATGTCCTACCCATTTCCATTTAAGTGTTTTGCATACTTTGTTCGCATCTTGAAATTTAATAACCTTTTTAATTTTGTTTAATCTTATTTTATCTCTTCTTCTTACTCCGATTAATGAAACTCAAATATTATTTCTATTTTCTTCTGGAATCGCACGTGGTGTCACATTGACAGATCCGGCTCCGGTTGCCGGTGGCCGCTGCGAGATATATTGCGGCTGTTAAACCGGCACGCCACACAAATCTCACTGTCCACCCGACCCGCAACCCTGTCGCTCCGGCTGGTGACCGAGTTCCGGTTTCGGTTTCTTTCGGCGCATTCCGCTATTGCCGTGTGGTTTCCGGTAGAGTAGAATAGGACCACTCCAACTCTTCCCGTGGATGTCGTACAAGGCGACTAAGGGAATACATTTTATAACATCAATCAGGCCTCCCCAACCCGTCTGGCCAGCGCGGGGAGTGTAGGCCAAATCCTCCGTCTGTCTCTGGCAGATGAGAGAGGGTTGTGCAGTGGAGACAAAAATAACCTGATGATGATTCCGCTATATTCTAGCTCAAGGTAAATTTCGCTCAATGTTGGTTTTCAGGCTTAGGGGTTTTAATACATGCTCTCCTTGCTCTGCCTCTTCCTGTGTCATTAAAGCGACTAAGGAATTGCACCAAGGACAGGCAACAGCTTTCTCCTGTGTATATTAAGATCATTACTGCGATCACCAATCCGCTTGCCAAGCGTGGTAATTATGGCAAATCATAGAGTAATAGTAAAGTATATAGAGTAATATAATTCTGTAGTTCACACGACCGAAGCCGTGGGCATATCTAGTTTATAATAAAAAATAAATATCTCAGACGTTCACACCAATTGTAATAAAAATTAAATTATGTTTGGGTTTCGGTTTCGTTCTAAAGATAAACTGCAACTCCAGTTAGTTCGAACTACTGTTGAAACGTGGCGATTTATAAGCGTTAGTTTCCTGGGTGAAAGCTTTAGACAGTTTAAGTGAAATGAAACATAGTTTATCATCATCATCATCAACTTGCAAGAGTACTGCTGGACATAGGCCTCTCCAAGGCGTGCCAGCCTGAACCTCGGTTCTTCTGATCCAGTCACTGCAATCCGCCTAACGCAGATCGTCGCTCCATCTATCCCGGGGGCGTCCCACACTACGTTAGGTTATCTTGCGTTGACAAACCGAAATATAGGATTTAAAAAAATTAACTACTTAAAGCAAGAATTAAAAAAAAAATACTATCATTCTTCAATGACGTATTTAAAAGCGTTGCGAAGAAATAATTACAAATAGTAACTTACATTTTTCAAATTTTAATATTACAGTTATATTGGGTCTGATTTTAAAGACAAACATTAAAAATCCCTACCATACAATTTCTAGTAAAAAGATTTAAATGACATAAAATTTTAGTGCTGTTAAATTTTTGTGCCGACATATTTTAGTCCAGTCATATTTTAAGTGTGTATTTAAACATTTCCTTGCACAGAACAGAATACCAAAGCTAAACATAAATTGTGATATCATTACAAAGATGTTTATGCCAAAGTCTTCAAGACTCGTCAAGAGTCAACCCCTTTTACCATTACTATATCTGTAACTCAAACCATTCTGGTATTCCCAATAGTTTCATGGAACCCTAGTGCGGAACCGTTCGACACGACAGCGCAATCCCTTGGAGACACTCAAACGAAATCCGAAACCCTTTCAAATGAGTGTCTCAAAGCACAGACAATAACGATAAACAAAGTTAAAAGGTTTTATTTCTGGTTCTGCAGTGATTAGTTTATGTAGATGTATAGGACATATACAAGTATAAAGTTATATACTGCATATCTGTCTGTACCTATGTTATTATTCACATTAGTCTATAATTATATCTAAGATTACCTGTGCCCGTGAGTTCATAAGCACTGGCCACTTAAAATATGAAATTTAATTTGTCAGCCTTTAGACGTCCACTGCTGGACATAGGCCTGCCCCAATGAACGCCACCACACCCGGTCCTCCGCCCTCCGCATCCAGCCGCTTCCGGCCACCTTCTTTAGGTCGTCGGTCCATCTGGCGGCGGGGCGTCCCACCCTGCGCGTGCCAAACCGTGGTCTCCACTCCAGACAGAAGAGATCCGACGAAGAACGAAGGTGACCGACATAGTCGAAAGGATTAGCAGGCTGAAGTGGCAGTGGGCGGGCCACATCTGTCGCAGAACCGACGGCCGTTGGGGCAGACGAGAAATTTAATTTAGTACTGCCAAAATTTAGTTTGCCGTGTGGTTCCGGTAGAGCAGAATAGGACCACTCAAACTCTTCCCGTGGATGTCGTACAAGGCGACTAAATGAATAATACATTATAAAACATCAATCTGTTCCAACCCGTCTGGCCAGCGCGGGGAGTGTAGGCCAAATCCTCCGTCTGTTTCCGGCAGATGAAAGAGGGTTGTGCTCCTGCAGTGGAGACAAAAAAAAGAACCTGATGATGAAATTTTACAGCTGTATAATTTTAGTGCAATCAAATTTTACTTTTATAAGCCGTTTTTTTTTATATTAACCTTGGGTATGCTCAAAATAAGTTGATAAAAAGACAAAGACAAGTAAGTAAGTGAATACCTTCCTACATTACTCCTTCCCTGCCTCCCTACGCCAAACCAAATGCCGCAGAGCATTATACTTCTTATAAGTGAGTTTTTGAAAACTAAATTCTCATTACTTCTGATTAAGTGGGCCGATTGCGATGAAATAAAGACTACATGTTACTCCGAGTTAATCTCTATGTTTTTCTGTAAACTTTAACATAATCGGGTTAGTAGTTTTCACATGAAACAATCACAAACAAACAGTAAAACATTTGCAAAATAATCAAATTAAATGTATTTTATTACTCATCTTTTCTATCCCCTTTTTTTAAATTATTTTTAATATTTGTTAATTATATCATAAATCTAAAATTCACCACTCTTAGTACGTATATTAAGCATTTCTAATTTCAATAATTTTGAGCTTATATTAACAAAATGTATAGCTTATAAATCTAGATATTAACAAACGTAAAATATGTGTCCAGACATTTTTATTATACGCCACGGCAATAAATTTTCATTATCTGTTCTCTAAAATCGCTTTATCATCGATTTAGAAACTTATCCTTAAAAACAGGAGGGAGAGCCTTAATAAAAAGGCAAATATATAAAAAAAACGGTGACGTGCGAATCGGATTCGCACACCGTGGGTTCCGTACCTTGAAAGGAAACGTTTAAAAAGTTATTTAAATAGGTATTACTTATTATCATGCAATAAAGTTCATTTATATTTTTGCCAATTCCTAAAAACTGTGCTAGACATCTTTTTATTTTACAAAAAGTTCTATCAACTCTAATTATTTCAAATTTTTCGCTTAATGATATATTTTTTTATATGTTTTTCTTCATAAGTCAAATACGGCGGCATAAAAGAAATCGACAACCTATTTTAGAACCCTCCGTACTGGCGCGCGACGATGGCAAGAGACCGGACGGAATGACTCTAGTTCCCTGGAAGATGGGACGAGCGCTTGTGTGGGACGCTACATGCGTAGAAACACTTGCGCCGTCCCATCTTCCATGTACCTCCGTGAGAGCTGGCGCAGCTGCTTCCAACGCGGAGAATCTCAAGCGCCGCAAATATGAGTGCCTCAGTGGAGACCTCATCTTTGAGGCGTTTGGGGTCGAGACCCAGGGCGCGTGGGGTTCCGGTGCCCACCATCTTTTCAGGGACATCTCGAAAAGACTGGTGGAGAATACCCGGGACCCCAGAGCTGGCGGCTACTTTGCCCAGCGCGTAAGCCTCGCAATCCAGCGAGGCAATGCCGCCAGTCTCCTGGGTACTCTGCCAGCAGGGGACGAACTGGGGTCAATTTTTTATTTGTAGTGTATAATAGTTAGGTTTTGTTTTATATTTTTTTGTTTGTTTTGTAATGTTAAGTTTATATTAATTAAATATATTTAGTTTTGTTCATATAAAGAATAAACGATTCTAAATACAATAACAATAAAAAAAAAACTGGTTGATGAAACCTATACATTTTTGATTTTAGAATGTAAAAATGATGCCCTTTCATATGATTCACTTAACTAGTCCAAATTTCAAGTCGATAGTATTAGCAGCTGCTGAAATAAGTTATGCCAGACGGAAGGACGGACGAAGGGTTCCGTTTTTTACATTTTGGTACGGTACCCTAAAAAAATGCGTTTCGCAGCATAACATGCGAATTGAGATCGGGCACACATTGGGTACATTAGTTATTATAACACGACAAAATATGTGTAATAAAAAGTAATTTATCGCGCAAATAAAATATTACAGTGGCTAGGGGTGGCAGATGGGGCGAGAGATGTGGCCTGCGGGACAAGTTGCAAGATGCCAGCGATTTTACTCATCATACCAGCGCTTAGACGTCCACTGCTGGATATAGTGTCGGCCCCGTAGCCTAGTCGGTAGTACACCTGCCTGCGAAGCTCGGGGTCGCGGGTTCGAATCCCGCCCAGGGCAAACATTCGTGTGATGAGCACTTGTGTTTGCCTTGTGACTGGATGTTATTTATATATTATATAATATATTATATTATGTATTTATGTATGTACTCGTATATCAGCTGTCTGATACCCATATTACAGGTTCTGCCTAGTTTGGGTTCAGGTGGCTGTGTGTAAATTGTCCCCACATATTTATTTATTTTTATTTATAGGCCTCCCCCAATGAAAGCCACCACACCACACCCCCGATACTCTTTAGAAGCAAAATTTAATCACCTACTACCCGCCTATACGTACACGTGCAGAGTGCTCGTAAACTATCTAGAGAGGGACAACGTTATAAGTAGTACGTCAACACATAAGTGCTTCCTTTCTAACCGGCTGCGTACTACACGCCGTGCTTTACTTTGCGGGCGACGCTCAACTCTCCCCCGGAGGTGAGGCTCGCTTCTTTTCATTCATCATCAGGTTATTTTTGTCTCCACTGCACGAGCACAACCCTCTCTCATCTGCCGGAGACAGACGGAGGATTTGGCCTACACTCCCCGCGCCAAGCCAGACGGGTTGGGGAGGCCTGATTGATGTTTTATAATGTATTCCCTTAGTCGCCTTGTACGACATCCACGGGAAGAGTTGGAGTGGTCCTATTCTACTCTACCGGAAACCAGACGGCATCTTAATAATATTTAGTATTCTTTGCCACCACACCCGCCGCCTTCCGCATCCAGCCGCTTCCGGCCACCTTTTTCAGGTTGTCGGTCCATCTGTCTCAGCGGGGCGTCCTACCCTGCGCGTGCTGTTCCGCGGTATCCACTCCAAAACTTGTCTGCCCGTTTGTAAAAGATTATACTCATTTAATTAATAATCTAACTCTATCGGTGTAAATACGAACCACGCAAAAACAACCACACCACAGCCCTACTAGTATTATAGGAGTGCAGCCTGACCGTACACGTACTAGGGCTGTCAACGGTCAGGTTTCGAGTATAACCAAACGAGAGGGACAACGTTATACCTCAACGACATAGATGGTTCTCTTTCTAAATTACGGCGTTGATCGCACTTCCCTGGTACGGAAAATGAAAAATCTCAATTTTTTACTGGTTTTACTGTTTTGTAAGCATCCGTGCACACAAAATAACAAACCACATTATTCTATCTTTAACAATCTTCAATATCTATATCAATATACCTTAAATAAAAACATCGATAATTCCAACTAAAATACAAATAATATACAATTCTATATTTTGCGCGGTCGCTTACCATTTCATTTCATTTATTTAGCCATAATTTATAGGTACATACATGATCTTAAAAATACAACACGGTTCAAGTATAAATTTACCCAAGGGTGTAGCTTGCAATATTCTATAGGTAATCTAATTTGTACAATATCAATATGTTATGTAATTTTAGAACTTAATTCATTCTGGAATAATCCAGTTCAATAATATCAACAATAAATTCATCAAATATATAATGCCTAGTAGTAAATTTTTCACTACTAAAGAAAGGTCTTGTTCACACAGTATGTCGGTTTAAAACCATCCTGCTATACGCTTATTACTTACACCAAGCCCATTTACGGATATATTGACAGAGTCCTCGGCTCCGGACGCCGGAGAAAAATGGCGTCCATTTGTTGGTGTCACCGTTTTGTACTGTAGGCTCGAGAGCGAGATAATGGCTGATTTATTTGCGCGATTATGCGTGACGCGCGTCTGTGGCCCGCCTTATTTGACGCTCAGGTCAGAGAAGACTAAATATTACTGCGTAAAAAGCGATATTGACCCCCCCCCCACACCCTAGAAGACACTAAAAGAGAAGCACTTATGTTGTTGACGTATGTGTTGTACCTCTCTTGTTTGCGCTGGGTGTAGCAGCCAGATAGATAGATAGATAGATAAACTTTTTATTGCACACAAATTAAGGATAACAATAAAATAGGTACAGATTTTTGGAAAGTGTACAAAGGCGGCCTTATCGCTTAAAGCGATCTCTTCCAGGCAACCTTTCTGAAGGAAAATAAGAAAGACATAGCGACAGAGTATTGCAGGTGAAAAAAGAGTAATTTATAATTTTAGAACATGGTAAATACTTAGTAACAATATTACACAATTGAATTTACATACAAATATATTTAAATACATACACATGCATACATATATAGTTTATAATACAATACATATACAGCCAGCCTTATTATTATTTAGCCTAGCGGGATTCGAACCCGCAACCTCCGGCGTGGCAGTCCGAGAGTTATCCCGTTCCGCCACGGAGGTCATCGTCAATAAGAGAAGTGTCTTGTCTTCCCCAATCTTTCCGTAGATGTCGTCAAGGTGACTAAAGGATTGCGTTCTCCTGTTTATAATAACATTACTGCGATCACCAATCCGCCTGCCAAGCGTGGTGATTATGGCAAATCCCCCGATGGATAGTCCACCAAAAGTGACATTCTATTGGGAAGGCTTATGTTCAGCAGTGGACGTATTTCGGCTGATGATGAAGTGTCACGATTCACGATGGCGCGCCCCACTCCTCTAAATCGCTTACATGTCATTGTATGCGTTATATTGTTACTGTGTTATTTCTATCGTTACGCACTAATCATCAATGTGTGCAGTACACTAACATACTGACGTTCTGACTCAGCACTCGCGAAAAGTAGCACAGCGTGCCATCGTGAATTGTACATCATCATCAGGTTATTTTTGTCTCCACTGCAGGAGCACAACCCTCTCTTATCTGCCGGAGACAGACGGAGGATTTGGCCTACACTCCCCGCGCTGGCCAGACGGGTTGGGGAGGCCTGATTGATGTTTTATAATGTATTTCCCTTATTCGCCTTGTACGACATCCACGGGGATAGTTGGAGTCCTCCTATTCTACTCTACCGGAAACCACACGGCATATTATGTACGCTAAGTCTATATTTATAGGCATTACATTTTATAAGCCGTGACTTAAATTACTTGAGTTGTTGACGTCACAATCTAAACAGCGATTTAAATTACGGCGTCCATTAAACATGTTATTCACAACTCTGAGAAAAAATTAACCAGAAAAAAAAACGCAAACCTACAAAAGGCTAAACATCACTCATGCCACCTCGACAGCACTTTATGCAACAAAGCCACCTTTCTCAAAATGGCTGAGACATACACCAACTGATACCTTTACCCTATCTTTAACCACAGCTAAAAAAATAGTATTTGATTTTGTTACAGATTTCGCAGTGTGTAAGATTTTGGTATGGGATTATTTTAGACTGCGGTAGGGTAAGCGTCACAGTGACCGATATGTATACGTTCATAAGAGGGTTTCGCAGCTGTTATAATGAGTATTAATGGGCACGCCACATAAATAATGTTACACAAAGAGACAGGGAGCGGCTACATAACGCCAATACTTCAAAACCATTAACGTGATCGTGGAACGCGTGTAGTAGACACAAATATGGGTGGAGATTTTATCATTATATATTTTTTCTTTTTAATCTTTCATCATCTTAATATCAGCCCTTAGACGTCCACTGCTGGACATTACCCTTCCCCAATAAATCCAGCCTCTTTCGGCCACCTTCTTCGGGGTCCATGGTCTCTACTCCAAAACTCGTATGCCTCAACGGCCTTCGGTTCTACTACAGATGTATCCCACTGCCACTTCAGCTTGCTAATCCTTTCGGCTATGTCGATGACCTTCGTTCTTCTTCGGATTTTAATCTTTAATCAAATCAATTCAATACAAATATTATTGAAGAGTTTGCCGTGTGGTTTCCGGTAGAGTAGAATAGGACCACTCCAACTCTTCCCGTGGATGTCGTACAAGGCGACTAAGGGAATACATAATAAAACGTCAATCAGGCCTCCCCAACCCGTCTGGCCAGCGCGGGGAGTGTAGGCCAATCCTACGTCTGTCTCCGGCAGATGAGAGAGGGTTGTGCTCCTGCAGTGGAGACGAAAATAACCTGATGATGATTATTGAAGTTTGTTGCGCCGGTCCATCTTCACAGCGCTAAATGTAAATAAAAACATCATTAAAATATGAATTGAAATTATTCGATGACGTCACGTTTTTTTTAAAATGGTGGTTTTTTTCATGATGGCGAAATAAATAAAAATGTTTTTTACATATAGGAGATTTTTGGGGCATGTTTCTGATCAAATATTCGGGTTTGATTAGAACATTTTGACACTAAAGACATTACGCCTATAAAGGTCAATAAAAGCTATTCAAGTTAACTCTTTTGTCGTTATATTTAATTTTAATTAATCATGAATGCCATATGTTTTCATTATTTATATAATACCACTGTCGGTTCCACAACTTTTTGTGTTATTTCTACTTGTTGTTATTTTGTGTTAAATAATTTCATAGAAAGTTTAAAATTAGAGTATAATATAGCTATAAATTAGCTTATCCTCAAAATTATCGACCATAATCGTAGACTAAAAGGTGCCTGCCCAAACAAAAACAAGCATTAACCTACTCTATAGAACCTGTATTCTTAAACAGGCACGACAAACAGCACCGCACGAATTCAAGTGTCAGCCATGTTTACACCGTGCCTCGGTTAATTACCTTCCATTTGCTGTTCAAATATTAGTCAATTTCATATACCAATGGGTCACATGGAGTGGACACGGCTTGTAACTCGATTGGGCCATCTATTGACAATTTTATATCTGTGCCAGCTTTCTGTTAGGCCGTTTCGTTGATAGTTAACCCTATTTTAGGTTTTATTCTCAAATCTCACAGCTAAAAATCATCATAACATAAATTTAATGAACAGTGATCGGAATAAGGTAGTGTCCTTACGTACTTGCGACGAAAATACGTATGTAATGAAAGATTTGTGTGGAAATTCCTTAACGAAGGATTTTAAAGCAGATGTTTGTACAAAGCGAGTAAAAACCGACTGTGAAGCAATTTTTCGCTAGTTATTATTCTTTATTGTATAAATTCTCTATTGCAGATTTTTTTTAAACTAAACACAGTTATAAAATTTTGCGTAGTACCTATTTGACTTCATCATCATCATCAGCCTGAAAGAGTCGACTGTTGGATGACCTATTTGACTTGGTGATTTAATATTTTATTAACATAGACATACATACATACATACATACATAATGCTCACGCCTTGGTCCCAGAGGGGTAGGCAGAGACGATGTATCGCCACTTTGCGCAATGTAATGTTGCAAAGTGGCTTTCCTTCGTCCGCTTTTCGCCCCGAGATACCCCTTGACGTGATGTGTACATAGACATCTTTTTATTATTAGCTTTTGTCAGCTCATATCAAATTAATTACAAAATAAAATAAAAACACAATTAAATTAAATCTATTATAACACACAGTCCCTCACACAGAACAAAATTTTACACATTATATGGATTGGTGCACAATAAAAAATAATTGAACTGAATAACATTTACGGAATAATGTCTGGTTGATTATCAAATTTAACAGTAGCAACTTAATGTACAGACAAAATTAGCAAATTACAAAGTTTAAAATTACTGAATACAAAGTATAGCTACAATACTTAGTATACTTGGTACTTATATTTAGACACATATAAATCTCACTTAATAATTGAACACAGTATAACAGGAGTGTGGCCAATGGTATTAATTTTGTCATGGTGGCGGTGTTCAATGTGGATCGTTCTTTTATACTATTGTTGTCATTTTAATGAGTACTTGTTTGTGTTAGTAATTTGATTTATGTTATGACAGAAGAAAGACAGTTTTTTTTTTATAAAAGTCAATTTAGGACTTTAGAATATTATGTTTTGGTTTTTACCAACATCACTATAAAGAATCAATTAAAAGTGAATTATGTCGTTCAACGTCGCCTTAAAATACTAACTTGTAATATATTGGAACATTGCCTAAACTAGCCCTTCTTCTTTAGACTAATTAAGAAAGAAGGAGAGAGAAAGAGATTAATTTTTTGTGTATACTAAAATTAAATTTTAAACACGTGCTTTCAGATTGTCCACTTTGAATTCTAAATGTGTATATTGCTTCAGAATCTCTTTCCTAGATTTAACTACTTATAGGTATAAGTATATAACACAAAAAAATATTATCTACGATATGTCCATCGGCCGTCTACGAAAACCGTATTATGTGCGTTTTCATTTTATTTTTGAATTAATTAGACTTATTTTATTATTTAAATTCATTTCAAATGTTTTATTTTTTAAACTAAAGCTTGAATTATACTGACCTGTTTATGTACATTTAACCAGTTTCCTATTCTTCGTAAATACGAAACCATAATAAGACCTCTCATTTCAAGAATGCTAGCTCCATGTCTGTCTATAAAATAAAGTAAATAGGTCTAAGTTAATTGTGCAGTAGTGCAGTACATAACTAGACAGCCATTTAGAATTGCAAATTGCTAGTTGCAGTTGCTAGATTTATATCTCAAAGCCAGACTGATGACTGGTGATGTGTCCCCTCCCCCTCGGGGCTCTGTTAGAACATGAACAGAGAGGGGGCGGGAGGGTCTTTAGACATTGGTCGTATGAGACATGTAAATTTATACAAAGCTGGTTAACTATGCGAGAAAGTTGGGCCAAATATACAAGATATTTGCCCGTTCCAATATTCATAAGATTTGTGGAAATTATTTGTTTATACTCTTAGAAAAGTATTTCATATTTCGACTGTCTTTTTTTATTAGTAAACTAGCTGACCCGGCGAACTTCGTACCGCCTAACAGTCAATGAATGTCGTGTTACTTTTTAGCTGAACTAATTTAGGCTTTGATGAACGTAAAACAATGATACAAAATAATTAAATTTCTGAACGCACACATGATGTCTTCTGAAAAAAATAAAGTTGTGGCTTAAAGGTCTCAGCAACCAGGCCATAAGCTCCAAAAAAAAAATTGTTGTTACACTATTTGACAGGATTGGACAACAAATGTTTGACATGTAATAAACAAATCAGCATCTATTGAAATGATTAAGTATTCATTACACATATCGAGTTTTCATTGTATTTAAGATGTATTCTGCTATTCGGGACGGAAACAAATCCAACAAATCAAAAACCATGGCAATCGGTCCAGCCGTTCTCGAGTTATAAGTGTTGTAACAAACACGACTTTCTTTTATATATAGAGAAGATAGCTATTGCCCGCGACAATGATGCGATGAATGATGAGGATGTGAATCAAGATATATATGGATTTAAAAGAAAGGATTTACAATTCTATCTTTACAGTTGCAATAAAGCAATGAATATTCTTTATGTTTGGACAGACAAATTATATGTAGTGTTAAATAGGAAACAATATTTATCAAGTTTTTTTACAATGCGTACGCGCCAAACACAGGGAGTTCAATGACAGCTGTCAAAAGCTTGAACTGTCACTCTGACGTCCCACTGACAGAACATAACTTGAAGTATTATGGCGGTGTTGCCCTTATCTAGCATGACAACTATCTCTTTCTTAATAAATACCATTATAAGAGCGTTTAAAATTACCTATTGTGAATTCAACTCCAAAGGCTGAGACGCCACAACATATTTCATCAACAACAATCGACTCGCCGAACAGCATTGTGAATCTACACAAAAAAATATGAATTAGTCGACAAAAAGCTTTACAATAGCTTTTGTGTCCTAAACTTATAAATTACAGCCAAATCCATGGATTTACGAGTTGTTATTAATGACACGGTAAGTATGCTGCCAAATACTGTTATTTATAACTAGCTGTGCCCGCGGCTCCGCTCGCGTGGACTACAGAATCAGCTCCCATTCCCACTCCCGCATGCGATGAAACTTTATGGCTATTTTTTTACATCTTGGGTTACATTATTGAAGTTTTAGTAGGGATCCCTGATTTTTATAGCAATAAATATCGCCTTTGTTACTAAGGGATAATGTAGCATTCTAATGGTGAAAGAATTTTTGAAATCGCTCCAATAGTTTTTGAGTTTATTCGTTAAAAAACATACAATTTTTTTGCTCTTTATAATATTAGTGTAGACGTTTGACATGCTTTTGAACTGGTGGAAAGTCGGAATGTCTATTTTAAACATTGCTGGGAGGGACAAAAGGATTTATTTTAAGCGATATGTGTTTAACGCAATAAAATAGGTATCATATATTATAAAATAATACGTAATTTTACATTATTTTCTCTTTTTTGTCAACGTATTTTAGTTTGTAGATAATATTTTCTCAAATAATATTTTAAAATTTATTTATAAAATAATATTTTTGCGGTGTGGTTTCCGGTAGAGTAGAATAGGACCACTCCAACTCTTCCCGTGGATGTCGTACAAGGCGACTAATTATAAAACATCAATCAGGCCTCCCCAACCCGTCTGGCCACCGCGGGGAGTGTAGGCCAAATCCTCCGTCTGTCTCCGGCAGATGAGAGAGGGTTGTGCTCCTGCAGTGGAGACAAAAATAACCTGATGATGATGATGATGATTTTCTCAAGTTGCTCTTAATTTCTTAAATAAAATTTCATAAAACTTTTGTGTCGGTCTACTAGGATCTGGTTCCTGTCGTCCTCGTGTCCCACTTACAATATTAGATGTCAAGTCATTATTTTAGGTAGCTACCCTATAATTTCCCAAATAAAATTAGACATTCTATGGTTTAAGTCCTGCCTCACCGCTCAATCCCGAAGCTCTTTAATTCAGACCCCCACTATGAATGAAGTAAGCACTCCTGACGTTTGAATTTATTTAACACTAGCTGTTGCCCGCGACTTCGTTCGCGTGGATAAGCTACGTATGGTGCGAATTTTACAGATCCGCAGATAGCCGACATGACAATTGACAGCTTTTACAAATCGTCGCTTTTCTTATAATATAAACAGAACTTCCCAGATCCTTTTTAACATTAATTTTGAGAACAATCTAGAACATTTTTGACCAATTACAGTTTAATGATTCATTTAAAATTTAAAAAAAAACGGGAAAATTCTAGAAAAGTTCTCAATATTATCATTCACAAACGCATTTATCGCCATTCAGCACAATCACAAAATAAAAAATATACAGAAGGACCGCTCCCACCTTTCTCGAAAATAACTACCTAAACTTGCCTGAGTGACTAGGGTTGCTACTGTATTGATTCTGAATTTTGAAAAGGAGTAGATAGTTTATGTTTACAAACATACATACATCGATTCGTTTATACATGCATACGTACATCTTATCATGTTTACATGCCTTAGAGAGTAGCAGACCATCAAATATCCATAAAAATATGCCGACGCCACACACGACGAAGATTTCAATCTCAACAAAATGTAATAATGGTGTAATAGTGATCCCACCAAAAACATAAATGTGAAAAAGGCACCAAGTTCGACGAAAACATAAATGTGAAAAGGGCGCCAAGTTCGGCGAAAATGAGTTGAGATTTAAAAGGGTGACAAGTTCCATATCCGTTCCTTAAATAAAAGCTACACTACACGCACAATATCGTTTAGTCTATTTTATTAAATTACTTTAAAATTATTTATTTTAGATATAAAAAAATATATGTGAAACCATTTCATTTAATATGTCACACGGTACAGTTTGTAACAAAAAAAATTTCGACTTCATCGGTCCAGTAGATTCATAGAAGCAAATCGGTTGTAACAGACGGACAGACAGACATACTATTTTCAAAACAAGAAAGTGTATGTATGTAAAAATATACCTATGTTATGTGTTTTTAAAGTAGACAGGTAAATAAAAAAGTGGTATATTAGAATATTATTATTATAAAAAAATCCACAGGTGTTACAAATTATTGACTGAAAAATATTTTCGTCGATTGCGACATTGTTTAAATGAACGATTATTGTATCTCTACGTGTAGGCACAGGTTTGAGTAGTACTTACACAACCAAATACACTGCAACCATAATATTACCGTGTATTCATGTTTAAAAACAGCCGCGCCATCACTCTTATAATCATAGATTCTTATGATACTCGCGATTGAGTTCTGTCCCAGACTGCCCGAGAATGCCTGTAAACGTAGCGTCAATGTGTGCGTGCGAGAAATGGCGGTTTGTTCTAAGCGGGCTCTCTGTCTAGCGGCGCGCAACCGCCGCTTTACGTACTTTGTGGCACAATCTTGAGTTTATATGAGCCCTATAATGTGTAAGAAAAGGATAGAAGTATCCCATCACACATTTTTACCACCCACATCCACCCACCGTAACCAAACTCCCTTACTTGCAAGTGCAGACCAAGGGCTATCAACCACTGCAACCATGAGTGGCAGTCGGTGGTTATGGAGAAAAGGCTGGACATACATACACACACTTTCCTTTTATATTTATAATAGACTAGCTGGTTCCCGCGACTTCGTCTGCGCTGAAATAATGTAGCGTGAAAGACATATTTTATCTACTCTATATACCAGAAGCGATAAAAGTATCTATTTCCATTTAGGAATCAATTTATTACTACCAAATGTGCATTTGAAATAAATAATAAATTTTTATTGTAGTTATGGTTCACTATTTTGGCTATAATGGCTTACACATAAGATATAGATATATACTGTGGCGGACCTTTTGTAGGACTATTTAAGATAAACATGTCCATCATACATTACATATGTGTAACTCTAGCGATTTTGGCAGCGCATGCCAGAATAGCTCGCAGATGGTAGATTTTTTCCTACTTACTTGATTTTTTGGACAATTCACACAATATCTTTATAAATTGTAGCCTATGTGTTATTCTGATGTATAAGCTATATTATTGTAAAGTTTCATTAAAATCCATTCAGTAGTTTTTACGTGAAAGAGTAACAAACATCCATCCATACTTACAAACTTTCGCGTTTATAATATTACATATAGTAGGAAGGATTCACCGAGATTCGTCAAACAGCACCATTACGCTACAATTCCTGACATCATATATCAGGATTAATTCACGTAACCTTGGCGAAACAGCAATTTATATAAAATTGCTGAATGCGAGCCGCCATTTTCTCTTTTTGTTTTATTGGCTCTTATGTTAGAGACATTTTAAATAACGATAAATAACTCCTATTGTATAACAGTAGCGTGGGATGAATATAACTTGTCTTCTTTGCTTTATTTTTCTGTCGGCGATAGGAAACTATAGAATTGGTATTTCGTTTTATTTATTAAAGTCTCTGAAGAGAGTTGGTAAGTTCGGGAATTAATATAAATAAAAAATATAAATATGTGGGGACATTTCACACACGTCCACCTGATCCCAAACTAGGCAGAGCCTGTAATATGGGTATCAGACAGCTGATATACATACATAACTACATAATATAATATATAAATAACATCCAGTGACAAGGCCAACACAAGTGCTCATCACACGAATGTTTGCCCTGGGCGGGATTCGAACCTGCGACCCCGAGCTTCGCAGGCAGGTGTACTACCGACTAGGCTACGGGGCCGACACGTTATAATGAACGTACTCCGTAAGAGCCGGCTCACAAATAACTTCGAAATCTCTAATCGACACTCGGTCAGACGTTGAGATTATAGCCTGCAAACTATTATTACTAGGGTACTACAATATGTACCCATCATCATCATATCAGCCCCTAGAAGTCCACTGCTGGACATAGGCCTTCCCCAAGAACGCCACCTCACCCGGTCCTCTGCCCTCCGCATCCAGCCGCTACCGGCCACCTTCTTCAGGTCGTCGGTCCACCTGGCGGCGGGGCGTCCCACCCTGCGAGTGCCGATCCGCGGTCTCCACTCCAGAACTCGTCTGCCCCAACGGCCGTCGGTTCTGCGGCATATGTGGCCCGCCCACTGCCACTTCAGCCTGCTAATCCTTTCGGCTATGTCGGTGACTTTCGTTCTTCGTCGGATCTCCTCGTTACGAATCATTAAACCCGAGCATAGCCCTCTCCATAGCTCGCTGAGCGACTTGGAACCTGTGGATCAGGCCCACCGTCAGTGTCCACGTTTCTGCACCGTAGGTCATATAATAATTTACATATACCCAAAAGTGGGTTTTCAATGATATGTTTTTATTACTGATGTAACAGAAGGCTCAATACTTTGTCCAATTTCTCAAAAACGTACCTACAAAATTTGCAAGTCAAATTGAATCCTACGCGCATGGAAGAAAGTCGATAGTACGCTGAACCGCTGAAACTCGCAAAATTGACAGTCATGCGCGACGCCTAGGTGCACCGGCAGTCGGGGCCGCGCCAAAAACGAATCAAACTTTACTTTCCTTGTTAGTACTGCTACACTACAATGTTGAACATTACCAACTGAAAGTACAGTCGGGGTGAGAAATACCAGATGCCGTCATTTCAAGCGGTAATTACACGCGGCCGAGGTTTCTGACGCGTCATAATTACGCGCGGCGTTGCGGCCGCTTGTCAAGACGTCAGCCTTTTACGCGAACTAGACGGTAGCTAACTGGCTTTACATTTTATGGACCAGTTGAGTAATTGAGGAGGAAAAGAAGTTCGCTATGTCCATTTTGACGTCGTATTTACTATTTATGGAGTTAATTATATTATTTTATATATTACTAGCTGTGCTGTCCGCTCGCGTGGTCTAATCCGCTCCCGCTTCAGCTTCAGCTCCCGTCTCGCTCCCGCTCCCGCTCTCGCTCTCGCTCCAGCTCTCGTTCCCGCTCCCGCTTCCGCTTCCGCTTCCGCTCCCGCTCTCGCTCCCGCTGTTCTATCATCAATAGTTTCCGCAGCGCATGCGATGAAAGACCTTTTATGGCTAATTTTTTTACACCTCCGCTATGTCCAGCCGTGGACGTCTAAAGGCTGACATTATGTTGATGATTATATAAGATGTAATATTCCATAACTGCTATAACAAAAAGTCAACTGATTCACAGTTTAATAATCTAAGACGAGTCATGTCGCCATATAAAACTAATATATTCAGCGCCTGCGCATTTCGTGACTTATAAACTCTCAGCCGGGGATTACAGTGACATTTGAATGTCACGGTGACGTGACGACGTCACGTGACAGGCGGGCGTCAGTGTACCGGTTGTGACAAGTGCCATGTAAATACCGTGGTGTCGTGACATCAGTAATTCTTTTTGATTGTACTCGTGACAAATAAACTTGTCTAATCTGACATTTGTGTAGTGCGACTTTTTTTCTGCCAAACAAATGAGGATTACGCCACATTCACAATGCGACAATTTGTCACGTTTTCGTCGCCACGATTTTATCGCCGGCTGCCATCTTGGCGGATTAGGCCAATAACAACACGCGTTGCTAACAAAAACAACTTATATAAACTGTATTCACATCATCGTCAGCCTAAATACGTCCACTGCGAAACATAAGCCTCTGCAACAGAATGCCACATTTGATGGGCTGTCCATTGGGGTTTTTCCATAATCACTACGCTTGGTACGCGGATTGGTGATCGCAGCAAGGAGCTGCCCGTCCCTGGTGCAATCCCTTAGTCGCCTTGACAATCTTCACGGGAAGATTGGGGGTTGCCCTATTCTAAGCCGGAAACCACACACCTAGGCCTACGTTAAACTACATTCACAATGCCTCTGCAACCCTCAATGTTATAAGACGCGAGAGGAAGTTATTCAGAGGCAGACAAGGGCTAAAATCATGAATTTGTTGTATCAACCCTGCTGCCACAAAGATATATGTATATAAGAAAAATGTATTTAATATGTCTATTTCATTATTTAATTCACTGCCAGAGAACATAAAAAATTTAAAAGGTGCGTCTTTTAAATCAAAATTGACAACATGGCTTTTAGAACATTGCTTTTACAATGTAAAAGAGTTTGTAGAATTTAAAAAAACTATAATGTATAATTAATCTTATTTTTTCACTAGTATTGTTTAAATAATTTTTTGATCTAATTATTAATTATATATTACTAATTATAATTCCTAATATTAATATTTGCACACCTGCATCAGGTTGAGTACACTAGAACTAACCATATTATTAACATCTTTTATAAAACACTGTACTTTTGGCAAATAAACCATTTTCATGTTTTCATCGCCACAATTTGATCACAGGCTGCAATCTTGTCGGATTGGACAGCACGCGTTGCCAAGATCCAGCTAATTTCTGTAAACTACATTCACAATGCAACAATCTGCCGCGTTTTTATCGCCACAATTTCGTCACCGACTGCTATCTTCTAATGTTTCGTTCCGCACACATTCCACCAGAGCATGATAAACGTCTTCTAATCACCTCACGCTCACTGTTCGCCGAGGGCACTCTTCGCATCATGAACGCAAACTTGTTAATTGGAATGTGTCCGGAACGACGTGTGAAGGCAGTAATGATCAGTGATAATGTAGCTAGAGCTATTAAGAGCGTAGAATAAAATGGTTTACTTAGATAAAATTTTCCCTCTATCCAGTGCTCTAAAAATGGCGTATCAAAATGACGTCCTCCTTGCTAGACAGGTACCAACGGTATATCCATACTATATCATTAATTTAAACATTTTTTTTCTGCGCCCCCTATATGACTGTTGGAAGCCAACACAATATTTTTAATGCTGGCAATATTCATTTTTAAAAAAAGTAATCGCTGCTGTCTATGGCCTCCCTCTCTTCGAAGAGTTCACTGGCACGCAACATATGTACGCCATCCATATAATTAATTATACGTATATATATATCCATAGGTCGCTGGTTCAAATCCGGCTCGAAGGACCATGTCGGGGTGTAGAGGGCTGGTGGTTGTTGATGATGAAAACACGAGTAATATTGGTAGAAAACACTTCGTGGGAGAGAGGGAGGCCATAGACAGCAGCGATTACTTTTTATACAGATTATTATTGCCAGCATTAAAAATATTTTGTTGGCTTCCAACAATGACCTTCTAAAGAGACTCAGAAGTCCTTGCCCGGTACCATTTTCCTCGCGGCGAAAATTTTATCAATCTTTTGCAAAGATTATTCATTGAATAAAGTTCTCGATGATTTTCAAATCACTCGATCCCGGAGGTATGAAAATGTAAGTTGGAGATCACTGATTGGAAAACGTGCTACCTGTTCCAGTCACTGGAAATAATATCTAATGTAGGAGAAAAAAATCAGCAGATATGCATTATTGTTGCAAAATTTCATGCTCAATTTCTAATTCATTCATGCCACATAAACACAAACAAATTACTTAACGATCTATTTATAAAATACGGGGATCATTTTGGCCGCCGTTTCAAGGCCACCGCGATCAATCTCTCACGCGTCATTACCGCTGTCACTCCAAGCTTGGAAAGGCGTCACTCTCAATAACATTGCTACGTGAAAGGGCCGTGCTTTCAACAGTTCCAACACTTTTATATTCATCCCATCGCTCATACAGATGTCTCGCTAATGGATGCTAATGGTCAGTTTATGCCAAAAATTTCACAGTTTTGACACCTGCTGAACGTGTTCACAAGGGCTTTTTTGCAAGCGAATTTCAGTATTAACTCTAATGAAAAAGAGATCTCATTTCATTACCTAAGCAGGCCTAACAGTTTCACTAGCGACGACGTACCAATGAAAATACCTCGCACTCAGAATGATTCAACCCTAATGCTGCACGTCATACCTAGGGTTGCCATCTCTAAAATCTGCCAACCAGGTAAGAAGCATGAAAACCCTGAATTTTGGAGCTTACAACCCGGACATGTCAACTGAGTTTTATTTAAAGTTACTCAGTAAAATAAAAAAAATGTTTTAATTTTTATATTTCAACTTTATATTGAAAACTTTACAAACCGGACTACAAATGAAACCCTGACTGGACGCTCCCCAGGCGCCCCGTATACTAGGACAAATCCAGGGAAAACCGGACGGTTGGCAACCCTATCATATCAAACATCGCCCGACATTGCACACTGTACGTGGTGATAACAGCGCTAAGTGAAGCACCTTAGACTCATTTTTGCCTGCATTGTCTGACAATAGGTAATTAAAAGCGTATTATAGGTATATTCGTTTTACTAGGGAGGGATGTATCTGTTAAGTAGTAAATATTAAGATAGTTTGCCGTGTGGTTCCCGGCCTAGAATACGGCCACCCCTATCTATCCCGTGGGTGTCGTCAAGACGACTAAGGGTTGCACCAGGGACGGGCAGCAGCGTTCTCCTGTGTGTCTGTTAATTAGTAAATATTAAGTTAGTTTGCCGTGTGGTTCCCGGCCTAGAATAGGGCCACCCCTATCTTTCCCGAGGGTGTCGTCAAGGCGACTATGCGATTGCACCAGTGACGGGCAGCAGCGTTCTCCTGTGTGTGTATGTTAAGATCATTACTGCGATCACCAAACCGCCTGTCAAGCGTGGTTATTATGGCAAATCTCCCAATGGACAATATACCAATAGTGGTATTCTATTGGGGAGGCTTATGTCCAGCAGTGGACGTATTTAGGCTAATGCCAGAAGTATAAAGTACGTTTTTTAAGTATCCCCATTTATGACGGTAACCAATTAAAACCTGGCCTGTGATATACATACATACCCCTTTCGTTCTATTAATGTTAGGGGTCTTGTCAGCTGGTTAGGGTTGAACATGTTTTTAATTTACGACCACGGTGCATTTTTAGAGTAAGTACCTTTTATGTGAAATACGGTCCGTGGAGAGTTGTTACGTGAATTTCCATGTTGAAAACATGGCCGGTTCTAAAAGGCTTTGAAATGTATGTTATCATAAATCTAGATACTGCCAAAAGTGTTCCTGTATTGTACAATGTACATTGTAACTTTAAGGTACCGCCGGCCGTACCGACAGCTCAAAATTTTATAAAGTCCCAACTCATCGCAACTATTATCCCTAATATAATTTTATGAAAATGAAAATGAAATTTTTATTGATAACAATTGTTACAAGTCAAAAGAATGTCGATATATTCAAAATATCATATTATAAGTTAAATCAATTAAATTAAATGTTATTTATTACATACAATGTCAAAAATAGTGTATACATCAATATACAAAATTAAAGAAAATATAGGTATTTGTCTCATTGTTATTATGAATTATATATTTACTTAATTACTTTTACAGTAACATGGGTAAGTCCAAAAATTGTTTTAAATCATAAAACATATTTTCTATCAGCCCGTTTTTCAGTCTGTTAATAAATTTAATTATACCTCTTTGTTATATTGCATACCTACTAATGTATTTGAAAACTAAATATTCCTATAACTTTCGATTGAGTAAGCCGAATGCGATAAATTAAAGACTAAATGTTACTCCGAGTTAAGCCCTATGTTTTTGTGAAAAGTAGTTTTTACGTGATACAAACTAACAGATAAACAGATAAAATTTCAAAGATAATCATAATGTGTTCTATTACTTATCCTTAGACCCCATTTTTTTTGCAAATTTATTCAATTGTCAAACACGCGAAGTTTACGATTTTCTTTATTAGATGTCGAATAGCCAAGGGAGGTTGAGGGTCTGTACTTTATTATGCTATGCGGCAAAACCTCAAACACAATTATAAGTAGTATCTGACTTTTCTTTTTTGAAGGTATCGTAAAGTTAAGCTCAGCCCTTAGAATCCTGAAGGTGGCCTGGCCTGGCCAGTTTAATACACGTTAACCCAGAGTACCTTCTTTGTTTCAACTCAGCCCACTTTATCTTGCCCTTCAATAATCATTGTACAATCGCTAGGTACGATCGCGCACAAAAGCTTTCGAGGATAAAATCACCGACGCCACCAGTAAAGCTGGAGTCTTACGACCAATTACTGCGGGAGATAAAGCCTTTGAAACCCTGCCCCGTTTAGTGACGGAAATACGGTGGAGTTTTGTTGAAATGGAAAGTCTAGAGTGAAGTTAAGCTCGCAGTCCATTGAAAGTTATTGTCGGACATATTTTAAGGTACCCTAGGATTATTTTTGGACTATATGGCTATTTATGGACTATATGGCTTAGAACAGAGACATTAATTACACTTCCCATTTTGTAACCATTTAAGAAATTAGTTACTAAACGAGACGAAGGAGTCACCTTTTGTAACTGGCTTCGAAGAGGAAAATTACATGTCCAATTTCGTAGCCAGTTACGAAATTTGGTTACCCAATGGGTCGAAAAGTAAACAACTTATATTATACTCAGGCGTTAGTCTCTACCGGTCATTCCAGGGCCGCATTAAGTGGTGATACGGGATCCTCTTTTTAAATTTTAACGGATTTATCATTTATCATTAGGAACAGGATTAGGTGTGAAAAACAGCCCCGTGATCAAATAAATTAAATTAAATTGCTCTTTATTGCACGATTTAAATACACAGATGCAATAACAAAGTAGTAGCTTATACTTTTAATTCTCAGTGGTCTTCCAAACAATCAACTTCATCTGCCATTGTACGCTAAAACTGAATCCTTTTGTCACTTCTCTATAAATTACTTTAAATTTTAAGTGCGCTGAGACGGTTCGCTTAATTTCGTAAATCTAGAATTATTATTTCAATTAATCTGCTTATTATGTATGTTACCTACTATCAAATTATGTAGCAATAAACTACTTTCTCTTCTACTATGCTCAATCCTATCTTTAAAGATAAAGGAACTATTCATCAGCAATTATTCTATAAAGAAAAATTATGAGGACGTCACAATGACATTGCAGTTATCTGCATTTCATTTGAACATCGTTTTCATGTTCAGGCAAGCTCCTGCGGTTTGTGTTGCATAATTTGAAATAAGGTCTACTATATCAACACTTGAGTCCGGCCCTGTAATGACCTCGAATGATATTGACAAAATTCTTCCGTATTAAGATAATAAAAAAACGCCTGTCTGTAAACAGTAATTTCCATGTAATTTTCATCGCTCCATACCAGGTCTCGAAAAATATTTACTATACGAACAGTAAACTTACAACAAAAGAGTAATAAAAGGAGATACAATACTAGCATCACGCAGGCGAAGCCAGATGTCATTCTGCATTACTTAACTCGATTTACTTGAAGTATTATAAAAGTTATTTTCATTCCAGCATGTTGGCGAACAAAATGTTTGCCTGCTCTTTGCCCTTAAAAGAATCCCTATGAAATCACTTAGGAACATACGTAGGCGTTCCCCTGTCAATTCCAAAAGCTAATGCATAAATCAACTATATTACGGAGCGTCGCAACTGTACCCGAAAACGTATCAGTGTGCCGTCCCAGTGCACTCCACCGTCTCACAGATCGTAACGTTACAATTTTACGACCGCTTTTATTACTAGACGCTTTCGTGCGCGATTACCCTCCAGAGTGAGTTTTGCTGTTAGATGCTCTCCGATGCGGACTTTTACCGTATTCTCTTTACTTCCACATTGATATGTTTTGATACCATTGCTGTGCGACTACGATTTTTTATTACCGCGCAGTATTTTGAAGCAGTAATGAATATTTAGTGTTGAGATGTTTACAGTAGGGTGGTATGGTTGGCAGCAATTAGAATTTAATGCGTGTTTTATTATCAGGAGCGTCTAATGTACTGGAGCATTAATTTATCACCTCGCCATGTTTACTACAGCTTGACAATTGAAACGACGGTGTATTCTGAATTCAAAGCGAATAGATACGTCCAGAATATGCTGGTCCTCCCCGTCGCTTGCAGCGATTTACTTTTCGCAAGCTGGGGGGTGGATGGTAATGACAATGGGGGTCCAGGTGCAGTGGATGTTGTTACAATCGTTTGGACAGACAAGAGATGGACGTATCAAAGGCGCAGCGACTGAAATGCAGTTGCAGTTTAGATTGAATCGAGAGACGTCTGCGGCATGACTTTGTGAAGTGAAGGTTGATGGAGCGCGTCTGCGGCATTGACGAGAACCGTTTGGTTTTGGTACAGGCAGGATCTCCTTTCAATCTCAGTTAAACTGTACGTGCCTATTATTTCCTTGAGCTGCAAACCTACAGTTTAGTGACTGTTGTCTATTGACAGTGTTGCAACGACCTACTTGTTTATTCAACTCTTTGTTTTAGACAATAGTAAAAATTGTTTATTGCACATGAGTACACTTGGTGTATACACGTAATTCTCGTTTCCGATTGAAGAGGAAACGGCGCAACAAAATTCCAATTCGCAATTTTAAAATCAAGTCGGTAGAGTAGAATAGGACCACTCCAACTCTTCCCGTGGATGTCGTACAAGGCGACTGAGGGAATACATTATAAAACATCAATCAGGCCTCCCCAACCCGTCTGTCCAGCGCGGGGAGTGCAGGCCAAATCCTCCGTCTGTCTCCGGCAGATGAGAGTAGGGGTGTGCTCCTGCAGTGGAGACAAAAAAAACCTGATGATGATGTATGTATTTCGTCTATATAACACAATCTTTTTGAAATGCAAATCCTTGCATTTTATTATTTGGATACAATATATTTTTTTAATTCTCAACTTTAACGTGAGCATTTATTATGAACTAGCTGTGCCCGCGGCTCCGCTCGCGTGGACTACAGGATCCGCTCCCATTCCCACTTCCGCTCCCTATCCCACTTCCACTCAGACTATAAATCCAGGTCCAGGTCCAGGTCCAGGTCCAGGTCCAGGTCCAGGTCCAGGTCCAGGTCCAGGTCCAGGTCCAGGTCCAGGTCCAGGTCCAGGTCCAGGTCCAGGTCCAGGTCCAGGTCCAGGTCCAGGTCCAGGTCCAGGTCCAGGTCCAGGTCCAGGTCCAGGTCCAGGTCCAGGTCCAGGTCCAGGTCCAGGTCCAGGTCCAGGTCCAGGTCCAGGTCCAGGTCCAGGTCCAGGTCCAGGTCCAGGTCCAGGTCCAGGTCCAGGTCCAGGTCCAGGTCCAGGTCCAGGTCCAGGTCCAGGTCCAGGTCCAGGTCCAGGTCCAGGTCCAGGTCCAGGTCCAGGTCCAGGTCCAGGTCCAGGTCCAGGTCCAGGTCCAGGTCCAGGTCCTGTCCAGGTCCAGGTCCAGGTCCAGGTCCAGGTGCAGGTGCAGGTCCAGGTCCAGGTCCAGGTCCAGGTCCAGGTCCAGGTCCAGGTCCAGGTCCAGTTCCAGGTCCAGGTCCAGGTCCAGGTCCAGGTCCAGATTTTTCATCGTAATCAACTAACTCAGTCAAAAGTTATGCGAATTTATAGTTTTCAAAATCTCACATTACATTGATACGATACCCGCTCCCGCTACCGCTCACGAATTCAATCGAGCATTTACACCCTACACTCAGTTTTCGGAAACTATAAATTCGCATAACTTTTGAATGACTGCACCGATTGCAATGAAATAAAGCCTATATGTTACACCAAATTAAGCCCCATGTTTCTGTGAAAAGTCCATCAAAGTCCGATCAGTAGTTTTTAAGTGATGCGTGCACAAACTCACAGACAAACAGACAAACAGACAAACAGATAAACAGACAAACAGACAAACAGACAAAAATTTCAAAAATGATCGAAATGTGTTCTGTTGCTTATCCTTAGACCCCCCAATTTTTTTTTTTGCAAATATCTTCAATGTACAGACACGCGATGTTTACGATTTTATTTATAAGATGAAATATAAATAACTCGAGTTATTGTGATATTAATAATGAAAGTTAGTTTTTGTTTTATCTACTGTTGAAGCTGATTATAGGTTATTTTGCTCTGAATTCATATTATTTTCTACAAACAGCAATACGATAACAAACAACCTTATTTATGCCAGAGCAAACCAACTTGATTGCGACGAAATTAATATCATTGGCAATGCAAAAATATTTAGGTAAACATAGTTATCATCAAGTATTAATTTATTTTATTTGTATGTAATATATTTATATCTAAAGTAATCAAACTTCGTAATCTAATAAATGGATAACGCCCGCCAACTTTCTGTACCCTATCCATTGACCTACTATTTAAACTAGATATTGACCTATGAATTGTCAACAAAATCTTCCTCAGAAAGTCTCTAAAGTTCTGCATATGTGTATAACTATAAAAGTAATCATATTCACGCACATGAATAATGATTAGATTAGATTCATTTATTTCACTTTTACATCTTAAAAATTCAATTTTACATGTCAGTCTAATACGGTGAAAGGGATCGTCATAAAATAAATTAAATCTATATATACAAAAGAAGAAACTGACTGACTGACTGGCATATCAACGCACAGCCCAAACCGCTGAGTCTAGAGGCTTGAAATTTTGCACAACGGTTCCTTACATAGCATAGGCAAGCACTAAGGAACGGATTTTCAAAATTCATCCCCTAAGGGTGTCAAATGGGGGTTCAAAGTTTGGCACTTTGTATATTCTTTATTGCACATCTTGCGTATTCTGTAGTTGACGGATGACGGATGTCATTTTGGAAAAAATTCTATTATTTTATTTATTTGCCAAAATTTGCTGTACAATCAAACGCTTATTTAATATTTAACGTGTTTTAAGAAATTAACAAGTTGTAATTAAAAGTTATCGGTTTATACGATAAGACGGAAAGGAAACCGGACAGGTTTTTTTTGTCGCAGTGACTTTCCTAACGGTGTGGTGCAGCTCGTCCCAGGAGAAAAGTCGCCAGAGAAGTCCTTTCCCATCTGCACTCCGAGGAACTTCCCCAACGCGATGGAACACACGCAGCAGTGAGCGAGGGACGAGTTTTAGATGCTGTTCCGTCAGGCTTTGGACCAAGCGCCGCAATACGAGTACCTCACTTTCTTGTAGCACGCACCGCAGCTACCCGGCATCGGCACCAGCCGATAGCGAGAGCGTCCAGGCCGCTCAGCGCCGCCACCGGTGCAGCGTGACGTCGGCGTGGCCCTACCCACTTCCTACTTCCCCCCCCCCCCCTTTTTTTTTTTTTTTTTTTTTTTTTTTTTTTTTGCTACCTATACCTCTCATGTCAGGCAATTCTCCGTGTATTTGTGGTATCCATGTTTTCACTTCGGATAGCACCGGCATCTTGTGCAACGGCTGCAGTATATGGTTTCACCTCAGTTGCCAAAATCTGCCTTCAGATTTTCTTTCCAAACAGGCTTCCAATGTTGATAGTTGGCTGTGTCTGTCGTGCTCGCAATTTCCGCCATCCCAGTCTCAAAACATAGTCGCACTTGCAAGCACGGCAAATTCCGTAACATGTAGTTTTTGTGAAAATAAATTCAAAAATATCAAGGGTCTTCGGATTCATCATGCACGTAAGCATAAGGATGCTGAATTTACATCTTCGGTTTTACTTAGTAATTTATTACCAAATTCGCATATCCCCGTTAACCCTATACCTTTTTCGGATTTCATGTCTTCTCATAGACATGACGTAAAAGCTTTGAAAAGGATTCCCAAGGGCGCGCGCCACTGTACAGCTTCCAAACTTGCCAGCCTGATCGGCAAATGCACCGACGGTAATACCCTTCCTGATTGGGAGAATTTATTTTTATTTTCGTACGTTTGTCTTCAAGTCCCCGTCAAATCGAAAAAAAGTCTCACTTCAGCGATTAAAGACAATATTTCAAACACTTCGTTTTTTCCAGATTGCGCTTCGGGACACCACAAAAACAACACATACAAGCTGTCGAATACAATTTCAACTAAATTATCAGATGGGGACGTGAGAGGCGCCATTCGTTTGCTTATGTCCAATGATGTCTTTGCACCTAAGGATGAACCAACCCTGTTATCTTTACGCTCTAAGCACCCTGCACCCTCCCGTCCACTTATTTTTCCTAATCCTCCGCCACAAGGTGAAACTCCTTTAAGAGCACACCCAAAAGAGATCATAGCCGCGATCCGGAGTTTCCCTAACGGCTCTGCCGGTGGTTTAGACGGTATTCGGCCTCAAATTCTTAAGGACCTCATTTCTTTCTCAGCCGGTGATGCGGCTCCTAAGTTGGTTGATGCTCTTTGCGGTTTAACAAACCTTTTACTGTCTGGATCAGTAAATAACAACTTTTCGAAATTTCTTTTTGGAGCATCGCTTTGCGCTTTGAAGAAAAAAGACGGCGGCATACGCCCGATCGCGGTCGGCAGCGTTTTCAGAAGAATTGCCTCTAAAATTGCCTGTCGTAATATCTCGGAAACATTGAGCTCCTACCTTCTGCCTTCCCAGGTCGGTTTCGCCGTCCGCAATGGCTGTGAGGCCGCGGTACACTCTACACGGTCATTTTTACATGCTCGTCATGATTCGAACAATGTACTTCTTAAAATTGACTTCAAAAATGCATTCAACTCGGTGGAGAGAGATGCAATGCTCGAACAAATCAAACTGCAATGTCCTTCGGTTTATCCATATATGTGGCAAAGCTATTCCAAAACGTCTTCACTTTTCTATGGTGATAAAATCATTGACTCAGTCGTTGGTTGTCAGCAAGGCGACCCCATGGGTCCTGCTGCCTTTGCGGTCACGATCCAACCAATTATAAAAGCTTTACGTTCCGACCTTAATGTCTGGTATTTGGATGATGGCACCATCGGGGGAGATCCCCAATCAGTGCTGGCAGATTTCAATAAGATTATCACGGACTCGAAAGCACTAGGCCTCGAAATTAATGCCGACAAGTGCGAAATATTTTTCCTTTCCGATTCCCCCGACCCTAATGTCATGTACTCATTTAACAACCTGGCGCCTGGCATTAGAGTGCTGTCGCCGTCCGATCTTTCGCTCCTCGGCGCCCCTCTCACTGATGAGTGCATTCCATCAATTATTGAAAAGAAAATAAGCTCCCTGAAAATAGCCAGCGAGAGATTAGGCGAACTAGATCCGCACGCCAGTTTCTTCTTGCTTAAAAATTGTCTGTCTTCACCTCGATTGACTTATTTTCTCCGTTCAGCACCTACCTGGGATGTTCAACACCTATTTGATATCGACAGTATTCTTAAAACCACCCTCGAAAATATTTTAAATGTCCACATGAATAACTCGCAGTTCCAACAAGCTTCACTACCTATTTCATTATCTGGTCTGGGCGTAAGAAAGGCCACTGACCTCGCTATACCTGCCTACCTCAGTTCCTTGCACTGCGCAAAAGAACTCTGCGGGAGAATTCTCTCCAAAATCTCAAATTACGACTTCCACAGAGAAGATGAAGCCTTCAAATTCTGGAAGCTATTGTCCGTAGGCGCCGACCCGCCCCAATCTGTTTTCCAGCGCGATTGGGATCGCCCCATAGCTAAATGCATTTTTGACAAACTCCCCAGACATTCAATTACCGACAATGCTCGCCTCCTAGCATCTTGCGAAAGCGAGTCAGGTTCTTGGTTACGTGCTTTACCCTCTTCCAATACGGGCACGCACCTGGATCCGCACTGTCTACGAATCGCAGTTTCTCTCAGGCTTGGTTTACAGGTTTATAGGCCGCACTCTTGCGTATGTGGTGTTGTAACGGATTCCCAAGGTTTACATGGGTTGTCATGCGTTAAAAGCGCAGGTCGCTTTTCCCGGCATCATAATATTAATTTTATTATTAAGAGCGCACTGTGTACAGCCCGTATCCCATCAGTCCTCGAGCCCCTGGGAATCCTTCGCTCTGATGGCCGAAGACCTGACGGCATGTCACTCGTCCCTTACAAACAAGGACGTTCACTTGTCTGGGACGCTACCTGTACCGACACCCTTTGCTCCTCCAGGACTGCGGGGACCACAATTAGAGCAGGTTCTGCAGCCGAAGCCGCCGCAAACGCGAAATCCCGCAAATACACGGAGATTTGCCGCACCTACCATTTTCTACCATTCGCAGTTGAGACGTTGGGCCCCTGGTGCCAGGCCGCAAAGTCTTTTGTACAAGACTTGGCTGCAAAGCTGAGGGAGGCCACGGGCGAACCTCTGTGCAAGGAATACCTTGCTCAGAGGATCAGCCTGGCCATCCAACGAGGCAATGCAGCCAGTGTCCTTGGCACGATGGGCCCAATGTACAACCCAGCTGGGGACAATAGTTTACATTTTATTTATTAGTTTTAAGTTTTACAAAAAAAATTGTTCCGTAGAAAAAAATTATGTTGAAATAAATTATATTCTGTAGTTCTTAAAACTAAATACAGTCATAAATGGTGTGTACAAAGGTGAGCTTATCTCTAAAAGTGTGAGCTAAGGGGGCAAAATAAGTGCATAATAGACTATATAATAACTAAATACCTGAACTATTTATGTATAAAATAAATAATAATAACTTTAATAAACATATATATACATACCATTACATTCTGAGTGAGTACACTAATAATATAGACGACCTCCGTGGCGGAACGGGTAGCTCTCGGCCTGCCACGCCGGAGGTTGCGGGTTCGAATCCCGCTAGGGGCAAATGTTCGTATGATGAATATGAATGTTTGTACCCAAGTCTTGGATGTTTATATATTTATTTAAGTATGTATATCCGTTATCTAGTAACCATATCACAGGCTCTGCCTAGTTTGGGACTGGATAATTGGTGTGAATGTCTGAGGTATTTATTTATACTTATTAAATATTAAGTGCAATATTGCACTTTGAAGGCATCGCACGCCTGACAGTGCTCTCTAGACTGCTAACAAATGGGCTCACTTTAGTATTGCGAGCTCTTTCACTAAAAATTAGTAATCTAGTTACTTATAGAACATCATTGCCCATATTACAATCTGATCAAAACTTGCAAGCAAAACTCACATAACAATATAACTATGTAGAATAATATAAGTTATTTGATGGCAACTATCGGTCAGGCTCGTATGTTCCCACGTGTCATACCGTCGGCGGTACGACAGCGGGACGCGACGGTAATGATGTGTGCGGCCACGGGAATGACGCGATGACACGCGAAGTCGGACAGTTAAATTGATATGTGTCACCGCCGTCCACGGTAATTAGCACGTTGCTATGCGCAGACTTCTGTTTTATGTCAGAACCTCTTTTTGATGCTGAAGACAAAGGAGCGGGTGTGGTGGCGTTTATTGGAGAAGGTCTATGTCCAACAGTGGACGTCTAAAGACTGATATGATGAAGATAATATTAAAAATCTTTCACCCAAAGGTTTATTGGAAGAAAACTCTTACAGAGTTAAGTGCGCCTTTGTACATCTTGTGTTTAAATTAGTTGTGACTTATATTTGTGTACAATAAAGCATAAATAAAAAATAAAAAAATCCGGGATTTTATTAATTATTGCAATGAAAACCCCAGAACTCTTAGTAATAATAATTAAAGAGTATATATTTGTATTTTATTTTAATAGTAAGCGGGTTGAAGAAGATAGATATAGAGATAGATTACTAGCTGTTGCCCGCGACTTCGTCCGCATGGACAACTTAACATCACAAATTTGTATGTATTTTCCGTATGAATGCGATGTTTTATTAGGATAAAAACTATCCAATGTCCTATTGCAGGACCTAACCTATATGTGTGCCAAGTTTCATCCCGCTCCGTCGAGTGGTTGAAACGTGATTGAGTAACAAACATTCAAATAGCCAAACTTTCGCATTTATAATATCAGTGGGGTTAAATGAGTGACGTGGAATGTCCATATTTATATTACTGCACGAGTTTATACATAAAATAATTAAATAATTAGTTATATATATATATATATATATTATGTATGTATATCAGCTGTCTGATACCCATATTACAGACTTTGCCTAGTTTGGGATCAGGTGGCCGTGTGTGAAATGTCCCCACATATAATTATTATTAAATGAATGATTTTTTTTATTAAACCTCGGAATATCCGTATTAACATAAACATTTCGACACAAGTACATGAAACTACCTAATTCCGATTCCTGCTTATGAATGAAACATAAAATATATAGAGAAAGTTATAGTTAAGATTAATGTTGCTAACTTAGGGAACATACCAAACAACATCTTAGTTTCATTAACTATTATTTTAATTATTAATGTAAATATTTGCATGCTCTTGTAAATAGCTGAATTAGGAGATCGTAGCCTCATAATGACCATCTAATGAACTGTACCCTATTCTATAGCAAATAAAATCTTATCTTACGTGACCCGTTTAGATGGGGAGGGGGGGGGGGGGGGGGATATTGGCATATGCTACGGGTGGTCACCGAGGGGGGAGGGGGTAAAAATTGTAAGAAATGGGTCACGTAGTTTGAGTACGTTCCTTTACGAGTAGTTGAAATCATTAATTCTCAGTTTATGGTCCAATAAACAATCATAACCACAAATTATCTCTGTCTATGGTTAAATTAGCAGACAGCGCTAACGGTCCTCTGACATGCAAAATGTGCATTGAAAAGTTTGCATAAATAGATTTATATCCAGTCATCAGTTAGCCTGGCTTCGTTGTTTATACACAACAAACACGCATGGGTTTTGTTTCGTCTGTGAACCAGTCAGAACTCACATGGAAACAGGGTTGCCAGCTCCAAAATTGCCGACGCCAGACAAAAACTTAAAAACTTCGGACATTTGAGTAAAATCGAAACCTCGCCCGGACCCTCTCCGGATGTACCGTAAACTAAGTGAGACGTCACTCACCTCAATTGGCATGGATATTTTTGGCGAAATACACTTTTATGCTCGCAAAAATATGAATATTTTACTAACCGTTTAATGAATAGATACAATTACACAGCCGAACATACGTTTTGTAAATTAATGTAAACTATATTTTTAACATTATTTTATTTTATCTAAGTATTCTATTGTCATTCCATACCAACATACTAACCGTTTAAATGATACCCATTTAACACAAAGAGATAAGATTTTGTTTACATTAACAGTCTAGGGGTAGAGGATAGAACAGTCTAGGGGTAGGATAGAGGTGAAAATATGAAATGACAACTATGTTAGATCTTCGGGGAGGACAGCGAAACGATGAGGCACCTGCTGTGTGAATGCAATGCACTAGCTGCAAGGCGAATGAGTGTCCTGGGTGTGGCCTATCCAGAACCCAAGGACTACAGGCTTCTGCCCCTTAGCTGCATAATAGATTTTATGCAGCGAACTGTGGGGGACGGAAGCACAGCATAGACAAAGGGGCTGACACAAAAGATCCCACAGGGTCGACGTGTCGCCGGGCGTGCCTGGCCCCCTATTAAAAGATAAGATAAGATAGATCTTCGATTTATGGTTAGAATATTACAGATAATTATATTCTATTAAATATACATATATATTTATGTATCTGTATTGGTATTTATAGTTTATTAGTTGATGCTTATTGTGTTATATGTTTTATGATTATTATTTAATATATAGTAGGTACACGCACTGCCTCTCCATAATCCCTTGTCTTCACCGCAGGTTAGCTGGAAGAAATTTCATTAGAAATAAGCTTATCCTTTTGTATAATTTTCTTGTCTTTGTGTTGTTCTTTGTATATTTGTGTGTACAATAAACTATTAAATATTAAATAAATAATTCTCCCAGCCAGGGGCAATAAACTATACGAAGAACACATGATTAAGTTCACATCTGTATTTTAAACTCAAAATATAAACTTTTTACCCGATTCACAACAGTGTCAATCTCTTGAATGCTCCCGATGACGTTTTCCCTTTTCACGCCCATCTCATACCGTTTTTTAGGAGTTTATACACTTATATAATGGTATTAAACATTAAATCTAAAAGGGAGAACCAACGATCTCTATGAACTTCTAGATGGAGCGTTCCAAACAATCGCTGTGTTCCACGTAAGGAGCCGCAACTTGTTCACATTTAGTATGAAACTAGTGCAGTTACTACGCAGAACATTTAATTATTTACTAAATATTGACGCTATTAACCCGTAGAGTTTCATTATGAATGAACAAGTTGCGGCTCCTTGCGTGGAGCAGAGCGATTGTTTGGAACTCTCCATCTAGTAGTACATAGAGATCGTTGGGGAGAACTATAATTTGGATAAATGTTTAACAACTCTAATATTAAATTACTTAATACCTACATGAATTTTTTTATTGACTGGTAAAGCGTGAATCGAAGCTAGACCATAACATTAGGTCCCTATATACCTTCCTTATTATTACCGTAATAATTAGGAGCAATGTTCAGTCAACCCAGTCAGTATAATTAGTTTGAGCGAACTCAGCTCATGATCAAAGCATTGCGGGCGCGATCGCTCGGGCATAAATCGTTTAGCAGACGCGCACGCATCCAAATGGCGACTGACTGCCTGTCCAATGCACACCGAGAAATTATCTACGTAATAAACAGGTTTAGAGGATGTTTACGACACTCCACGTGACTCCGCAGTGGGTTTACCGCATTCGATTCTGACAAGGAATATCAAAGGCTTTTTAGGTACTTCCCAAGTAGCATTTTACTCCATTTAAGAGTACACATTTAGTTCCCATGTGAACTTAAAGCATTATTACAGTTCACTCGTGATGTATAAGCTGCATTATTGCGATTAACACCACCTATACCTGTCTAAGGGACTTATAGGAGTGTAGAGTTATACTTTTATACGGTTGTTGGTGTTATAATACTCTAACAACTGTCCTTTAGTCAGCCGTCTGACTAAGAGCATTATAGGAGGGTAGAGATACGGCAATCGCTGTTTAACGGTCTACTTGTACGATGTTATACAGCTAGCATGTTAATAGAACACACATGGTCATTTATACAGCCAAAGGCTGTTATGTTTACTTGTTTTAGACTGTTATACAGCTAGTAGCTGTAGTAGGAGTTGTTTGTGGTCATTAAAATAACCTTTTTTACTATCTGTATAGAAGTGTTTAAATGGTTCACATGTGCACTGTAGGCTGTTAAAAGGACTACATGTGTTGTCCATTAACTTCAATAGCAGTTTATTACACTTATCCCACAAGCTGACGTGTATTGTGTTTATTACGTCGCGTGCAAAAATTTGTGAAAATGAATAAAAAATCTTGGAAAATAAGAGCGAGAACCGGTGGAATAAGAAGAAAAATTGCAAAAGAATATTCGCAAATTAGTCCCTCTTTATCTAGTTTGTTTACATTCTTTTAAATACCTCCTTGAACAACGTAGTGTCTTTGTAAGTGTAAATACTCTGACACCAAACTGTGTGGCTCACACGAAAACAAAAAGTGTTTTTTGTTAGTTTGTTACAAAATTTGTACTTTAGGTATTCATACTTGACTTAGTACCTGGGCTAGGCGATTTAACGGACAATAATTATTATTGCGGATCTCTAAAATTGCAGTATATGAAAATATAAAACAATGATCACAATTGACCTGAATTACATCTTAATGCTGTACATAAGTTCACATTAGAATACATTGATAGACATTGGTTCTGTAGTGGTACAAATGTGGGACTTCATATAGCCAACAGCATTCTAACAGAACACATGTGAACCTATATACGCTCTAGCCGTATTTCATTTCCACCATTTTGTTCACGTAACCTAAAATATTTACCATATAAATCTCCAAAATTATCATGCAGATTTATCACAAAATACGCAGATAGAGCGATTGAGTTTTGGTTTCATGTTTTAATTAATTACCGTAGTATAATTATAATGCCAATATAATATCAAAAACTGAAAATTGTAGATTTCCTCCAGCCAGTTTTAAATATTTTAAAATGAATATCGCGTTTTTACAGAGGCGCGTGAATATTTTAGCTGTAAATATGTATACATTTCACGATAAAATTGCATTCCCATGGCATTTAACATTATTAAGTATTTAAAACAGGTATACTTACCGCGTGTTATCATAAATTTTTACCCAATTGATATCCGCCGGAGTTAATCTTTCTGATGGCCGGGCGTACACACAAAACCAAACTAAATGAGGAAAATTAATAAATAAAAGAAATAATTTAGGACACACGTGAACTTTAGGTAGCACTGGAGTACTTTTGTGGGATTTTATAACTGTGAAGGCTGTGTATTTAGCCACTTGTTACTCTTTATTATGCTCATGGACGTTGTATGGTTCAAATGTGTCCCATATAGCGCCGTAAGTCAGCCTTTAAGCCCGATGTTACTACTTAAACTGCTAATATAACGCTAATGTACAGCCATAGTGAACTTAAGGCTGTCTAATTTGTGCCCAAACTGGTTCTATAAGCTATACAGCTCTTATACAGCTGACTTACACAGCTTGTGGAGTACATGTGAACCACTATACATCTTATATAGTACCCCGAATGCCACTTGGGTTGCCATCAGCCGAAATACGTCCAGTGCTATTCTCTAAAATACGAAATCACGTGTGAGTCTCACTCAACTGACGAAACCTAATCCATTGGCATTCTATAAACATTCCAGAGCACTGTCGACGTGAGTGAGTTCTTTGTTCACTTCACTTCTAAACATCATCAGGTTATTTTTGTCTCCACTGCAGGAGCACAACCCTCTCTCATCTGCCTGAGACAGACGGAGGATTTGGCCTACACTCCCCGCGCTGGCCAGACGGGTTGGGGAGGCCTGATTGATGTTTTATAATGTATTCCCTTAGTCGCCTTGTACGACATCCACGGGGAGAGTTAGAGTGGTCCTAATCTACTCTACCGGAAACCACACACGGCAAATTCACTTCTAATAGTGCTCTGGAATGTTAACAGAATTCCCAAAGGATTAGGTTTCGAAGTGAGTGAAGTCACTTGAGTGAGACTCGCACGTGAGTTTGTATTTTAGAGAATAACGCTACTGAACATAAGCCTCTTTATGCCACTTTTAGTGGGCTGTCCATTGGGGGATTTGCCATAATCACCATGCGGCGGATAGGTGTTCGCAGTAATGGTCTTAATATATTAACACACAGGATTATATACACAGGTATTATATACACAGGAGAACGCTGCTACCCGTCCCTGGTGCAATCCCTTAGTCGCCGGGAAGATTGGAGGTGGCCCCTAACTAGCCAAGAACCACACATCTAAGGTTTTTCGATTCGTGGTTTTTACTAACATTTCAATGTAGGAAAAGGGTTACTATTATTTAAAAAAAATGCAACAAAGGGTATTTTGTCAGATATATGACTTATTCGGATCTCAATTTGTAGAACATTAAAACACTTCAAGCGATTTCGAGAAAATCAAAGTTTTCATTTTGGTACACAGAAAAAAAACATTTCTCAAACCAAGATTACGATATTGTTTCCGATATCCCAAGTAAAAATATGCTTAGATGAACAATATATAGTTCACTTAACATTACAGCAAAAATATTAGTGTACTTCTTTTAATAATAAACCATATTCTTATAAGAAATCATCCAATCTACAATTAACGATATATTGTTTCAGCAGAATGCAATCATTTTAACAATATTGTATTCTACATTTAAGAGAATATCCTGTCGCTTATATGGAAGACAATATTCTCTTGAATAAACACTTTTTGCATTGGTGTAAGAAATCTTTTTTTTCCGTTTAGTACTGGAATACTCCGTACCAATTTGCTGTTGTTTGTTGTTGAGAGAAGCTTATATAAAATATCCAACAGTCTGTTTTAAACTTATCTAATGTTAAACGAGAATTAACCCCTTAGTTATTTAACCATAAATTTTAAGCTCTAAAAACGAGTTCCAAAAGTCAGGTGTTCACATAAAACCAGATATTTATAACAAGTTTAGGATCTTGTCTCCCAAACATGCCCTTTAATTCCGAAATAAATTGACCGTACAGACTCATTCAACGTTCGTATTAACACTAAAATATCATTTTTAAAATGCTGCCTCGTTAAATCGAGGCGAGTCGGACCACCTTGTCAGCCAGAGCGTAAATTAACATGAAAACGTCATACAAAGAGTTAACCCTTCGCCGCTGTATAATAAACTACGCCAACCGCGTCTCTCCCGCGGCGCGTTTACGAAGCCGCCTATTCAAACCGCCGGACATTATCGTAAATATTGTGGTATTTATTCAGAATTCGGTCACAAACAATTCAATTCACGCACCGACTGCTAATTGGGCATAAGTCGTGATAAAAATATTCAATAAGCATCTCACATCGATTAAATATTTCATACGGTGAATGCCTTCATTTGAATTCGTGTTAAGCGACGCGTAGATAACTCGCTATGTCGATTTGTCGTTGATCGTGTAATTGAAAACAGCTTTTGTTTTCTCGCATTTTGTTATTTTCTTCCGTTCCACGTAACCCGAACGTTAGGGCTTGATAATTTATTGTGAACATCGTAATGGCTCGAGTTTGATTTTTCATTTATATATACATATATATTATACACACGCGCACACACACACACACACACACCACTCACACAAGTTGATTAAATTTATATATAATAAGATATAAGTATGGAAGAGCGAGGTCCTCCGGCACAGAAATTTTTATGTCTAAAAGAGGGCCCCAACTATCCTCTGTAACCCCCTAAGTTTTGGTAATAAACTTTTTTTTTTTGAATGGCAGACTGAATAATTCAAGTCAACAAGATTTCGTGCTCATTGCACGTTTTAATTTCAATGCAAAACAGAAGCTATTAAAACACACACGAGATAAGAAAACTGTACTTTAAAAGGCGGCCGTTAATACAATAGCATTTACGAAGAAAAGTAACACGTCAGACGGGCGACATGAAATACGTCGAGTTGAACACTTTATAATAGAAATAATAACGCGACAGCTCGGCATGAATTATTGCCCACATTTTATGTTAAACTGTATGTAAATGTGGGGCCACAGCGACACGACCCCCACAATAACATAATAATGGTGGATTTGTGACTCACGTCAGGTTGTTAGTGTGTACTTAACCCTTTATCGGGACACGCACGCGGGACGTGAGATCATTACCCGGGTCGCGGCTGCGGGCCGCACAATGAGAATGCCACATTTTAGACCCCGTAGACTTTTACACGGTTTTAAGGGGATGTAACGCTGAAATTATTTTACTATCGTCAGCGAAAATAAGACACAATAACTCAGGGTGATGAATAATTTACTTGTTAAAACTTATATTATTTTATTTTTTGTTATTTTTTAAAATGTTTGTAAGATATGATAACAGTTTTTGTGATGGAAAAAAAATAGTAGTCATTTTCATTTGCCTTCATCATCATTTCAGCCCCTATACGTCCACTGCAGGACATAGGCAGACATTCCATCCTCCGCCCTCCGCATATAGCCGCTTCCGGCCAAATTTTTCAGGTCGTAGGTCCATCTGGCGGCGGTGCATCGCACTCTGATTTACCTTGGTCGATGCTAATTCCTGCATCGTATGTAGTATGTAGCGTTCTCCTGAGTATATTAAAATCATTACTGCGATCACCAATCCGTCTGCCAAGCGTGGTGATTATGGCAAATCCCCCAATGGAAAGTCCACCAAAAGTGGCATTCTGTTGGGGAGGCTTATGTTCAGCAGTGGACGTATATAGGCTGATGATGATGCTAATTAAGGTTTCGCTAAAACGCAAAACATTACAGCGAAGTTATTTATTTATTGACGGAACACGCGCGTTATCAATTTGCAGGCTGTACAGAAGGCACGCCCCGTAATCTCGGGATGCGGGGAGTAACAATAGGACTATCAATTAAATGTAAGCGATTTAGGGTAGGAGTGGGGAGTGCTTTCGTGAACTGTACGATCCTTATGGATTATTTTTCTCAAAATAACTTATCATATTACTTTATATTGCAATTATGAGTGCCTCAGTGGAGGCGATCTTTGAGGCGTTTGGGGTCGAGACCCAGGGCGCCTGGGGTTCCGGTGCCCACCATCTTTTCAGGGACATCTCGAAAAGACTGGTGGAGATTACCCGGGACCCCAGAGCGGGCGGCTACTTTGCCCAGCGCGTAAGCCTCGCAATCCAGCGAGGCAATGCCGCCAGTCTCCTGGGTACTCTGCCAGCAGGGGACGAACTGGGGTCAGTTTTTTATTTGTAGTGTATAATAGTTAGGTTTTGATTTATATTTTTATGTTTGTTTGTAATGTTAAGTTTATATTACCATATTATATAAGTTTATAAATAAATAAATCCTTTATATTACCAGTTTATAATAAATTATTCCCAGTCGCTTAAGGTAGCAATGCCCTTAACAAGATTTGAAACTCGTGACAGAACAGTTAAAACGTGTGACGTGTTCCGACGTATTATATGTGCATGCACGAGTGAGTGTTGTCTATTTGGACAATTCAACAAACGATACCGGTTTACAATTTTTACAATCATGGTTTATTTTTCAACAATTGAAACATATACAAAAGGACTTTAAAAGTCTATACAAATTGAACGTTTTGGATATTGTAATTAAAGTCAACGAAATTCGTAAGTTATGGAAATAAGTAGTCATATTAGGGTTCTATGGGAACAACTTTATTATAATTATCATAAAAGAAAATACAACATAATGTCATTACATAACTTTGTATCTCTTATATTGACCATATATAAAATATGAGTAGGTTGGCTTTTCGGGTATTTTTTCCCATACTTATTCCTATGGTAAAACGCTTAATTTTCATCACCCACACAAATTTAACTATTTATTTTATTTATTTACTTTGAGGAAGATTTACAGACAAATTACAAAATAAATAATAATGCAAATATAAAAAATGCTAAATACAAGTCCGCACTTATAAAATATGCCTTTTTAATCGTGATTGCGTCATAAAATATATAAAATACCTTGAATAACAAAGCACTGTTTAAAACCTACTGTTGAATATCCTATCTTCTTAGGGGGGGGAGGAAGACCTGGCGACACTTCGACCCTTCAAGATCTTTTGTGTCAAATCCCTGTCCACCAACAGTGCTCCAAAACGATTTGGTGGACTTCACATACGCCTTAGAAATTCTTCTTTGGTATATGCAAGTTTGCTTACGATCTTTTCCTTCACGGAAAAGCCTGTAAACCATACTTAAGTTTCGAAAAACTCATTAGTACGGAAGGGGTTCGAAAGAACCAACGAGGCTACAGCGGCCACTGTTGAATAACTACGTCTTCTAAATACAGAAAGCGAAATCATTAAAGAACACAAAACCTATTGTTTGCAGCTCTGCCGTAATTTTATAGACTACCATACACTGCCTTTAACGTCATGAAATTCACAGGAAATAAAGATGAAAGCGATAAATAATGGACATATATTATGAAGTCGAAACACGCTAATAATTTGTAAATACTAATATAATGGTCAATAATAAAGCTGGTATGGCGTTTGACAAATCTGAAAGACATCTAAAAAATGGTCAGACTTATCATTTGTCGGTCAAATTCAACATCATTTATTGCACATGAGTACTCTATACACATTATGCCAATTAAGAAAGCGTTCATGCAAATTTTTTATAAGGAGTTAAGTATCACAATACCATTTTGCAAAATTTAATATGCAGGATGTAAAGTTTTGCAAAACCATATTTCTTGTAAATAACGGCAAATACAATTTTTATTCGTAAATAGACTTGCACTTGCTTGGCAAGGTGATGGATTAAGGCCCCACGAACACCCTGAGACGCCCCCTGGCTAGATGGAGCGACGATCTGCGTAAGGCGGCTGGCAGAGACTAGATGAGAAGAACCGAGGATCAGGTTCAGTGGCGCACCTTGGGAGAGGCCTATGTCCAACAGTGGACTCTTTCGGGCTGATGATGATGATGAATATTGATGGTTGACACCTTTCTACTCAACAGGGTCTACTTAGTATTTATACACGTAAATTATTATTTTTTGCGATTACCGCTTCCTAGGTATTAGTACAGTGAAAAAGAAACGGCTCAACAAACTTCTAGTAACATATCTTTTAAAATCAAGTTTGTATACAATATTATAAAGATTGTGCGAAATTCAATTTCGCAACATTAGTACCAGGCATTTGTAATTCATATAATCGTCTATTATATAATAGGATTTTTACAACGTTGTTGTTTAATGTGAATCTTAAACTATCTGTTGTATGTCTTTTGTTGTATGTCTTATATGGAACACCTACTATTTAATTTACTATTCCTCGAGGCTATAAAAGCAATAGAAACATGGAAATTGAAATGAAATCATCAATTTTCAATACAAACCCAAATTAGTGTTATCAAAGTGACGGTTTGATCCAGCACGCCCCATCCTCTTCGCTGTGATTTCGGGCCCCACCGCCTCAGGCTCGGAAATTGCGTCCCGATCCGAAAGCCCCCAAATAAACGCTCAGGTTCCCTGCACACGGTATGTTATGACTAGAGATTGAAAATTGTAGGTAAATCCACAAGTTTTTGTTGTATATATGTTGCTTCACCTTTGCGTTATCTTGATTTTAAAATATGTTTTGCTGAAAGTTTGTTGCGCCGTTTCTTCTTCACAGAGCTAACATCTAGGAAGCGATAGTCGATAAAAATATTGACGTACTTATATAAATGTACCAAGGTTTTAATTACTCTGTAGCTTTCTATGCTTAAAGGTTTCTTCGAAGGAATGATCCGTAATGAGGAAATCTGACGAAGGGCTAAGGTCACCGACATAATCGGATTAGCAAGCTGAAGTTAAACTGACGGTAGTTGGGGCATTCCCGCCTCCTCACCATTCTCCCCCCGCAACTCCTCTAAGCGAGGATCAACGGGGGTAACTGCAAAGACACCTACCAGTGAAGGTAGGGCAAGTCCCAGGTCATGAATTTACGCTACCTTGGGCCCCAGACAAATTTAATTATAGAAGTAAAGAGTCAAAGTAGAAAGAGAGTTCCCACTTAATAGTTGTAGCAGACGAGTTCTGGAATGAAGACCGCGGAATGGTACTTGCAGAACTGTATGCACAGATGGACCGATGACCTAAAGAAAATGACAGAATTGCAGAATGCGGAGGGCGGAAAACAAGGTTGGATGCGTTAATTGAAAAAGATGTACCTATGAGGCATATGATGATGATGGGGAGTGGGTCATAAATGTGTATGGGACTAGGGGAAATTATTTTATACCTCTCAGTCTGTTTTAAAAAAGTGTTTTTTTTTTGTTCAGTATTATATAAATAATGTTTATGCTTAGTTTGAAAAATATCTACAGTGTAACTGTTAGACCTATTATAACGACGACTTATTACCAACATAGTGCTCACGCCTTGGTCCTAGAGGGGTAGACAGCCACTTTGCGCGACTTTCTTAATAGTTACTACGTAATGAATTGAATGACAAAGATGCCAGGTACTAATGTTAATTTAGCTTCTCAAAATCTTTATAAATTGTATGCAAATTTAATTTTTAAAAGATGTGTTGGTGAAGTTTGTTGCGCCGTTTCTTCTTCACAGCGCTAACACCTAGGAAGCGGTAGTCGATAAAAAAAAATTACGTGTATAAATGTACCAAGTGTACTCATATGCAATAAATGATTTTGACTTTGTAAACCAAAGACCAAACAATTTTATCAAGGCATCCTACATGATTTCGAGTTACAGTCCCACTGCCCTTCCCTTAAAATTACCACTAAAACGTTTCAAAGAAACCACCCCATAAGAATTATCCGAGCACTTCGGTGAGATCGGCTTCCGGCACGACGGCAATCAAAGTGCTACGTGAGGGTGGTACGTGACGTCGGTGGTCAGGTGCCAGTTTACAACCGGCCTGGGTGAGGTTCCCGTACCATTGTAAAATTTTGTGGCTTTTATGGAGAAAACTACAATGTGTAAGAAACTATCGGTACCTGAAGATAAGTACCTTAAATATTGATGATATCTTATCTTCTCAGGGGGCCAGGAAGACCTGGCGACACTTCGACCCTTCAGGATCTTTTGTGCCATACCCCTGACCACCAACGGTGCCCCAAGCCGATTTGGTGGACTTCACATACGCCTCAGAATTTCTTCATCGGCATATGCAGGTTTCCTTACGATGTTTTCCTTCACCGAAAAGCCTGTGGTATTATAAATAAATCGTACTTAAGTTTCGTAAAACTCATTGGTACGGGCGGGGTTTGAACCCACGACCTCATGAATGTGAGGCGAGTGCACAACCAACCGGCTACCACGGCTCAATATTGATGATAACTAATTTAATTCAAAGGAAATTTTATTTTTATTATCCTGTAATTATTTAGCCTATGGGTGAGATATACGCAGAAGGCATACAGCGCTCTACGAGTCCAGTACAACAACGCCTTCAGGATGTTGTTGGGGCTGCCGCGCTTCTGCAGCGCGTCAGGTATGTTCGCCGAGGCGCGCACTGACGGATTCCACGCGATCATGCGCAAGAAAGTGGCCTCGCTGATGAGTAGAGTGTGCGGCAGCATGAACAGCATCTTGAGGGTGGTGGGGGGGAGGCACGAGTGTCCTATTGCCAGCCACTGGACAGCGCTTTTGATAGGTTAGTTTGTTTTTGACATTTTAAATTTGTATTCTATTTTAATGGATATTTAATGTTAACATTTTAAATTGAATTTATTTTTGCAATTTTTAATTAATTCTGTATTTTTAACTGACATTTTATAATTCACTGATATTCTATTGTTCAATTGACGAAAAAAAAAAATATGACTCCCTACTAACCTAGTTTAAGACCTACTAATTATATATGGAAATATCTTTCTGAAATAAATAATTTCATTCATTTCATTCATTCATTCATTATCGTATCAAAGGAGTGGAACTCCCTGCCAGCTTCGGTATTTCCAAACAATTACAATTTTGATATTTTTAAAGGAAGAGTGAATAGACATCTTCTGGGTAAGCGCGCTCCGCCTTAGGCCTCATCGTCACTTACCATCAGGTGAGATTGAGGTCAAGCGTAAATCCATCAGTAATAAAAATAAAATTTAATATTAAGAATCAAATCTTAATAATGAAAATTATGTCATAAATTAAAGGAAGGAAAAATTCAAATCATTTAATCGTAATAATGTTATTGAATCAACACTGGGCCCGATTCTGAAGGCACAATGTTAAAATTTGACAGCACTAAAACCGTTGCCATCCCTGTCACACAGTATTATGAAGATAAAGACGAAACTAATTTTAGTGCTGATAAATTTTGGAATTGGGCCCACTATCAATATTAGTTTCATAAATTAGCAAAATAAGTAAAATAAAAGATAATTTATTCATCAACAAATCAGCAAAGCAAGTTACATGTAAGCTGTGGTCTCTTTCTCTGAACATAAACGCATCAAAATTATTTCTGTCTAAAAGAACTCTCTAATAAGAGATTTTTCTAAATTCGCCTCTTAATGTTAAAAAGGAACGTGCGTCTGGTCGTATCCTCAGGATTACGGTTATCACAGCATGTCATGACGTGTGGAGAGGTAAGTTGCTTATTTTAGTTCTTGTGAGAGTTTTAAGTCACATTGCTTAAGATAAACTTACCACAGGCCCTCAATGTCGTATAATTAATTACTTATTTAATTATGTACTGTAACAAACAGTTACCCGTGGAAACAATGATATAAAAACATATAAATAAGCAATTGTTGATCAACAAATACGGGTAACAAAACCCGTGAACAGTCATCTCAACTCCATACGAGCGTAAGTACCAAGATCTTGTTCCCCAGAACTAACAGTGGTTCCCTTGCACTAAATCGTTTACGATCTTGTTTCAAAATTGTTACTTTAGCTGAAATACAGCAAACAAGACAAAATAGCAGTTGGTTGACCAAATTTTTTTTTTCAGATGAGAAGTCAGGTACGAAACTATTAGTAAGCTATCAAAGCTACAATAGTCTGAAACATTATAATAAGCTATTCTTAATTTATGAAATCTTTCTTGTAATATGACTTGCCCTTCTTAGTACAAAACATGTATGTATGTAAACGCTTTATTGTACCAAAAATAACAACAACAACAATAATAAACTAGGAATTAAACTGTGTACAAAGGCGGACTTCTCCCACTTAGGGATCTCTTCCAGTCAACCTTAGAGTAACCGAAAGGACAAGTATAATGAGTTTAGTACCAAATTTGATAAAGAAATGTACCTACTTTTAATAAAATTTGAAAATACATATTACATAAACATAAACGAACAATATATACATAGACGATACACGAATAAGTGAATGATACAAATATCTATATATACATAAATTTATACACATAACATATAAATATATAAGATATATACATACATATATATATATATACACATATGCTCATATATACTATTACATTATATATCCCAATAAATACTTATTAGTAGTTTATATACTGTAATATAAGAGTAACCGAAAGGACAAGTATAATGTTCAATGTTGCTTCAGCTTCTCACATTTATTGTAAGTATATGAACTTGATTTTAAAAGTTATGTTTCTGTAAGTTTGTTGCGCCGTTTCTTCTTCACAGCGTTAACACCTAGATGGTGATCGATAAAAACTGACGTTTATAAATCTTCCAAGTGTACAAATCAAATCAAATCAATTTATTCACCTCTGCAACTGAGTACGTTGCATTGGGCAGGTCACAGTACAATGTTATTTTTATGTCAATTTTAGTTACAAAATAATTTAATTAATTTTAATTACAACTTAAGCTCAGCTATCAGAAAATGAGTATTCATCTAATGATATTTCCATGAAATCATTTAGCGAATAGAATGCATGGCCTTCAAAAAACAATTTAAGCTTCCGCTTGAACTCTAGCATCGGTAATTTGGTGATATATAGTGGCAACTTATTGTACATTATTATTTTCGTGTAAATTCCTTGTTTCATCACTTTCTGTAGCCTTGTTTTTGAATGCACTAACTTTTCTTTGTTTCAGTACTACGTCACACGTGCAATAAAGGATTTTGACTTTGACACCGTAATAACATATTTGGGCCAACATAACGTGGCAAATCGTAAAAGACTTTGTTAATACGATGTCAATTTACCGCAACAAAAGAAACCGTTAACCAGACGGGTTCCGAACATGAAATATTGTAAATTAATGCCTTTCACAATGGCCATGCAAACCCCTTCTCGGGGCCATAATGCATGTAATCCATCAACGACGTTCAAAGCGCGTAATTTGTTTGTAGACACGTATCATTTTACGGTCGACTCGGCTCGGCTTAATGCGTATTTTAAATAACAATATAATGTCTTGTTTTGTGACTTGGGATTGACGAAATATAGTCTGGGCAACTTTTGATGGCACGACATTCCGGAACAAGTTATTTGACCAGGGTTATGATTGCCCCTTCGGCATACAGTGACAAAAGCACTTCGCAGTAACAAAAATAAAACTATGTACAACGATCTCTATGTACTACTAGATGGAGCGTTCCAAACAATCGCTCTGTTCCACGCAAGTAGCCACAACTCTTTCACATTCACTTTGAAACTTGTGCAGTTACTACTCAGAACATTTAATTATTTACTAAATATTGACATTATTTAACCGTAGCGTCAATATTTAGTAATAATTTAATGTTCTGCGTAGTAACTGCACAAGTTTCATTGTGAATGTGAAAGAGTTGTGGCTACTTGTGTGGAACAGAGCGATTGTTTGGAACGCTACATCTAGTAGTACAAAGAGATCGTTGATTTGTAAGATTTTTCGTCATTCAGTTGTCATTTGATTGAAACATAACCCAAAAATCTATCTGAGCGGTATACAAATATTTTGATTATCTAATTAAAATAGTGTTATGTTAATTACTCTACATTGAGTTTTACGGATAATTACAGATTTTTTTACCAGTTACATTAATTAGACAATTATTAGTTAAACTCATTTCGTCAAATTTTTGCCACCACTCGCTTCCCCGACTACAAGTCCACCGTAATGGTAGAACCGACATAGATGGATGGCTCCCTCCAGCTCGTCAATTGTCAACAGGAAATGATCCAGTGTTTTTTATTTCACAGACACACCACACTTTACATTCAATAAACATGCTAATATAAGGGCCTCATTCGTTTCAAGTTTCACAACAAAGCAGTTTCAAAGTAGCTTACAGTTGGGTAAAACATCGGCTGTAAGGAAATAAACAAGTTTGTATTAAATTTGATAACGGGCTATACTTTTTTTAAAGTTTTCCTGTTTCCTTTAATATCTCTGAAACTTTAATTATTTAAGCAGTAAGTTCACATACGACAAAATTTACATAAGTTTCAAATCAAATCAAATAATATTTATTGTTGAACTATAGGTGAGATTAAAATATTACTTTGCTATTGTATGTTCTCTATAGTTTACCTATTAGGTGTACAATAATTATTTATACAATCTAAATTTACTTAATAATCATTTGAAATTAAACAAAATTAATATTACATAAAATTACATTAGTTAAATACAACACAATACTTCTGCACAAATTTTATGACAGTAATTTCAATTAATTAAGGATTAGTTAACAGTGTAAATGTGTTGTACTGGAGCCTAAACTAGGTCGGCCGGTATCAGAGGCTCCAGGTCTCTATCCTCGGACAGTTTGTCAAATTGTAGGCTTTGTGTGTAGCGAGTGATATGTGAACTTGAATTGTGTTGAAGTATATACGAAAGGAAATAGAAATTTAAATCAGGCAATTATAGGAGTACATTTAGACGGTAGTTGAGGAAAGATTGGGGCTAAATATGGAAAAGTACTTGCCGTGTGGTTTCCGGTAGAGTAGAATAGGAGCACTCCAACTCTTCCCGTGGATGTCGTACAAGGCGACTGAGGGAATACATTATAAAACATCAATCAGGCGTCCCCAACCCGTCTGGCCAGGCAGCGCGGGGAGTGTAGGCCAAATCCTCCGTCTGTCTCCGGCAGATGAGAGAGGGTTGTGCTCCTGCAGTGGAGACAAAAATAACCTGATGATAAGAAGATTTCACATAAATTATGGATTGGTATGAACGGTAGGATTTGCAAGCTGAAATGGCAGTGGGCGGGCCACATCTGTTGCAGAACCACCACCCACGGGAAAGGTAGGGGTGGCCCGGCCCTATTCTAAGCCGGGAACCACCACCCTTACTTTAGTGTAACTACTAATAAGAATATTTATCCACTATAGCCAACGATCTCTATATACTACTAGATGGAGCGTTCCAAACAATCGCTCTGTTCCACGCAACTGCGGCTCAGAGAGCCGCAACTCTGTTACATTGACAATGAAACTTGAGCAGTTGCTACGCAGAAAACTTAGTTGTTACTAAATATTTACACTACGGGTAAATAGCTTTAATATTGAGTAAATAATAAACTGCGTAGTAACCAACGCTCAAGCACAAATTTCAAATAGAATGTGAACGAGTTCCGGAGCCGCAGTTGCGTGGAACACAGCGATTGTTTGGAACGCTCCATCTAGTAGTACATAGAGATCGTTGGTTATAGCACTTCAACCGTGAAACGATTTTTAGAGCGAACAAAACTCTTTTGTTAATACGAGTACCGTGTGATTAATCGAGTAATATTTTGGACTAACGGATTACCTTTTTTTCAAACCACATTATCATATCAAAGAGGTGGCGAATTGTTCAGTCATTAGGAGGTCTTGACGGGGTTTGTGCTCTCCAAGCGTATTATGCAATGTCTGCAGAATATTTATTCGCAGTTCCCACAGTCATATCCGTGTGGTTCCCGGCTTGGAATAGATCCACCCCCTATCTTTCCCGTGGGTGTCGTCAAGGCGACTAAAGGAATGCACCGGGGACGGGCAGCAGCGTACTCCTGTGTGTGTTAAGATCATTACTGCGATCACCAATCCGCCTGCCAAGCGCGGTGATTATGGCAAATCCCACCAATGGACAAATTAACAAGAGTGGTATTCTGTTGGGGAGGCCTATGTCCAGCAGTGGACGTATTTAGGCTGATGATGATGACAGTCATATCAGACCATTCAATGTCATCCTCATCATCCGCCTGTAAGAGCCCACTGCTGGACATAGGCCTCTCCCAAGGTGCGCCACTAAACCTTATCCTCGGTTCTTCTCACCCAGTCTCTTCCAGCCGCCTTACGCAGATCGTCGCTCCATCTAGCCAGGGGGCGTCCCATTCAACGTAATCATATTTAATACTAGCTGTGTACGCGTGTTCGCTCGTTTGGACTACATCATCATATCATATCAGCCCTTAGAAGTCCACTGCTGGACATAGGCCTTCCCCAACGAGCGCCACCACACCCAGTCCTCCGCCCTCCGCATCCAGCCGCTACCGGCCACCTTCTTTAGGTCGTCGTCGGTCCACCTGGCGGCGGGGCGTCCTACCCTTCGAGTGCCGATCCGCGGTCTCCACTCCAGAACTCGTCTGCCCCAACGGCCGTCGGTTCTGCGACAGATGTGGCCCGCCCACTGCCACGTCAGCTTACTGATTGGACTACATAATTGTTCTTTATTATTTCCCGCACCTGCTCCAACTGCCACCGCCACCGCTCCAAATGTAGTCCTAACTCATCGCCATCTGAATTCCGCCGAGCTATTCACTTTTTTGTTGTATTCAGTAGCGTTACCGGCGCGACACGCCTGGCACTGCGATCGCCAACCCGCCTGCCCAGCGTGGCGATAATAAAATAGGAATTAAACTGTGTACAAAGGCGGACTTATCCCAGTTATCCCAAATTCAATGTGCGCAATTAATAATATTGTTACTGAATAAACTTGAAATAACAAAAACTGTTTAAATAACATAAAAAAAATATATTTTTTTCGTTTTTGTTAATTATATTTATAAATCATTCAAATTAATTTCTTGTATAAGAAACAACAACAGCAATAAGAAGCAAGCCTTTTAATTTCACCCGCTGATATCTTGCGTCTCCGTCGCCGAGCATTTGGTCCAGTTGCTATTCTCTACCCTATTACGTGTGTGATAGAATCAGTTGCTATCAAATTTCTATAAACGACACATTCACAATCAAGCCAAACGAGTACTGAGTAGGAATGCTCAAAGAAAGAAAGAGACGAAAATAGTACTAGAATGCACAGCAGCTCAATGGGTCTCCTTAGGTCGTATCGCGAGAAAAGGCGGTGTGTGTAACACGTTACAGTGAATCCTCCCGCCGGATATACAAGCGGTCGGATTATGCACGGACGACAGTTTTGTATTCGGAAGCAAACGATTCGGCACAAGCGACTACGAGCGATCAAATGATTAGTACTTTAGTAGTAATTAGTATTAAACAGAGAATCCTATCCTACTATAATATTATAAACGCGAAAGTTTGTAAGTATGGATGGATGTTTGTTACTCTTTCACGTAAAAACTACTGAATGGATTTTAATGAAACTTTACAATAATATAGCTTATACATTAGAATAACACATAGGCTACAATTTATAAAGATACTGTGTGAATTGTCCAAAATATCAGGTAAGTAGGAAAAAATCTACCGTCTGCGAGCTATTCTGGCGTGCGCTGCCAAAACCGCTAGAGTTACACATATGTAATGTATGATGGAAGTGTTTATCTTAAATAGTACTACAAAAAAGCCCGCCACAGTATATATCTATATCTTATGTGTAAGCCATTATAGCCAAAATAGTGAACCATAACTACAATAAAAATTGATAATTTATTTCAAATGCACATTTGGTAGTAATAAATTGATTCTTAATGAAAATAGATACTTTTATCGCTATATACGCCACGCTATATATATTCTTTTCTACGCACGCTAATACTCGAAATACTAATCCTGCGCAGACGAAGTCGCGGGCACCAGCTAGTACTAAATATTACTACTTAAAGAAGTAACACTCTGGCGGCGACGAGAGATCGACGTTACAAATTATAAAGACAATCATTTGTGTTGATAACGTATAACGTATAACGTTGTCCCTTTCTCGGTCGCGCTCGGTACAGCAGTCAAACATATACGTACAGGCTTGTACGCCAGAAGATGCCAGGATTATGGTACTCATGTTCGTAATTTAGACTTTAATTTTTTTTATTTAAATTCAATCCCTAATTAAACTGCGTTTCTATTTTAACAACCCGTATGCATGTAAAAATAGTGTTGTTGTGTTGGTAAATATATTACATAAAGTAGGTACACTTCGACTTAGTACACTTTATGTTTTTGTACAATAAAGTGTATTTGCAGGAAGCGTTTTGCTTCCTCCTTCATAGTGCGAACTGCTAAAGAATGGAACTCCCTACCAGCTTGGGTATTTCTGGACAAGTACAATTTTGATCTTTTTAAAGGAAGAGTGAATAGGCATCTTCTGGGTAAGCGCGCTCCACCTTAGGCCTCGTCGTCACTTACCATCAGGTGAAATTGAGGTCAAGCGCAAACCCATCAATAATAAAATAAAAATTATGTTGTAATTTGCAAATATAATTTGTGTGCTAAATTATTTTATTGACATTGAAAATTGTTTTAGTAAGAATCTATATATAGAATTGTTAGAATTAGGTTGTATGTATGTATGTAAACGCTTTGTTGTACCAAAAATCACAACAACAACAATAATAAAATAGGAATTAAACTGTGCACAAAGGCGGACTTATCCCAGTTATCCCATATATAATGTGCGCACTTAATAATATTGTTACTGAATAAACTTGAAATAATCAAAAAAAACTGTTTAATTATGTAAAAAACTTTTTTACGCTACGCTAGAAAAAAGTCCAACTGTTCCATTGATGGCAGCAAAATTGCCATTGAGACACGTAATCAACCAACTCCCCGGTCATTTAACGCACGCGTTTGCCACCAAAGATGCACAATTGCCTTCAGAATGCTCACAAAGACAACAACACGCTATCCTTTCTTTCATTACGTCCAGTCCAGCGGTAATATTACGTCGCTTGTCGTGTGCGGGTACCCTTATTGCTTATAAGGGGCGCAATATCTTTCTTTAGGGGCAATCTTTGGTTTTAATGAAATTAAGTCGTCAGTTACTGAAATATGCTGGGTAACATGTTGCCGTGTGGTTTCCGGTAGAGTAGAATAGGACCACTCCAACTCTTCCCGTGGATGTCGTACAAGGCGACTGAGGGAATACATTATAAAACATCAATCAGGCCTCCCCAACCCGTCTGGCCAGCGCGGGGAGTGTAGGCCAAATCCTCCGTCCGTCTCCGGCAGATGAGAGAGGGTTGTGCTCCTGCAGTGGAGACAATAATAACCTGATGATGTATGGAGGCTAGGTGAAAGGTTATCATCATCATCATCATCATTTCAGCCCTTAGACGTCTACTACTGGAAAAATGGCTCTCAGGATGAATGCCCCACATCTGGTTCTTTGCCCTCCGCATCCAGCCGCTTCCGACCACCTCCTTTAGGTCGTCGTCGGTTCGTATGGCGTCTGCACTTCAAGCTTTTATCAATTTTATCATAGACTAGCTGTTACCCGCGACTTCGTCCGCGTATACAACTTAACATCACAAATTATTATGTATTTCCTACTTACTTGATATTTTGGACAATTCACACAATATCTTTATAAATTGTAGCCTATGTGTTATTCTGATGTATAAGCTATATTATTGTAAAGTTTCATTAAAATCCATTCAGTAGTTTTTACGTGAAAGAGTAACAAACATCCATCCATACTTACAAACTTTCGCGTTTATAATATAAGTAGGAAGTAGGATTAGCTGTGCCCGCGGCTCCGCTCCCGTTCCCGCTCCCGCTCTCGTTCCCGCTCCCGCTCTCGTCCCCGCTCCCACTCTCACTACCATTCCCACTCCCGTATGCGATGAAAGACTTTTTATGGCTAATTTTTTTACACAATGGTGAAAGAATTTTTGAAATCGGTCCACTAGTTTTTGAGTTTATTCGTTTTAAACATCCAAATCTTTCCTCTTTATAATATTAGTGTAGGTAATTTTTATGTATTATTTAGGTTATTAACTATGATTTTTAATCATTAATTTCTAACTAGTTGTATTGATAATAATATTTGTCACCAAACAAGTGTGTTCCAATTTGAAGTAGTGTATTAGGAAGGAGGAAAGAGTGTCGTCGTGGACTGTTCGACTACGATCTATACCTGCTCACGAGTGTATCGCAATCCATTATACCTAATACCTACCTAACAACACATAATACTTTAATTTATTGTAAAAATTAAGAATAACAATATACTAATTGCAAAAATGGAAATGAAGGGCCCTACAGATAAAATATCTCCTCCAGCTCTGCAGAGTTTTTAATGGTGCCGAGGATACTCGCTGCGTTACCCCTTTGAATGTCCAGGCTGATGCGGCTGATAAAAAAGGATCTGGCTCGACTTTTCTTTCAGAAGTTTGCCTATGGTCGATGCAAACTTCTTAGCTTCCAGAGCCCAAGCGCCGCAAAAGGAAGGAACTCAAAGTGATCACCAGTGGTCGGTGTAGGTATATTGATTTTTGCTACTTGAATCATGCTGTCATAATATGGACATGCCTTTTTAGAGAAATCGTTATTGTGAAATCCCGGAATTCCCGGGATTTAATAAAATATTGTTTAGGTAATGAATGACTTATGTGCATATTATATTTAAGCCAGATTGATGTCTTTGTATGTATGTACATATCAGTTTCACGGTTTATTGAAATGATCAGCATCAGTGGAAAATAGTATGTAAATAAAATGCAGTAATTGAAATATATATTTAATTTTCAACAATTACACATCACTTAATTATTCTTAATGATTGATTATGATATTTATTTCAGAATTGACACGGAGTTTGTATGTATGAACGTGCGATATCTAAAACGGTTTCAACAAGTCTGGACCTGTCAACATTATTCACACTGTATATATAATTTAAACTGATCACTAATCACTGATCACGCAGAATATATTTATCTCCTGTGATAATTTTTAATCTTAACTTGACAAAGTCGATCGCTTTTATCAACGATTCGCTCGTAATGAATATTGAAGTTAAGCTTGCTTATACCGTGTGGCAGTTTGAACGCCTAATGTCAAGAATATAAAACACCTTTTTAAATACGCCAGAGTCCCAAACAAAGCATTCAAAGTGTGTAATTGTAAACATTTCGGCGGCGGTAACCTTTCGGCGCTCGCGTTAATTCTATATGATTGATTATCTTCGGCTAATGAGCTTCGAGCCGGTCTTACTCACGAGTTACAAGTATGAAGCTGACAGCGAGTAATGATTTTATTGTTAGGCATGTACTGATTGAGAGAGACCATATTAATAAAGTCTTGCATGTTCGGCGGCGCTCGCTGTTGAGCTGGGCCCGTGGTCAGCCGACACGAAGGCGTTCGTGAAGGCTCTGTCGACCAGGCTGGGCCACGCCTCCGGAGACCTCAGGGCTGGCGCCTACTTCGCACAAAGTGTTGGCCTGGCAATCCAGCGAGGTATTAGCGCCAGCGTCCTAGGGACTATGCCTCACCACGAGGGGTTGGATGGCTTAGCTTATCCTTGGATGTTTGTATATTTATTTAGTAAGTGTATCCGTTATCTAGTAACCATAGCATAGTTTGGAACTGGATCATGGTGTGTATGTCTGAGATTTTTATTTATTTATTTATTTAAAGACAATTAATAGAATTGGGCACAGGACAAGGCGCTTTCGATGACCAGAACGACGATAATCTCTAAAAGCCGAAACAGATAAGCAAACCAAGTAATGGCGACGATTCTCTGGTAATTAGCAAGTTACAGAGCCTCAAGCATTGTCGCAGTGACCTATCCATCGCTTTTCTACAGGTTTAATTTTGGGGAGTGTTCCCAGGAATTGCACGCTCTAATGCCCCCATCCTCCTTCCATCACCGGACTACCAGGCGTGGAGAGAGATTCTTCCTTATGTAGTAGATATACCACGCTCTCGCACGAAGCGTTTTGCTTCCTCTTTCATAATACGAACTACTAAGGAATGGAACTCCCTGCCATCTTCGGTATTTTTAAAGGAAGAGTGGATAGGCATCTCTGGGTAAGCGCGCTCCACCTCACCTCATGGTCACTTACCATCAGATGAGTTTGAGATCTAGCGTAACCCCATCAGGAATAATAAGTGGTGCCGCAGACCTTTGATACGGTGATATTAGTTCTTCTTCGGATTTTATAGTTCCGGATGCCATCTAACTACGGAAAATTAGAGAACCAAATTTGGTTTTCCGTGTTCATTATCAGCCGAAATACGTCCACTGCTGAACTAAGCCTCCCCAATAGAATGCCACTTTTGGTGGGCGCAGGATTGGTGATCGCAGGAACGATCTTAATATACATAGGAGAACGCTGTTGCCTGTCCATGGTGCAATTGCTTAGTCGCTTTGACGACACCCTGGCCCTATCCTAAGCAGGGAACAACACGGCTTGTTTTCCGGGTTAATTTTAAAAAGTAATTAAAATTAACTCACGTACCCACTTATATTATAAATGCGAAAGTTTGGATGTTTGGCTGTTTGAATATATTTGGATGTTTGGCTGTTTGTTACTCAATCACTGGACAAACACTGGACGGATCGGGATGAAACTTGGCACACATATAGGTCCTGGAATAGAATATAGGATAGTTTTTATCCCTAAAAAACATCTTATTCCTACGGGAAATACATAATAATTTGTGATATTAAGTTGTCCACGCGGACGAAGTCACGAGCAACAAGCTAGTTGTAAATATACAAGGTAGATACATTTTCCTGTCTTACTATATTACCAGCAATCAAAAAATATACACTGGAATCCGTGAACCGCTGTCAACTTGTAACTTGTCTTGACAACATTATGAATTATGATCGTTTTCCTCACAATAAGTGCATAAATAGGGCCCGGCTGATGGCAAGGAATAAATCACCCGAGCCATCCATCATCCACGCCACCGGAGACCAGAGCCACCGTCCACCGTCGCCAGGAAGTATCCCGTGCCAATGCAAACATAAATTAGACGCTTACTGTGTAGGTGTAGAAACTTTTTTTTTTTTTTATGTCGGAGACTTTATTCGGATTTACAATTTTTGATTCTAGTTTTCAAAATCAAAATATTTATTTTCAAAATTGGAATACATTATTCTCTTTTTGAGGTCAAATTCTGCCTAAAACTACTCCACTTCCACCTGTATAACCGAGGGGAAGAAGTGGCAACAAACCCAACGGCACAGGGCCCTACCTTTGATTTATCTTATTCATTACAATCATTAAGTCTACCTATGCTGAGCCATCAAGCACTCCATGGACTTTATCATTTAAGTAGTCATCTAACTTATAGTAGGCTTTCTTGCACAGATTAACTTTTATAGAAGATTTGAATTTTTGTTCAGACAACAATTTCATTCGGAACCTTATTAGCTATACCAGCATGGAAATACACATTATTATTGTGGACTACTCACTTTTAATCCGACTACGACTCCGACCCCGAAGCCCACGCCCACGCCTTCTCCTGTTTTCACTCTAAGAAACATTTTCAAATTCATTTTCAAATCTTGCCGATGCGGGGCCCCTACACTGTCTAATGGATAATCTCGCCCTGGCCGCTTCGTATCTACAATGTAACTTCATCATCATCATCACCATCAGCCTAAATATGTCCACTGCTGGACATAGGCCTCCCCAATAGAATACCACTTTTGGTCAGATGGCATTGGGGGATTTGTCATAATGATCATGCTTGGCAGGCGGATTGCTGATCGCGGTAATGATCTTAACATACACACACAGGAGAACTGTTGCCCGTCCCTGGTGCAATCCCTTAGTCGCCTTGACGACACCCACGGGAGAGATAGGGGTGGCTCGATTCTAAGTCGGGAACCACACGGCAAACAACAAAAACATTACCTATTATTATTCATTTAGAACTGCATCTACCTAAGTCAGACTATTTAAGAGTTTAGGAGTTTAAGCGTGGAAGATCATCTAATAAAGACGACTCTCGCTCGGGACATGTCACCGAAGAATTAGTAATACAAATGTTTTAGCTGATCTTCGTGTCACGTTGCGTTCTTTCGCTGAAGAACACGAAACGGTGACCCTGGGTAGTTCTGTCTCCAACAACAGACGGAGAAAAGATGATTAAATACTCTTTGATTGATTGTATACTCTTGTCATCCAGTATTTCCACTGCTCAAAAAATTCGCCACCACCCTAAGGTTGCCTGTAAGAAATCGCTGAAAGCGATAAGGCCGCCGTTATACACTAAATTCATCGTTCTATGTAAGTTTTTTTTTTTAAATGTATATGTTTTGGTGCTTAATAAAGAATATTTGAATTGAATTGAATTAAATAGGCATTCCGATAGCAAAAGACACACTATGACTGCCTCTCTTATTTCAATTATCGCTCTGCTGGAAGAAATCTCTCTCAGAGATAAGTTCGCCCTTTGTACTTGTGTTTCTTTTTAATGTATTATTTTTGTTTTATCTGTGTGTGTGCAATAAAGAGTTAAATAAATAAAAGACTAATCAGCAGCAAACTCTTATATTTCTGTGAGTGTACAAAATTGTGTGATTAACATTTTGTCTGGTGTTTAAAAGTAAACATGTTCAAAGTACGGCAAGAGCATTTTATGAGAAGAGAAGCGTAGTTGTTCCAGTCCCGGATATTAACAGCCCCGGGTGATGTTCAAAAACTAAACACCTTCAAGGAAAGTGCATGAGATGTTATAAGTAATGTTTTACATTACACTGCCTTTGTAATAAACGAACTTCAATTTTTATATAATGAACAACCCACTGTAGGTTTGTTAAAGTATGGTGGGCGTTTTTGTATGGAATCTGATGCCTACCCACTAATAGAAACCAATAACAATAAGTGAAACACCAATGAAAAGGTATTTTAAGTAGAACAATAGTTAAGGACTATGGCGATTAATCTCAGCAACAGTATTTTCAGCGTTATGGGCAAAGGCCCATTGCATTGCTATAAGTCGGTAGATAGTAAAAGGACGATACCCCCGAAAAGACTATTACTGAGATCAATCGCCATAGTACTTAACTATTGCTCTACTTACAAAGACCATTTCATTGGCGTATCACTAATTGTAATTGGTTGCTATTAGTGGGTAGGTACTAAAAGGCCCATAACGCGGAAAAGACTATTACTGAGATCAATCGCCATAGGTACTAGATGTTAGTACCTACCCACTAATAGCAACCAATTACAATTAGTGATACGCCAATGAAAATGTCTTTTTAAGTAGAACAATAGTTAAGTATTATGGCGATTAATCTCAGTAACAGTATTTTTGGCGTTGTGGTCCTTTTAATACCTACCCACTAATAGCAACCAATTACAATAACTGCGCCAATGGTATAGGTAAAATATAGGTTACTGAGATGAGCCGCCATAGTAACTATGGCGTATCACTTATTGTTATTGACGGCTGGGACCAAAACTGGCTTTAATTAAAAATTATGACTATCTGTGTCAACCTCAACTCAGATTACATGCGTCACTTCAGATATTTTGTATTCAATTATAAGTGACTTCTAGAAATAATCTAGATGTTTGACATAACATGGCACATCGATCTATTGGGCAACTTTATGATATTTTTGTCATGTTCTAGATTGTACTAGAAGTATCTATATTTTATTTCCAAAACGTGACACGCAAAAACAAGTTTATATTACAACGTAAACTTTGCAGTCCATTGCGGAACACTAACTATTGTTTATTTTAATTTCGAGACACAAATAACCATTGTTGAAATACCTACATATACTATTCTAGTTACTCAAGATTGAAACATGCATTAACTAGACAAAGCTAGAGATTAATCTTATGAATTAAAGTCTGTAGTCTGTGATAAAGGCGGCACAAGCAAGCTAGCGCTTGAAGATGTCAACGCAACACGCTATCTCGACGATTCACTGAACAAATACATCGTTGCAAAGCGCTTCAAACGCGGAGCGACGTCCGACAACCACTTAGTGGCTGCATTGTAAGCGTGGAAGCGCTGCAACTGCCACGGGCTAGGAAATGTGCAGATATTCCTCCAGAACTACGTGACAGAGACGGAATGTAGGAAGTAACTACAAGACTAATACGAGATCAGTTGGAATATTCTCCCTTCATGTGGATTTATCTATTTCGTTTATTGAAGAACTTAAAGGCACACGTACTTCGAGATAGGGTTTACAACCCAATGCACAGGTCCTGGGTTACTACTATCCACCTTGTCTACAATAAACTTTAATAATAAACTTAATAAACCTTATTTTTATTTCATCTCACAACGTAAATACAGTAGGAATGTTACACTAGACGTAACAACAAAACAAAGGACAATAAATGTAAGAATACAATTTTCATTTAAATTACTAACATAGTTTAAGACATACAAACACTATGGATCACAAAACCCGAATTAAATAATTCAATAAAAAATATATGTCGTAGGTTCCTCTTCTGAGGGCGTGTGGGTTCGGTTCCCACTTCCCACAGGTTCCTGGTTCCGCCGAAAGTGTGGGCTCCCAAATTGAGGTTAATGCCGTTACAAAGTTAACACGTTTACTGGCTTCAATGACACTATATGAAATTACACTACATCAACAAGTAACGATTTAGAAGGCAGACGATCCGTCAGCGTAACGCCTGCGCACCACACGCCTTTCCATCGAAGCCTGTCTCGGTTCTGCGCCTGCGCCAGTTATACCCGACGTGCCGTCAGCGCGTGCTCGCGACGATTGCCGAACCAAGCCGAACGGCGCGCCGAGCACACACTGTGCCTCCAAATCAGCTCCTCTTTTATTATTTCGCCGACATATATATTTCTGTAAGTACTTAACAAGAATACTTCAGTGGAGACCTCATCTTTGAGGCGTTTGGGGTCGAGACCCAGGGCGCGTGGGGTTCCGTAAAGCGCGTAAGCCTCGCAAATCTCGCAATCCAGCGAGGCAATGCCGCCAGTCTCCTGGGTACTCTGCCAGCAGGGGACGAACTAGGGTCAGTTTTTTATTTGTAGTGTATAATAGTTAGGTTTTGTTTTATACTTCACAAATTGCAAATTCCTGACACTTGAAGTGATAGCGCTAACTTCATATCAACAGTATTCTCTGAAATGCCCGCTCTGCCAGTTTCGTAGTTAACTGCAAGTAAGAGATCTGTGAAAGCAAGTCACTGTGCGACTTCCGTAGATAGGAGTGCTTGCTTGACACGAACAGTCACTGCTTGTCTGCACTCATCGTTCATATGTAGTTCTCTGTTCCAAGCTTATTTTAGACGAGCTGTTTCCCGCAACTTCGCCCACTTGGAATTTAAGTCCCTTAGGGATAGAATTTTGAAATATTCCTCTATACCTTTAAAGTAGCAAAATTTCTAGTTTCTAGGCCCAACGTGCATTGATAGATCAGCCGGGTACTAAGTAAGCGGATTCTTTATATATCTACATTGATTACATATTATGACTATGTACAGATAGAGGCTAGAGGAAAGCGTGTAACTCATCAATATAAAAACGCCCTATTTAATAAAACACATTACATTACACACTCCTGCTTGTCTGTGCCATTTGAAGTCTATCTTATGTATGTTTTCTATTCATCTTCTCGGACGTTCTACTTTACTTTTATCATCTCTTGGGTATCATGTCTCTTTATCCATCTGTCATGATTCCAGATCATATATTTTTTTGTTTATGTACATATTCGTTGCAATCTATAACTTTCGATGTAGTGTGATGAAAATGAAAACTTAGTACAGCAGGTAACTTAATTCCAGAATCATCATGAATTGTGGAAATCTACAGAAAACCTGCACAGAATATTGTGTTAATAATGTTAGAAATAGAAGTCACTATTTTAGTATAATGTTACTTACAAAATGCTTCATCTAGTTGAACCTCGAGAACGTTCCATTCGGGTTCCGCAGCTAATTAAGCCGCGAACGTATGCAAATGCTCGTTGTGTGGCTCTTATCTGCGGTGTTTGAGGATTAGTCTGCTGCGCTAACTCGCGTTCAGGTCGGTACGTGCCAGTGCTAATCTCTGATTAACCGAGGATTAACGTTGGGAGGTTTGTGTTGCAGATTAGGTCTTTGTTTATTGAAGGATGAGGCTTGAATAAAAATTTAGGATTAGCAGTTGACTGGAAATGAGGATAAGAGGAGATACAACTGCTCTAGGTAGAGAAGAAAAAGGGTGGAACAAAGTCTCACGAAACCAGAGAAACGAACGTGTATAAGAAATGCATAAACGCAACATGCTGTTTAAAAAAGTCTGACATTGTAACTGGATTTGACATTGTTTCAGTTGAGTTTGTTCTGATATCTCACATAGACATATTTTCTTGATAATCATTGGATTATAAGTTTTTTTTTAATATATTAATAATACTAGTCATTATTTTTATACAATTGCAAGTCAATATTTTTTAACAAGTCCATAATATAATCATAAGTTAAAATTAGATTAAAACCATAAAAAACACATTTAACAGTATAACTGTTTAAAATTACTTAAACTTACTTTCGATAAATTCATCGAAGCTATAGAAGGTTTGCTTGAGAAGCCACTTCTTCAGTTTCAATTTAAAGGATTGGTTGGAAGGAGCGTCCTTTATATAGCAGGGTATCCATACGATCCATCGTTAGGCTTCATTCATTTTTTGTGTTATAATTACGGAGCAGAATTTGATCTATATTATGAATACAGATTGTGATTGTGTTTGTGGTCACTTCTGATTGAAGTTAATTCAATATTTCCGTCATCATCAGTCGAAATACTTCTACTGCTGAACATGAGCCAATAGAATGCCACTTTTGGTGGGCTGTCCATTGGGGATTTGCCTTAACCACCACGCTACTCAGGTGGATTGGTGATCGCAGTAACGATCTTAATATACACAGCAGAACGCTGCTGCCCGTTCCTAGTGCCAATCCCTTAGTCTCCTAGACGGCACCCACGGGAGAATCCTTCAAAAATTCTGCTAATGTCAAGTCAGTTAAGGGAGTATCACCTGACTGTAGTCCGAATCTTTCATTCATGACGATGCGAAAATGTCCAGGTGAAGTAAACTCAACGGCATTATTATTCAGAAGCTTTCGAGTGCAATCGCATAGCTGCCACAGGAATATTAATGGTTTAGTTTCAGCAGCTAGAGCAAAGCGTCGGTCGTGACACGTCAAATGATCAAAAAGCCTATCGGCGGCTCCCGCCGGCCCTCGCCGCGGTCTCCACGGTAGCTGTCACGGCGTGACAGAGCGCATCTCGGCCGATGCGTTTGATGTGCCGACGGGCTAGTAGGGTTGGCAAGGTATCCAACTTTAAATAAATTCACTGTATTTGACCACCTCGTTGGCGCCAGAAGTCTTGGGTATATTTCCTAGTTACAATTTCGTAATAGTCTGAATATAGATTGTCGTACCTTTGTTTAATTCCCAAAGTACTGGAGAAAATAATACTTTGGTATATATTTTTTAATTTCTTAACCCGTTTTAAATAACAGCATCTCTTTTTTTTTTGTAAAAAACATAACGACTTTATACAAGATCAAAAGTCAAAGTATCTCGAATCAATGTTTTTGGGATTCAATTTCTTTTACAATCACTTATTCTCGTCTCTACTGTCATTGTCATAATGACACATTTTATTGAAAGAGGCATGCATGAATTTTTAGAACTCTAACTTGTTTGTGAAATTATATTCATAATTTACAGTTATAAATAACTGATATTATACTAATCATATAGTAACTCCCTTTGGACCTCGCGGTTATACGGGCCAATCTATTACAAATAGATTCGTCATCAAAATTTTGACGTTTCTCACTTCTGGGGTGATATTACATATCTTGCTTTGAAGTTTAAGTTAATTAAATGTCTAGCTAGTAATTACTCTAAGCTATCAAGGCTCCAAATTAAACACTTTAGCATTTGTCTTTCTTGTGCCTTTTTCTCTATAAATTATCTAATCTCCTTTGTTTTAAGATGTGTACTTCTAGAGTCAGCCCTGGCTTGTCGGCCATCTTTGTTGTGAGCGATTATCAGCGGCGTGAAACGAGCCCCGGCTGTTACCCCCCCTCCTGCGTGTGAGTTGACTTGATACGGAATTGTCTACAATTTGAAGTGCTTTAGCTAGACCGATTTGACTAGTCATTGTTTAGGGCACTTACCTTTTACAAAATACAATGTCTGTCTTTTTGTCTGTTTGTTCGCTTATAAATCTTTAACTACTTAATTGAATTTCTAATTGTTTCACATGGTTTTTTTTCCTTTGAACAGGTTGCATCTAGCAAGTAATTATGTTTACAAATAGTTTCATAGGCGAGGGTATGAGCTTACCATCACATCTGTCTGCTCATCATTAGCTAAAATGCGTCCATAAGCCTCCTTAATAGAGTAACACTTTTGGTGGGCGGTCCATTTGGAGAATTGCCATAATTACCAAGCTATATAGGCGAATTGGTGAGCTACACAGGAGAACTCTACTGCCCGTCCATAGTATAATCATTTAGTCCCCTTAATGATTCCACGGGAAGATTAGGGGTGGCCCCCATCCCCACTCTTCATCATCATCAGGTTATTTTTGTCTCCACTGCAGGAGCACAACCCTCTCTCATCTGCCGGAGACAGACGGAGGATTTGGCCTACACTCCCCGCGCTGGCCAGACGGGTTGGGGAGGCCTGATTGATGTTTTATAATGTATTCCCTCAGTCGCTAGTCGCCTTGTACGACATCCACGGGAAGAGTTGGAGTGGTCCTATTCTACTCTATCGGAAACCACACGGCACAAATCCCCACTCTTATTACCAGGTATTTTAAATCGGTTACCACACGGTACCGTTTGTCTGTCTGCTCGTTTGCTGCTCAAAAAGTTAATATCTACCTTCTGTTTTTATGTTCTACAACCATATTGAAAGACCAGGGTATAAAAATATCCAATTGACCAAATTTTCAGTTACCTAAATTTTCTTGGTTTGTTTTTTTTATTACTTTGTGCACTAAATATTATTATCCATACACATCTCACTTTAAATACTATATCATCATAACCAACCATTAACTACTTAATTTATTCATTATTCCCGCAACTGCCCACATTCAATGGCGTAATGATAATAATTCACATTCATTAATTCAAAAGATAAAACCTGATAACAAAAGTTACTATATCACGTTAAACCGCTACTAGATCGAAAGCGAGCAAACTGCGAAGTCATTGCGGATTAAATAGGGGACCGACCAATCCATTATGATTGCCCCCTTGGTCTGAGGGCTATCAAATATTACTACGTCATCCTTGCTTCGACAAACACGAAGTATTAGCTGAAGTTTAAATGGAGCATGCTGTTATACCAGGAACATTATAAGTACTCCTAAATCACAGAGTAATCAAAAGTAAATTCTGTTTTAGACTGATGTTCTGTTTACTTTTAAAATTCCTGATGGATTTATGCTTGAGCTCATACTCACCTGATGGTAAGTGACGGTATGGAAGCTCATCTGAAGATGTCTATTCACTCTTCCTTTAAAAAGAACCAAGTTGTATATGTCCGGAAATACCGAAGCTGGCAGGGAGTTCCATTCCTTAGTTCACCATTATGAAAGAGGTAGCAAAACGCTTCGTGCGAGAGCGTGGTATCCCCACGCCTAGTATTCTGGTGACGGAAGGGGGATAGGGGCATCAAGTCAGCAATACCTAGGCACATTCCTTAAAATGTAACCTGTAGAAAATCCGGAAGACAGGCCACACTGCGACGATGTTTGAGGCCCTGTAACTTGGTATTGGTACCATAATTGTTGTGAATTATTTGAGAAAACAATTCCCGAATTCTATTGTTAGTATTTTTTAATACGTCTGCTGTTTATTTTTGGCTTTTATTCCAATGGCGTCAAATAGATTACTTTTGTTATCTTTGTCTTTTTCAGAATATATTGTGTTGAGGAATTTAAGTGGATTAGGATTACGTCAACAATGTTTTGCTATTGTGAAGTGGTTTTGTGTTTTTTTCAATTATCACAGTCCAGTATTATCATTTAAAAGTAAATGAGAAGTCGTCTTTAAAACGGCTTTAACAGATAAAAGAATTTCAAACAAACGATAATATTATCTTAGGTTATACCGGATTTAATTTGCATTTCTACAACCTTGTTTTCTACATATTTCTTACTTTCAATGACTAAAAAAACCTTGTCTTCTTTGAATCTTTTTATTTTCTTCTTAGTTCACAGATTAGTTATATTAAGCCTGTATTGTAGAAAAATTTATAATTAATCTTACGTCAAAAATGTTTTACTATTGTCATATGGCTGTGTTTTGTTTCAGCTATAACTACTTCTAATAAAATACGACAATAATAGAATATCTTGCTCTCGTTTTTTATTTTTTACAGTTATCAACCCTTAGACGTCCACTGTTGGACATAGGCTTTCCCCAATGAACGCCACCACACCCGGTCTTCCGCCAACCGCATCCGCATCCATCCAGGCCGCTTCCGGCCAACTTCAGGTCGTCGGTACATCTGGTGGCAAGCTATGTGAGATGTGACCTAATCCTTTCGGCTATGTCGGTCGTTCTTTGTCGGATCTCCACATTACGAATCATATCCTTCAAAGAAACCTTCTCCATAGCTCGAAAAGCGACTTTAAACCTGTGGATCAGGCCCACTGTCAGTGTTCACTGTAGTAGTTCACGGTGGTGTGTGAGCTGTTTTTTTTTATTTTATAAATAAATGTACAAATATTTCATGCCTAGTGTACTTAAATTTAACCTAAGTAGTAACAAACATGGGTTTAAAATATTTATTACTAAGAATAATAATTCCGATTTTTAAACTTATGGCTAAACGGATATGTAACGAGTTGTTAAAATTTGGATATAAAATAAAACAGAAAGTGACTAATAACTAAGTTAACTTAGCAGGAATAACATTTGTTTACATGAATAAAAAAAGTGTGTGAGCTGTAGATCATCACAGACAGGAGTTTAGTCTTTATATTTTTTACAGTACTTAAAATATATAAAACCAGTAGGTACTTAGCATTATAGATAAACACACATTTAAAGAGTTTTACAAAACGCCCATGGAATATTAAAAAAAAAACCCTTGTTCCTTGAAGGATTACGAAAATTGCAACAACTCAGGTAATTTGTGACAAGAAAATAATGAGCTTTGAGATTCCTTAAGTAAAAAACATTACAGTGTGGTTTCCGGTAGAATAGAATAGGACCACTCCAACTCTTTCCGTGGATGTCGTACAAGGCGACTAAGGGAATACATTATAAAACATCAATCAGGCCTCCCCAACCCGTCTGGCCAGCGCGGGGAGTGTAGGCCAAATCCTCCGTCTGTCTCCGGCAGATGAGAGAGGGTTGTGCTCCTGCAGTGGAGACAAAAATAACCTGAGGATGAAGTAAAAAAACAAGTATTTCAACTATTGTCAGGCAAATGGTTAAAGAGTATAAGTTTTTAAAAAGCGCCCCTGGAGAATAACAAAAGGTTTGAAGGATTATGAAAATTGCGATGACTCAGGTATGTTTATGACAAGCAAATAATGAGAACGCACTATTTAGGGTTACTTAAGTATTTTTTGTAAGTCGTAAACTCGGCCGGTGGTCCGACAACAATGATAGTAAAGTAGGGTTTTAGTGAAATGTAAACTTTGGTTTCTACCTGAGGACGTTACGCAATTATTAAGTTGTCCAGTACCTATAATTTTAAAATTTATAGTTTACTAGCTGTTGCCCGCGTCTTCGTCCGCGTGGACAACTTAACATCACAAATGATTATGTATTTCCCGTCGATATAACACCACGGGTCATCAAGTTCTATTAGGATATTTACGCGTTTAGCTCCCTGTCGATTACTATCGCCACTAGTTTGTTGTTTGTCAGCCTTATTACGCTCGGGACACACTGGACGCGATTTGTTGTCGATGATACAACAGGTGTCAGTGTATTTACAAATCTATATATTTATTAGTCGACATGCGACCAGACTTTATTGAAAGGCAAATTGGACAGAATATTACTTAAGACATTATATGGATTTCTCTAAAGCATTTGATAAGGTCAACCATCTAATAGTATGCAATGAATTATGTACAACTAGCTGTTGCCCGCGACTTCGCCCGCGTGGACGACTTAACATCACAAATTATTATGTATTTCCCGAACATCCCGCTTTTTCGGGATAAAAACTATCCTATATACTATTCCAGGACCTAACCTATATGTGTGCCAAGTTTCGACCCGATCCGTCCAGTGGTTGAAGCGTGATTGAGTAACAAACATCCAAACTTTCACATTTATAATATTAGTAGAAAGGATTAGTAGGATTTTGTTATTATTATAAAAAACGACGTATTATTGTAAAATTATAAGAAACGTGACATAAAACTACAATACTGCAAAATATTCTATAGGTACTGCAATAAAAGCTTGACAAATATCTATTTGTCAAATATTATTTGACAAATTGTAAATTTTCTTCTTCAATTTAAGTTATTTTATCGTTATTATTGTTGTTAGAACGTTTAATTAGTTTAAACATCGTCAAGATTTTAGAACTTCGATTTTTATATTTTTAAACATCAAAAGAAAAGTTTTATAAACTACACAAAACGACATAAATGCATACCAACAAATATTTTTAAAATCTTAAATTTTAGGTAATAATAATCAATGAAAACCTCTTACATTTAATAAAATAGAATAAAAATTTAGTTCAAAAAGTAACGATAACATTTTTTACGATAAATGTATTTTTTTCATTAAAATGAACAATAGGTAAAAAGTTTCAAAATAATTAAAAGTTAACTCGTAAATGTCTTAATAGTTTTTACTGCCTTGCCCTCTTTTATGTAAAATTAAATAAATTCCACTAACCTCAAAATTAATAACAAATACGTTATAACCATTAATTTAAGTTTTTTACCTATGTTGTTAATGTTTTAGCAAAAATGATATTTTTCTAACAAAAAAGTTATCTTTGCCTATTTTGGCCACATTTAATTACTGATTTATTTGACTTCTTCTTCTTCTTCTCTGTCGTTCCCTCACTGCTGAGGATCGCGACCGTATAAAATGCGCCTCCACGCATAGCGGGACTTAAGAGGTTTTAAATTATTACTGTGAAAATGTATAGATAAAAGTTTACGTTACACATACAATTATAATGGTCAAATAAATGTTCAAATAATGGAGAATAAATGTTCCAAGATGTGTCAACTATTACGGTGAGCGTAACCAGCGGTTATGTTATTGCTAAAATTTGCCATCCGACAGACGAAAAGATTGCATCAGGTGGATTATTAAAGCAAGAACTGCACAAGCATTTCTTGTCGCTGGGTGTAGACTAATGTACTGATCACGTGAGCGCTCTATTCACATACAAATGGGCTTCCATTTCTGTGGACATACTGCTATTTATATATTGTAATTTTTGTTAAATAAAAAAAATTGCTGTATCCTAACCGTAGCATGAAATAGCATTAAACTTTATTGTCAAGTAACAGATCTATTATGCAAGTTTTCCACGAAGCCACACGAAACAGTCGTCTGTATGAAGACCAGTCGTTAAGCTGTCAACGGTTGAGACAAATTGTCGCCGACAATTCTACAAATTGCACAGAAAAATGGCGTGACCTACATAGAGCCATGAATAACAACAAGCAATCACCCACGCCTTTGAATACTAAATAATAGCTGTTTTAATACAACAGACAAAGACAATTAATCTTTTAACTCGCTTTTATGTTCCAAAGAGTAAATGACTTCCTTTACCGTTAAAAGATGCGCTAAGACGTCGTTAAAAATCATCTGTATCAATATTTTCAATGGATTTGACATAATAAGTCACTTATAATGAATGACAGAAAAGATGAACGTCATCAAGGTTTCGTGATTTCTTTAACACATTCGTGGACACAAACCATGTGACATGTGCCATGTGGCACTTGACGACGAATCAATACGAAATACCAGTTACGGTGACACTAGGACCTATCAAAATTACGTCTATTGACGTAACGTCCACGAACGTGTTAAGATATTGTTATAAGTTGCTTTCTTACGCTTATCTCTGTGACCCCAAGTGGATGGTATATGGATGCGAATGTTAATTTTTTTTTAATTACCAAGGGAAATTTTACATAACAAAATATTTACACAATACTTTATTGCACAAACAAATACTGTTACAAGTTTTAAAGTAAAAAAAATAGTTCAATTTAGGCGGTCTTATCGCTTTAACCAATTTCTTCCAATTTCATTAAAATCCATTCAGTCGTTTTTACGTGAAAGAGTAACAAACATCCATCCATACTTACAAACTTTCGCGTTTGTAATATTAGTAGGATTTGAGAATGTAGGCTAATATTAGTAATTTTTTAAATATTGCATAACTATTATTCAGACTTATTTAACTGCGTAGCCTATTTTTTTAGCCTTATCCCCTATGTGAAGGATGTCTGGAAGAAATCTCTTTCAGCCCACAACCATAAGATCTCCCAGATATACCAATGTAAGGTACTTTATTGTGGTATCTGTATATTTTTTCTACCGCGCAATGAAAGTATGTATGTATGTAAACGCTTTAATGTACCAAAATTGACAACAACAAAAATAAATAAAAGAAAAAAAGCTGTGTACAAAGGCGGACTTATCCCACTTAGGGATCTCTTCCAGTCAACCTTAGAGTAACTGATAGGACTGGTATAATGCGTTTAGTACCAAAATTATAAAAGAAACGTACGTATAACGTAAAGTAATTGAATTGAATTGATTTAAGAAACCGACTACAGAGCTAAAGTGCAGTTAACTGAACATAATTGTAGTATTTTAGTTTTATAATAATTTACGTGAGTATTTGCGTAAAAATGTTATAACGAAACATGGTTAAACAGCAATCTCAACAAGCGCTGTCTACATTATGCCAGCAGCCGAACGGCAAAATGAAAGATACGCTAAAACTAAATTATTACTAAGCCGCGCTCAAACGCTTCAAGCTATTCAATTTCCCGACCTATGCATCTCTGTCGTCGCATCGCCCCGACTCCTTTGACTGCGCGATGCATATTTTATATAATCCTTTCATCAAAACGCCGCGTTCAAGGAAAGCGCTTTATAAATTTTTCCCAAGCGCGAGTGAGACGGAACTCGACAAACGGGGTGTCAAACAGCGGTGGGGATAAGACGGCAAAGCTCCCGCAAAGTACACAGAATGCAAAAATGGCGCGGCGACGAGTGACAAGGTGTCAGGGAGGGGGGTGAGCACAGTCAGTCTGACGCCGGCCGCTGAGGGAGCCGCACGCCTGTGTTCTCTGAAGTCCCGGACGTCCGCGACAAGTGACTTGTGATGTGCTGACACAGAGCCTTGGATTAGTGAAGTGATTCAGTGTGTGGATAACATTTCTAAGCTGGCTAAGGATAGCGGATTGTGGAGCAGCATGCTCACATCAAGCAATCAGTACTTGCGGCCGGATTACCTGTCGCCGCTTCCCACTACGGTGAGTCGATTGATGATGATGACAAGCTGCTAGTGTATTTGCAAACTGTCATCAGTCATCACAGTATCATTTTAAAATTTCACACATTTAGTTGATCAAAAAGTTCTTAGACTTTCAAGATTTTAAGCAACTCACCTATTTCAAAGAATATATTTAACTCAATCCCATTGAACGACGCAAAGGACATTAATATATGAATTCAAAGATCAAATGAAACAATCATGTTTAAGAATAGACTAGACCAACTTTTAAATAAACTTAATTAAGTTGTCTGCTAATATGGAAACATCAGATATAAACTGCTTTTCATTTTTAAAATAAAATAAATCTGGCTAGCGATCAGTAAAACAATAAAGAATTTTACGAAAGTTTAAATAATTAAAAAATAATTTTAAAACGACATGATAATCTTTAAAAATACCAAAAAAAATCACTACATTTATATCAATAAAATAGAGATTTTCACGCCTAATGAATTCCATAAAATATTAACAAATGAATGACAACAACTTTTTTAATCAGCATGAAAGTTATGAGAATGTTTTAAAGGATTTTAAATAAAATGAAAGTAGGAAAAATAAACAGCTAGGTAACAACACTAATATTAAGACTACAAAGTAGGTATAAAATTTAAATGGAGACGATTTGCAGAATCGTTGAAAGATCAGATCAACACAAACATAAAATCAAATCGTAAACTATTTATTTTTCCTTAGTTTATGAATCGTAGATAATAAGAATAAGCGACGGATATTAAACTGTTACGTTTTTATATTGCCAGAACTAAATAAAACTGCTGGGCGATAAAGATTATCTCACAATAGAACACCCACTCGTAGAAATATGTTCTATAGACTTCGTGATAGCTGTTAATGTTAGAATAGAACCAGGAAATATTTACTAAGCTCAGCTCTCTAATATTTAAGCTGCCTGCATATAACTGAACCAAAATAAAATATTTTTGAAAACAACCGATCTAAAAAGGGAAACGAATTATCATTCGGTTTTTTACATTTCATATTACTGCGTATTACGAGTAATCCTAAAGAATGTATATTATGATGAATGAATCATCAACAAGTCGACAAACAATAAACTTTGCCATGAAATACCGAACAGAACGTTAAAAGTTTCCGAGAACTCGGAAACTAATCCACATAACAGCTGAGGACGATAAACGTCGCTCTTGATTTGTTTCACTCCAAGTGGAACATGAATTTTAATGCGAGAACACTTTAATTACATGTCAATTATAGTATTTCTCTAGCATCATATAGAGCCACTAATATAAATAACAGAGACTAGGCTAGTCAGTCTGACGGCCATGCAAATGATTATGTTGAATGAAGATTTGGCCTGTATTTAAATTGACATTGTTACCGATATTTACAGGATTATCTTAGTAAATATAGTAAATCATGAATCCAATATACCTCCATTTAGTTAGTTATGTATATTTTATTGAATCAATAAATATAACATAATTTAGCTTATCATCTCATATACAGCAGTGAACAATCTTATAGATAAAAGCATTTGATTTACTTAAAGATAAATAATGCTTCTGAGATAGATAGATGAGTTATAATTTGAACGTAAGCCAGCAATCGATGCCACAAAAGCAAGAAGAGTAACAATTCAATGGAAACAAAAACAACAGCAGAATTATCACAAAAGTGAATTGTACCTAGCAACCGCTGTCAAACGAATAACTGAGGTAACATACACAAAGTCTAAGAAATGCTTACTCGATGATAATTATTAATTGATGAAAAACACATATCACATTCATAATTGTTAAATTATATGGCAAATAAAAACACGGAATTAGAAACTGCAGTCAATTTAATGGCTTCAAGTTAACACCTTTGCAAAATCTGTTAATCAACCAGGACACACCATAATGGATTTCGTTAATTGAATAAATATCACAATCACAAAGTTACACGATACGGCTATTATAAATATCAGGCGTCAAGATATTGAGTTTAATTTAAATTTTGCAATAATATAAAAGGTTTCTGAGAATGTAATGAAATATCTCGCTAATTTTGCGTTTAAATTGTTTAATTATACTTTACCAGAAAATTGTTTTTAAGAAATCGTTACGATGCTAATGTTATTAATATAAATAATAAATAGCGGCGGACAAATCTCGCTTCGTTTGACTGAGCCGCTCTATAAATGCATAATTATCATGATATTTGTTAATTAAATTTTTACAGTAGGTTAATTGAATTTTACTTTAATTTTTACCTACAAAACTGGTGAGTTTGTTAGAGAGCCACGAAACAGATTATGACAGTTATTTTAATGTTGGAATGTTCTAAATAAGACAAAATACAGGATTATTAAGCGAATATTCACTGTCCTTGGGCAACGCCACGGGTGAGAAGCAAGTAGCGTATAATATAAATTACTTTCCGACTTCCTCTTAGATTCCTATTAGAATTCTTCATTGACACAACTAATTTCAATCTTAATAAAAGACAAAACGGTATTCGGAATTTTCCCGGAACACTCGCAGCGCGTCAGTGCCGTGACAATAGACGTGACAACGTGCCCCGCAAGTTCAGGCGCGCCGCAAATTCAGCGGCACAAATTGCCCTTTTCACTGCGAGATTACATCATGCGGGAGCAGAGTGAAATGTCAAGCCGAGCCGACGGCTGCCAGACGCGCGGATAATGGCGCGTCGGCCGCGTGATTGGACTCCCCCCGCGGCGCTCAACCTCCCCCGCGGTCCCTTTGTACACCCGTCACTCGCAACCTCGACCCGACGTTTCATTTCATAAACCTCTCTTTGTTGCAGCTCGACGCGAAAAAGAGCCCACTGGCGCTTCTGGCGCAGACCTGTAGCGCGATCGGTGCCGACAGCCCCAACCCCAAACTCATATCCGCCGCGGAGAAAGCTAGCAAGAAGTACGACGACAAGTCACAAATTATACACATGGATAATAAACCCAGCTTCAAGCCTTACGAATCGTGCCTCACAGCGAGAGAAAAGACTAGAACGCCTGAAGACAGAATTTCGGTCAATGCGCATTCGAAGACTCCGCTCTCTTCGAAAGGCAGCGCTTCGACGACGCCGGTGCAAGCGCGCTGTGGCAGCAACCAGAGCTCATCATCCCAAAGAACACCGCCACCAGCTCACCGAAAGACACCATCGGAAAAGTCAGAAGAGAGATCCAGTCCACTCAACATTTCTCCTGCACCGAAATCAAACTCGGACTCTACCAGCAGTTCCTCTGCATCCAAGTTACCTTTCACTTCGACCACATTAACGTCCAGCGCTGACACCAAAGAGCATTCGAGTTTCAAACCTAGTGTACCTGTAACTTCATCAGCGTTCCTAGGAATGCATCATACAGGGTTTCCTTCGCAAATGGATCTAATGACAAGTAGTTTGATGGCAGCGCAACATCACGCTCTAAAAAATGGACTGAATCCTTATCTGGCATATGCCAGGATGAAAGCACCGGGTGATTTAGGCATTTGCAGAGATCCATACTGCACTGGATGCTCTCTAAGTTCACATTTGCTCAAGTCTGCGGTGTGTCCCGCTGGATGCGCGCAGTGCGATCATGTCAAAATGCCTTTCTCTCTCCCAACTAGTCACCCCGCTGCGGCTGCTTATGCTCACGCGCAACTAGCTGCTTTAGCTGCGGCGTCTCAGCTGCCCTTTGTCTGCAGTTGGATGGCTGGAGATTCGGCTTACTGTGGAAAGAGATTCGGGACATCCGACGAGTTGCTGCAACATCTCAGATCGCACACGGCCAGCGGTGAATCCAGCCCGAGTTTATCGATGCTGAGTGCGACTCATCCTTTACTCCAGAGGACTTACCCGACGCCTCCTCTGTCCCCGTTGACGCCGAGGTTCCATCCGTACAGCAAGCCGTCCCACATGGTGTCGTCTCCGCCGCTGCCGTTCCCGCTCCCCCCGCATCCGTCTCTGGCGGCGTACTTCCCCTCGTACCCTCTGTTCGGGCCGCGGCCGCTGCACCCTTGAGGACCGTCGGCGCTCCACATACACAAGAAGGGGGGCGCCGACCGCTAACGCCCATGCCAAAAGGACATTCGGAACTGAGGAATGTGTGAATATATGTTAGTGTTCCTCGAGTTTCTAGTCGGCTCATATCATCGACGGAAGTGAACCCGCCGCGCCCGCGCGTGGGCCTGCGACAGCTGTGATCTCTATTCGTAATGTTATAGTGCACTGAGTACTGTGAGAGCTCGCCTCTAAGCTTGGACTGCAGTCTGTCCGCGTCAGTGGATTTTAATTTTCTAGTTAGACTAACGAAATTTTTATGTACCAAAACTATAGATTGTAATTTAATTAGTTTTGTACAAGTTTAAGTTGTTGCAAATAATTAGTGAGGATTGTTAATTTGTGTTTGTATTTTTTTAATGATCGAAATATTTTCATTATCTTTTGTGACATTGATGGATCACATATCTTTGTAATTTAAACTTAAGAAGCGTCTTATATGACTGAATTGTTCGATGTGTAGCCACATAGTGTACGCTATTTAAAATCATGCATATGTTACCGCAATTTCCTTATTCATGTTTTCTACAACCTATAATTTAAGTTGCACAACTTTCCACGTTTTAAACGATAATATCTTTAGCAGAATCTCAGACACTTTAATTTCTTAAATTTACATATTAGACGCTTGCAAACTGGCACTATATTTTTATGACATAGAATTTATTATACTATAAGACTTTTAAACAATGTAAGGGTTACTACGATTCCATGTCACGTTAGAAAGAGTAACACGCGTGGGAAGAACATCAAAAGCTTTGTGTTTGGGAGTAAATTAAAAGAAAAAATAAGGAAAATGTGAGGTAAACAGCTAATTTCACAAAAATCGGAGTAACCCTGCAGAATAATATTAGGTACCACAATATCGTAAATCGTGAATATGAGTGTACTGCATTCTGTAAAAAAAATCACTGTAATTTCTGCAAACGATAACTGTTGACTTAAAGTTGTTATAAAGGACATAAAATGAAAAAAATATACGTAAATATTTAATTTCAAATGAACTGCTTTTTAATTTCTCAGCTAGTTTTAAGAATAGAATTCAAAATTAATGATTATGGTCGCAACATTATAGCAGTAGATGATGAAATTTTACTATTTTTAAACGAATGCGAAACTGAACGAACTTACGATTGAAAGTAACACATTGTCACATTTGAAATTGGACACCTTCAAAATATTCCCGTCATCTGACAGAAAGAACGCAGAATTTGATATTTTCTGGTTTATGTTAAAAGCTTTTATAATAACTAATGATTCAATTTTTACTACAACCTGATTCTGTTACGATCATCTGTAGACTTTTAAGAGTCAAAACCAAATATCCAATAATATATTCATGGGCGTTCGTGGTATTTTTGAACTATTGGATCTCCACTGAATTGATTTAGATGAGATCTGATACTGGCTGTCCGGAGTATAGATTTAGGATGTCTAGAGCGCCACACATGCCTCTTTGATCAGGCAAACTTCAGATATTTAGAATCCTGTTTGTTTGGATTTGCATAATTTTTTAAAATTTTTAGTCATGTCAGCCCCTAGAAGTCCACTGCTGGACATAGGCTTTCCCCAACGAACGCCACCACACCCGGTCCTCCGCCCTCCGCATCCAGCCGCTACCGGCCACCTTCTTTAGGTCGTCGGTCCACCTGGCGGCGGGGCGTCCTACCCTGCGAGTGCCGATTCGCGGTCTCCACTCCAGAACTTGTCTACCCCAACGGCCGTCGGTTCTGCGGCATATGTGGCCTGCCCACTGCCACTTCAGCTTACTAATCCTTTCGGCTATGTCGGTGAGTTTCGTTCTTCGTCGGATCTCCTCATTACGAATCATATCTTTCAAAGAATTATTTTTAGATAAGTGGATAATTGTCACGTTAACTGTCATTTTGATCACAGAGATATTTTTGGCACTTTGGGTCTTCTCTTACTTACTCCGGACAGAAAGCATCAGATTTCACCCAAATCGATCCCCTGCAGAGATCCAAGTGCTCAAGGTTACCCCAAATTCGTGCAAGACGTTGCGTTAAGTTTGCTCGTCACTGTAGTTATCTTCGTTGATTACTATAAGACGTTTGACCGTGTAGAAACACTAATCCCAATTTATTGTTGACATGGCGATGATTGTCTTCACTAAATGAATGGACGACAAGTGTAAATGATTTTTCTTCTCCGTTATTCACAATGAGTCAAGCGTGCAACGTCATGCGTACTGTAATTAGGACCACAACGGCTTCCACTACGATAAATTATGAGCAATTTATCTGTCGGTGTGTCGCCATACATCACCGCCGGCCGTGGCAGTTCCTAGCGTTGAAATTATAGCCAATGCTTAGGGTGGACGCGCCGTTTGTTGACGCCTGCTCATATCTGCTAACGGCTTTGTCTATGTAGACAGAAAACTTTGTGGAGTATTTAACGAGTAAAATTACCCATGGGCTTGGCTTGTTTTCGAAGTCTAGCTTGGGAATCTTTAAGTGTCACCAGTATTTAATCATTTAAAATCAGTTTTCCTTGCCCATTTGCTATGTTTCTATTTAACGATTCAAAGATTATGTTTCGAATGTTTAACATTAATTCTTCAATGCAGCTCAGTAGTTGTAAAATAAGTCTTAAATATTTATGATGCTATTAATTGAGCGGTTATTTCTTAACCGTTATAGAGTTGCAATTGCAAGTATAGGTAATTGAATTTAAAAGGTCTATTTTAGTAGTAACTTGTCTATATATTTTTATGAGACTAGTCAACTCTATTAGATGAATATAACCAAGCAAGGCTGTTAACATTTGTTTATTTCAAGTACTCTATGATTACTTAAATAATGTAGTCTGATTGCTTTTGCAACCAGAGTCACTGAATACGTAATATCTATTACACTTTTTAGCTGTTTACAGTTTGGAACTAAATTAAATGAGCTACTTTCGTTTATAAACGTTTTCTTTAATCTTCTTGTTCTTTAACTGTTAACAAAGTAGTAAGTAGAGCAAGTTTTGTAGATGAGACCACTCAATGTGCCTCTGGATTTTGCTACCTGTGTTACTAAATCATCATCATCATCGTTATTTTTGTCTCCACTGCAGGAGCACAACCCTCTCTCATCTACCGGAGACAGACGGAGTATTACTAAATACGTAACTATTACTCTTTTCAGCTGATATAAATTTCAGACAGAAGTTACTAGAATGAATACATAATACCTATTACACTTTTTAGCTGGTTTTTTTTTCAATTTTAGACAGCAATCCGTAAAGGATCAGCAGTTGACAGATAGAGTACCTAAAGTTCAAAATTAATGGACATAGGCCTTCCCCAACGAACGCCACCACACCCGGTCCTCCGCCATCCGCATCCAGCCGCTACCGGCCACCCTCTGTAGGTCGTCGCTCCACCTGGCGGCAAAATTAAATGAGCAATGTAAATGTTTTCTTCTAAAATTTTAACTGCTAACAAAGTAAAGCAAATTGTGTACATGAGACCACTCAATTCGCTCTGCATTTGCTACCAATGTCAATAAATACTTTAAAGTACATATTAAAGAGAGCTGTCAACATTAAATAAGCTATATAAACGTTTTGTTTAATCTTTACTAGTAGAGCCATGTTGTGTACATTTAATGTCCGTCCTACACTAGAGGCATTTACCCCACTCGTATAACATTGTGAGTACCTAGAGTAAGCGACATGAATTTATGATATATCTTCGCGGATTACTGAATTAATAAGATGTCGAAAGACGCCCACAGACAATATAAAGTGCACAAATAGATCAGCGTTGTTACGAGACTATACCTTTTCAATTTGTCACAAGTGTATATCGCTTTTCTGTTGAAATACCTCAGTATTATTTGTGGATTTGCTAAATCTGATAAGTATCAAACATTTCTTCTGACTATAATATGTTAAGTATACGAAATTTAATTGCTATATCGTCCAATTTATTAACATAATAAATTATTGACACAATATGAAAAATACGAATAGTTTTTTAACCGTAATATTTTTTTAAATTGCCAAATTTGGTAAGAATCAAGTATTCCTTGTAGCTAGATGCGGAGGGTGGAGGATCGGGCGTTCATTGGGGAAGGCCTATGTACAGCAGTGGACATCTATTGGCTGATATGATAATGATGAAGTATTTCTACTATGTAATATTAGCATATTAATTAACTATAGAACATTGTTACTCCTTTTTCCTTATCGGTACTCTTATCTTATCTTTTTAGGAGGCCAGGAAGACCTGGCGACACTTCGACCCTTCAGGATCTTTTGTGCCAAACCCCTGACCACCAACGGTGCCCCAAGCCGATTTGGTGGACTTCACATACGCCTCAGAATTTCTTCTTCGGCGTATGCAGGTTTCCTTACGATGTTTTCGTTCACCGAAAAGCCTGTGGTATTATAAATCATCCGTACTTAAGTTTCGTAAAACTCATTGGTACGGGCGGGGTTTGAACCCACGACCTCATGAATCGGTACTCAGTATTGTGCCTAATGTAATAAGTACCTAAACCTGGCCAGACTATAAATTAAATTTAAAAAAAAACACGAAAATCGGAAAGTGGTACCTACCCGAGTTATAAGCACACCAAGGGACAGACAGAGAGACGTTAGCGTTTTATAATATGTAAGGAAGAAAACAAAATATTATGCTCTGCCAACGATCTCTATGTACTACTAGATGGAGCGTTCCAAACAATCGTTCTGTTCCATGCAAGTAGCTACAACTCTTTCACATTCACAATGAAACTTGTGCAGTTACTACGCAGAACATTTAATTATTACTAAATATTGACGCTACGGTTAAATAATGTCAATATTTCGTATATAATTAAATGTTCTAAATAGTAACTGCAAAAGTTTCAAAGTGAATGTGATAGAGTTGTGGCTACTTGCGTGGAACAGAGCGATTGTTTGGAACGCTCCATCTAGTAGTACATAGAGATCGTTGTGCTCTGCATAGATTAATCTCTACTGAGCTCACTATCTCTACGCATTAACTATACGAAATTTAATTGCTGTACCGTCCAATTTATTATGTTTATTAACTTAATAAATATTGATACAATGTTGAGAAACACGAATAATTACCACTTCTCTGTGCAGAGTCGTCATAATGACCAATTTATCATGACTTTCTCGCAATGTCTACATTTGCATAAGGCTTAATTCAGACGTTAACTGTGGGTAATGTATTTACAATTTAAGCTGTATACTCTGACGTCTGCAGACGTAAAGTTCTAAAATTATGGTTATGATGAGCTTCCTTAGGGTGAATAATCGAGAGAACTTCTCTACAACAATATAAAAGTATCTACTTACCATGCCTTTGAAAATTTTATGTTTACTATCAGAAGAATCCTGTTAGGCTGGGCAAATCATCACACCGCCTATTCCACAAAGTCTATAGTCAGTGCGTCCGTCATGACATGACCTACGGTGCAGAAACGTCAGTGACAGTGGGCCACAGTCTCAAGTCGCTCAGCGAGCTAGGACAGCCCTGTGGCTGTGCTCGGGGTTTGTTTGAAAGATATGATTCGTCGAAGAACGAAGGTCACCGATATAGCTGGAAGTATTGGCTGTGGGCGGGCAACATCGGTGAGAGTGGGACGCCCCGCGGCCAGATGGACCGACGACCAGAAGGTGGTCCTGGCGTTCTGATACGGCGTTCTGGTGATTGTGTACTAATACTGATAAAAAACAATCAAGTAAGCAGCAGGGGGCTACACCGTAAGTATCCTTTGAATTAAACTAAGCGTTTGGCGTCTAACTATCTTAGTTAGACGTTAAACATTTATCAAAAAATGTCACATGTTCCGATAGAAAGTACAAAGTAGCTTTTTAGTTAAACGGGTATTATCGTTAAAGCCTACAGCAACGATCTCTATGTACTACTAGATGGAACGTTCCAAACAATCGCTCTGTTCCACGCAAGTAGCCACAACTCTTTCACATTCACTTTGAAACTTGTGCAGTTGCTACTCAGAACATTAAATTATTTTCTAAATATTGACATTATTTACCCGTAGCGTCAATATTTAGTAATAATTAAATGTTCTGCGTAGTCAAGTCAAGTTTCATTGTGAATGTGAAAGAGTTGTGGCTATTTGCGTGGAACAGAGCGATTGTTTGGAACGCTCCATCTAGTAATACATAGAGATCGTTGTATGGTAGGTACTTAATTAATACATTTTTCTATCATTTAATATTATACAAACCAATTAGTCTTCAATAGCTTGCTGACACAAAATTAACTTTTCAAAATGGCAGCGCATTTCTCCCGGCCTGCGTGCAGTGTCGCGGCGGCGTCGTGCGGCAAGATCAAAGCAGGCGGCTCCTTTGAAGCGGCGGATATCAGCCGGAACGCGTCGGGGATGCGGCGCGCGCGCGGCGTGAGTTCTCGCATCGCTACAGTAGTGGCGACATAGGTTGACAGTGGTGCTTTTGCGTAGGATTGGAACGATTAAAACAATTACGAGTGAATGACTTACAAAACGCTACTATATTCACCGTATCTCCTAGCTTCTAGATACTTCTAGCAGAGAAGACGAAATTATTCACCTCGGTGTGGCACTAGACGACGACAACAATACGAAGTAAGACGTCCGAAGACGTACTGTCGCGGTAGGAGTCACCGGTAAGACGTCTAATGACGTACTTTCAACGAACATTTTTAAATGTTGCTTTCAGAATCAGGGAATGTATCCACAGGCTTTCTTTGTTCACATTTCTACATCCTGCATGACTGTTGTATTTGACTGGGCCATTGCGTAGGTATATCTAATTTTTTTTATCTTTTCTATGTTACCAATATTGTTAGTTTATTCTGTGCATAATATAAGATGTCTTGGTGACTTGTTATAGTGTCCTAGACAGACTGCGGGTTATTTAATTACACTTTTATTTAATTTTCCTAGAATTTCACATAATTTTTCTATCAATACCGATGGCCATATATCCACGGTGCTGTGTAAACTGTGCGCCGACGAAGGTTATTTTTCCAATCAAATAGTTGAACCATTTTCTTTTTATTTAATCTGTAGTAAGTATCTATATAAGTATATTAGCTTATCTCTAAAAGAGATCTCTTCCAGCCAACCTTACAGGGTGTGAGACAGGGTAGTAAATGGGGGGCAAAAAAAGTGCATAATACGCAAGTTTAGCCCAACTTCCGTACAATTTTAGGATTTGCCCTTTAGCATATCGTGCTCCTAGTAAAATACTAATCAAACTCTAGGTTTTTTTTTTTAAATAATACTAGTAGATGACCTAAAATATATGAATGTCCTAATATAGAAGTCTCTTAACCTAGCCACAAAAAGTACCCCTATTACTTATAACAATTTTACAGTCAAATTTATTTACTACTAGCTGTGCCCGCGGCTCCGCTCGCGTGGACTACAGGTTCCTCACCCATTCCCACTTTCGCTCCCTATCCCACTTCCACTCAGACTCTCAATCTCACTCTCAATCCCGCTCCCGCTCCCACTCCCCGTTTCCCACGCCCGTGCCCACTCCCACTAGTCAAATATAGTCCAAACTCATCACAATCTAATTAGTACGGAAATACTATTATGAGCAATTGCGATGAAATAAAGACTAAATGTTAAATTAGGTTAAGCCCCATGTTTCTGTGAAAAGTTCTTCAAAATCCGTTTAGTAGTTTTTAAGTGATGCGTGCACAACTCAGACAAACCGACAAAAATTTCAAAAAAGATCAAAATGTGTTTTGTTACTTATCCTTAGACGCCCAAATTTTTTTTGCACATATCTTCAATGTACAGACACGCGAAGTTTACGATTTTATTTATTAGATTTAATTTTACACACGAAATTACATTTCATCAACTCAGGAGTTCGTTTTTTCATCCATTACCAAAAGTTTGACATTTCACAACTTCAGTAGTTATCGAGTTACACGGCGGACAAACCGACTAAAAAATACCTCTTCGGTCATTACCCTAAAAACATTTAGTCTCCGAAGCGTAACCACCTCGTCTACCTAGTTTAAATAAGCTGTTTAACTGACAAAATAAAAGACAGCTCTATTTTACGTGACAGTTTAGTGAGTGATGGTTGACCAGAAAACAAGTCAAACACTGGAAGTACGTGCGTCTAGGTACCGTGGCGGTATGAAAAGGTTTGTCATCTTAAAGTCTATTATTGCTTGTACCGGTTTAAGAAAGAGTATTGGCCACATTTGTATAAATCTCATATTTTGTTTACTGTGTTATCGACTCCCTTTTTCAATACAGAAATGACACTCAAATACATCGTAATCAAAGAATTAATCATAATTTACCATGCAACACTCGGAAAGAGTCCTTCAAGCCACTTTTGACATTTTAATGTAATTTCATTGCTAATTCTCCGAATTATTACTTGCCGAAAATAAGTATAAAGTATTAGTTGTTTCCCGCAAAGTCATCCGCTTGGACAACTTAACATCACAAATTATTATGTATTTCCCGTAGGAACGGGATGTTTTTTCGGGATAAAAACTATCCTATATTCTATTCCAGGACCTAACCTATATGTGTGCCAAGTTTCATCACAATCCGTCCAGTGGTTGAAGCGTGATTGAGTAACAAACATCCAAATATCCAAACTTTCGCATTTATAATATTAGTAGGATTCGCTAAAATACAAGCGATAGTAAAATGTATTTTCATAATTCATATCAGCTTTTAGACGTCTACTGCATTAGCCTACCCCAATGAACGCCACCAAACCCGGTCCTCCGCCCTCCGCATCCAGCCGCTTCCGGCCAACTTCTTCGAGTAGTCGGTCCATGTGGTCTTACTTTTCATTCCGTGGAGTAACTTTTCATTCCGTTACTGTACATGGGCAGTGGACGGAAGTTTGTTCCGCGATTGACTCGCATTAGTCGCACGAGCGCCCATTTGGCGCGACGAGCGCGTGACTTGACAGATACTAGTTGAAAGGTTACTAGGGTTGGCAACTGTTTTGTGTGCCTAGAGTCTGCAACTACTATGGTGAAAGAACAAGGCAGTATTTGGTACCCAAAATTGTTAACACTATCCCACTAGGCATCAGAAGCAATGTAATCAACAAAAACACTTTCAGAAATAAATATAAGAAATATCTAGTAAACTCATTAACGTAACCTCAATCTTTTTGTGCTAATATCATATTTAAAAACTTTGTAACTTTGCTTTGCTATTCACCATTGCGTAGTGATAGTTAGTATTCTCTGTCATAGATGTGTATAAAGTAAGAGAGCTATTTCTGCCAACAAACTGTATTATACAGTTTGGCGGAGTTATTGTATGTAAATTTTTTTTAAGAGATGAATAAATGATTTTATTATTATTATTATTATTAATCTAATAAATAAAAACGTAAACTTCGCATGTCCTGTACATTGAAGATATTTACAAAAAAAAATTGGGGGTCTAAGGATAAGTAATAGAATACATTTCAATCATTTTTGAAATTTTTGTTTGTTGTGCACGCATTACTTAAAAACTACAACACCCATTTTGATGGATTTTTCACAGAAATATAGGGCTTAACCTGGAGTAACATTTAGTTTTTATTTCATCGTAATCGGCTTACTCAATTAAAAGTTATGGACATTTTTAGTTTTCAAATACATTCGTAGGTAACATTAGTATGCAATATAACAAGGAAGTATAATTTTTTTGTTTGGTACTATTCAGATTGCGATGAGTTTGGACTACATTTGTAGCTGTAGTGGGAGTGGGTGTGGGAGCGGGAACAGGGAGCGGGAGTGGGAGCGGAAGTGGGAAGGGGAGCGGATTATGTAGACCACGCCAGCGGAGCCGCAAGCACAGTTAGTATTATAATAAAACACTATATCGGCTCTAATAAAGACCAATGGCTTTCGCAAACAGGGTTGCCATACGTCCGGGTTTATTTGTAGGGTTTATTTGTCCTAGTTTACGGGGCGTCCCGGGAGCGTCCAGGTGAGCTTTCATATATAGTCCAAGTTTTAAAGTTTTCAAATCACCGCTCTCTAGTTTCTTAAAAGTTTAAGAATATTGTGTTATGTTAATTCTGTTTTGTTTCTTTACAATACATACTTTGTCTAAAATTGTATTAAAATGAAAGAAGTTGATTTATTACAATTAAAACTATTTTTTATTTTACGGAGTAACTTAAAAAAATTTGTTGACATGTCCGAGTTGTAAGCTCTAATATCCGGAGTTTTCATGCTCCTTGTCCTGGTTGGCAGAATTTTGAGATGGCAACCCTAATCGCAGTCATGCCAGCTATATCTGCATGAAGGTACAGTCAACGGCAAACATATGTGATCATTTATGATTAGCATATACTACTCTACAGAAAGTTCGAAAAATGATAAGGTGACAAGGAACTAAAATGATCATATATTGTTGACGGTTAATCAACGGTTAACCAAACATTACTACATCTGTACTAAAAAGTCCCAAGAATAATGACTAATGAATCGCGCGAGATAGTAATGTCAGTGACTGACAGTGACTCTTTTGAATGACGAGCGATTAGTAACGCAAATTCTACTTCTTGACGTTGAAAAAACCTTTAAGTTTTCGAAATATATAACAAAAGAGTTAGAAGGAAAGAAGAAAGAAAAATAATGCTGCAAAACAGCAGCCAGGTAGAGTTGTATATACGCTTCTACAACAAACTACTAGAGGAAATCTATACATATAATAAAATCGTAAATGCAAAAAAGTCTGTACATTGAATATATTCGGAAAAAAACCAACCAGGGCGACTTAAAATGAGTAACTGAACATGTTAGAACAGTTTAAAATTTTTTTGTTTGTTTGTTTGTTAGGGCATCACGCATAAACTGCCGAACGGATTTTGACGAAACTTTGCAAAGTGACAGAGCTAGTCTTAAATATGACAGAAAGTTTAAGTACCACATCAAAAAATGAAAGAAAGACTATTATAAAACAGACAATTATATGAATGATAAAGATGCCTTGTGCTAGCGTTGCTTCAGCTTCTATTCAAACTTGTTTTTAAAAGAGGTTTTGCTTCAAGTTACTCAAAAAACAATACGCATATAAATGTACTAAGTTTACTCAAATGCCATATATATTTTTGACTTTGACATATTCGTGGACACAGTCCACGTGACGTTTGTGATGCGGCACTGGACGACGAAACAATACGAAATAAGACGTCCATAGACGTACTGTCGCAGTAGAAGCCACCGGTATAACGTATATTGACGTATGTGAACGAAACCAGACTTGAGCAACAAAATTGCCTTACTTCAGAGCACAAAACAAAAGCAACATCTTATTTTATAATGAACCTCAACGATCTCTATGTACTACTAGATGGAGCGTTCCAAGCAATCGCTCTGTTCCACGCAAGTAGCCACAACTCTTTCACATTCGCAATGAAACTTGTGCAGTTGCTACGCAGAACATTTAATTATTACTAAATATTGACTCTACGGTTAAATAATGTCAATATTAAAAAATAAATAAAAGTTCAGAGTAGTAACTGCACAAGTTTCAAAGTGAATGTGAAAGAGTTGTGGCTACTTGCGTGGAACAGAGCGATTGTCTGGAACGCTCCATCTAGTAGTACATAGAGATCGTTGAATGAACCTTAAATTTTTTCCTCGAAGAAACACGATCCGTTAGTAATGGTAGATGGGATACAGTCAAAGTCAATATAATGTGAAGTGTAGCAGTATAAGGCAATAAGCAGATAAGCATCGTACAGTCGAGTGGAAGAGTGATTAACGTTGCCTCCTCGCGCCGCTTTGAAGCCGCCGTGAGCGCGTCGTCGGTTTGGATTAATGTTTGCTACCGGCGTAACTAGTTTTTTTTTTTACATTTGTGTGGCTGATGTTACTTCTTAATATTTAAAGTGGATATACTGAATTACGTCTCACAGCACTTTTAAAAATATTACAGCTTTAATGAGATTATTTTCTTCTTGGTAAATATTTAACAGTTCTTATTTTGTTGAATATACTTATGCATTTAATTGTCATCAGCCGAAATACGTCCACTGCTGAACATCAGCCTCCCTAGTAGAAACCCACTTTTGGTGGGCTGTCCATTGGGGTATTTGCCATAATCACCACGCTTGGCAGGCGAATTGGTGATCGCAGTAATGATCTTAATATAAACAGGAGAACGCTGCTGCCCGTCCCTGATGCAATCCCTTATTCGCCTTAACGATACCCACGGGAAGATTGGGGGTGATATTCTAAGCCGGGAACCACACGGTACTTACTTACGTGACATGTACAAATTAATCGATTAATTTTTATCCTACCTTTTGACTTATCAATATTTTTATCAATAAAATATGATTATTAGCGGTTTCAATAACAAAAACCCTTTCATAATTAAATGTAATAAATATCTAGTAAACTCAACGATCTCTATGTACTACTAGATGGAGCATTCGAAATAATCGCTCTGTTCCCCGCAAGGAGCCACAACTCATTCATATTCACTTTGATATTTGTGCAGTTACTACGCTGAACATTTAATTATTACTAAATATTGACGCTACGGGTATAGCGTCAATATTTAGTAATAATTAAATGTTCTGCGTAGTAACTGCACAAGTTTCATTATAAATGTAACCGAGTCGCGGCTCCTTGCGTGGAACAGAGCGATTGTTTGGAACGCTCCATCTAGTAGTACATAGAGATCGTTGAGTAAACTTAACTACTTTTTTTGTTGATAAAATCAAATATGTCAAAATCGTTTATAATTTGCTTAGTTATTCACCATGTGTATAAAGTAAGAGAGCAATTCCTGCCAACAAACTGTATTATTATAATACAGTTTGTTGGCAGAAATTGCTCTCTTACTTAGAGTTATTGTACCTATGTATTTTTTGAAGAGATGATTAAATAATTTTTTAATTATTTTCTTTTTATTTACGATTATTCCTTTGTCATCCCTATATTTCCCATTGAGAAATCGCAAAAAAACTTTATAATAAAAACTAGACCGAAACGCAACACCTCATCACTACAGTTAATAACCGCCTGTTTGTCAGACTGTCTGTCCACGTAAAAGCTCACGTCTTCATCTAATGGATTCCATGTCCGATTTGTTTACACAATATCGCTAACGCACATTTTTTTCGTCAAATTAAAACGTCGTGTTTGATTTTCGTCTGGTAATAAACTAAGTTGTTTATTTTGGTCCATGTTAAATAGACTATGGTGAGAGTTTTGAAATGCTTATTTATTTCCTAAGACTATAATAAAATATTAGACATAGACATAATATTTCCCACATCCGTAGAACAATGACGTAACTGCACATACATTTCAGTTGAAACTTGATCTCTATTGTTGATCTGAAAGAGTGCTTTATTGTTAATTGCGAGAGCACAATTTTCAATAAAGCACAATATTCGAAAATAATTTAATTACAATTACGTCATTATTCTATGGGATGTACGATTTATTGATAACTTTTGATACAGATCGGCTTAAATCATGCAATAAATTTAAAAATCATAATAAAAATACAATTAAATCAAGTAGGTATTTAATTGAATGTAATGCCAACTGTCATAATAATTAAAAAGAATAATTTTGTAACGTTCCAATGAAGAAAGCAAGCAGAACGTGCACTGATTTTTGTTTATATCTTTTGTCGAATTTGGTAACACAATTTCGTAACTGGCTACGAAATGGGTAACATAATTTCTTTGCTCGAAGCCAGTTACAAAATGAGAGTTCCATAATAAGAAAATAATAGTAAAAGCATTTATTAGCGGGTGAAAACCTATAGTACCAACATAAACAACGATTATAAACTATAAAACAAAAAAAATATGAAACAAAACAGTATAAATATGTAAGATAATTATAAATTCAATTGCATTGTCATTCTGTACCTATTACAAAGAAATAAATGTTGAGACTGCAATTGTACTAGCTCTCGTACACTACTACAAATTGGAACACACTTATTTGATGGCAAAAAGAGATAAGAATTGACAATACAATTAGAAATTTATGACAAAGTCTGTGATACACCTTGAAATGACATAATAAAACAACACCCATTCACACCAAAACCCTTTAAAACTAGCAAAAAAAAAGCAGAACAAAGCCTCACAAAGTGGTCGTTACACAGGATGACGCGGAGGAAGTCGGAAGTACCATAAACATCCCTGTTTACGAGGGAGACGCTGATAAGGGAGCACCCTTTATAATGTAGGTACTACTGTACATCTGATAGCGAGTAGGGTTTGCCACACGCGATGCTTTTTGCTGCGATGCAGAAAAGCAAAGAATTGTAAATATTTCTTTTGAGAGTTTTTGAAACTGCAAGCGTAGTGTCCAATAATCTACCACTGGATGTCGTCAAGGCGACTATGGGTCTTCTCCTGTGTCTAAAACCACTAAATTTATACTCTAACATATCACCCTCACACCACTCCTCTCACTATACACACATCACTTACTTCACTCATCATCATCATCAACAAATATCAAACAACAGATCTAATAATTTTGTAGTAGCCACAACTCTTTCACATTCACTTTGAAACTTGTGCAGTTACTACTCAGAACATCTAATTATTTACTAAATATTGACATTATTTAACCGTAGCGTCAATATTTAGTAATAATTAAATGTTCTGCGTAGTACAAGTTTCATTGTGAATGTGAAAGAGTTGTGGCTACTTGCGTGAAACATAGCGATTGTTTGGAACGCTCCATCTAGTAGTACATACAGATCGTTGGTCTATTTATATGTGTTTGTTTTCTCTCTGTTTAAATCTTATATTTTAATTATACAGAATTTTAATTATTTTAATTTCGTAATTGGCATATTTTGAATTTTATAATAACTTGTATTGTATTTAATGGAATTGCTGTAAATTAAATAAATATTTAAAATAAAAATATTAAGATCATTAATTACTACATAAATCCCTCAATGGACAGCCCACCAAAAGTATCATTCTGTTGGGGAGGCTTATGTTCAGCTGTGGACGTATTTCCGCTTATGATGATGATGATATTGTAAACTACATAAATAGAGAAGAATTTTGAAGGTGTAGAGAAGATGAAAGTCAAAGATTAACAAATTTAATCCAACAGTTCAAAATATGAATCTTCTTTGATTTGGTTAGTCAAATTTGCTTATAAATATTCCTACACGACACTCATAGCTTCTTCAGATGACAGTTGAATGATATACAATACGAATAGATGCATATTTTCTTAAACACCCAAAGATGGCTGCACTATGAAAGGAATTTAAACAACTTTAAAAGATTAACCCTTCATTGGAAGTATGTTAAAAATAGTTCGTGACAGAGCTGCTACTAAAGTAAATAAGCTTCAGGAAAGCCGTTATTTTGAAACTATAAATTCATCGTACGGTTAATAAGGCATCCTCCTAATTGGTCCCATAAATACTGCATGTAAAACAAACATCTTGTCCGTCTGTACATTCACGTCTAAGAGTAAAGTGGAAATTGTTTATAGACGCGGCAAACCTGACTTGTATAGTTTGCAGTATCGACGCAAAAAACGCTGTAACCCACGTCGATGTCACATTGTTGTTATTTCAAATTCGGAGTCTAAAAAAGTATATACGTTTAATGGTCTAGGTCCCGTGCCTCTAAGGATAATAGAAACTATACTGGACCTAGACTATTCGTCGTATAAAGAAGTATATACGTTTAATGGTCTAGGTCCCGTGCCTCTAAGGATAATAGAAACTATACTGGACCTAGACTATTCGTCGTATAAAGAAGTATATACGTTTAATGGTCTAGGTCCCGTGCCTCTAAGGATAATAGAAACTATACTGGACCTAGACTATTCGCCGTAGATTTTTTTATTAGATGCAGAATTTGCAATAACAAATATTTTACATTCGATGTAGAAAATCTACAAATTAAAAGTCTCTCATAGTTTTTTTAGAGGAAATAATCAGGAACAAGACCATGATAGATAGAAGAAGTCTCTGATATTCGTCAGCTAAAGTATTGATCACCTCAGATGTGTACATTTGCGATATTTTCCACCATCGTTAGAGGACAATCAGACAATATTTTTAGAGACCAACGATCTCTATGTACCTACTACTAGATGGAGCGTTCCAAACAATCACTCTGTTCCACGCAACTGCGACTACCAACTCGTTCATATTAACTTTGAAACTTGTGCAGTTAGTACACAGAACATTTAATTATTTAATAAATATTGATGCTATTTACCCGTAGCGTCAATATTTAATAATAATTAAATGTTCTGCGTAGTAACTGCACAAGTTTCATTGTAAATGTAACCCAGCTCCTTGCGTGAACAGAGCGATTGTTTGGAACGCTCCATCTAGTAGTACATAGAGATCGATGCTAGAGACACACCCCGGACACACACTGTTATGTTCGCTTGTACAGACACACACTCTGTACAAGCGAACATATTAATCATCTTCTACTACTACAAGAGCACCAGTCTATCATACACGAGGGTGTGTGAGTAAACTATAGTAGGGCTACTGCACCCAGCGCGCGAGAATTGTCGATCGAGAGAGGGACAACGTTAACCGTTAATAACATAAGTGCTTCTCTTGCTAACTTACAGCGTAGATATCTCGGCACCGGTAATCAATACTGCCAGCCGTGTATGTATGCATGTAAACGCTTCATTGTACCAAAAATAACAACAATAATAAAATAGGAATTAAACTGTGTATAAAGGCGGACTTATCCCACTTAGGGATCTCTTCCAGTCAACCTTAGAGTAACCGAAAGGACAAGTATAATGCGTTTAGTACCAAATTTGATAAAGAAATGTACCGACTTCTGCCGTGCTCTAATGCCTAGTTTGCGGGTGACGTTAAACTTTGGAGGTTAGTATCGCTTGATGTTGAGTTTAGACGCGTCTGCGCTGAAATATTTAATCTATGCCCATAATCCAGAAAAGTGTGAGTATACTTGTTGACGAAATATGCCGACTTTTAACGATAATCGTAAACACGCGAGCCGATGACGGGTTTGCGCCGATATACGGCCGTTTTGTGGCTCGTTCGGCCTCTGTTTGGGTTTTGGATGTTTCACGTGTTTTCGGTAAAGGAATAAGGATCCCTGATTCATTGATACCCACGGTATACATTCATAAAAATTGGGCAAAGAAGCTAGAGTGAAATGTAGAGACAATAAACTGTATGTTTCGTTTCTTTCTGCTATTAGTTATAGTTATAGTTATAGTTCATAATTCATTTATTAATATAATTAAATACACGTCATACATAAATAAGTACTTATACGTATTGTATGAGTAAAAAATAATAATCATTCAATTTGGTTAAATAGTAAAAAATAAAAAATATCATATTAATTAAAGTCTGGTTTCCGGTAGAGTAGAATAGGACCACTCCAACTCTTCCCGGGGATGTCATACAAGGCGACTGAGGGAATACCTTATAAAACATCATTCAGGCCTCCCCAACCCGTCTGGCCAGCGCCGGGAGTGTAGGCCAAATCCTCCGTCTGTCTCCGGCAGATGAGAGAGGGTTGTGCTCCTGCAGTGGAGACAAAAATAACCTGATGATGAAGGCATAATAGACACTAGATGTCGCCGAAATGGTGATGATTTGGCAAGTAAGCATTCAGATTTCACACGAAACCTTTAGTATACTTCTATTCCAAGAAATATTGTATAGGAGATAATATACCACTAAATACATAAACGCGAATCGACCAAACATAAAGTAGACTGTGAAGCCATAAACTCTGTCCATTATTTTTATGAAACAAAACATTTCCTTTAACATATTACAATATTATGCGAGCATAAAACTAGTGTTTTACGAGCCACGGTAATTTCTATAGTGTAGTTTATAACAATGTTTTCATTCACTGGCGAGGTATATCTTGTGGTTATTCATAAATCTTAGTTGAACTCCGTTTACATACATCGGCCCTCGTATATCAATGTCTGTATCCATTTGGATATATCAACAGGCAAGTTTTTCAAGTGAATTTTGATCAAAGAATGGAATGTTTCATTGTTAAACTTTATCGTTTTTGCTAGATTTTTTTACTATTTTGATGTTGAATTTTTTCGTGCAGAGCATTATTTTTACCACTTTCTTCATGACTGCCCACGAAGAGGGACCTATCTCTTGAGATTTTTCCATAATCTCTACAATTCTTTAAGAGTAGAGTAGTAGGAATCACCATTTCATTTTCCAAGTCTCTCCTTATAGAAATTATACCTAATACCATGAAGCTAAATAATTTTTCACACCTCGTAAGTCACCTCAAAGTTTTTACCTTCATGATTGACACTAATTGGTTATTAAATTAGATAACAGATGCACATTTCAAAATCATCTGTTATCTAATTTAATGACCAATTAGTGTCAATCACGAAGGAAAAATCTTTGAGGTGACTTACGAGGTGCGGAAAATTATTTTGCATCATGGTATGAGGAGATAGTAATTACAAGTTTTGACATAAAAGCTCTCCCACACGGCCTTCATGATCCATTACTTCAGAAATGGCAGACTATTAAAAAGACAGAGACTAATAACGAAGAGTTTTCCTGTAGCAAAGAATAAACCACAAACAACAACACCACAAACTTATTTAAAGAATCTCACCAATCTAATCACAAACTAATCAACAATTCAACATCCCAACTATAACCCCTACTACCAGCCCTTGGCGATAAATCTTCATATTATCGCGATCTCGCACATAAAACACGTATAAACGCCTCTGGTAGCGGCTATCGACGCCATCGAGGTGATATTTACTACTCACCTAAAACTTTAAGACCTTCCATTCCCCCTTACTTCAAAGGAAAGCAGATCTTTAAAGTGAAAGTCGGTGTAACGCCACGGGTCATCAAGTTCTGGTAGGATATTTACGCGTTTAGCTCCCTGTCGATTACTATCGGCACTAGTTTGTTGTTTGTCAGCCTTATTACGCTCGGGACACACTGGACGCGATTTGTTGTCGATGATACAACAGGTGTCTTATGTCAGTGTATTTACGAATCTATATATTTATTAGTCGACATCAAACCATCTATATACTCAGTGATAGCCAGGCGGCGCTCAAAGCTCTGCAGTCATGTCGCGTGGACTCCAGACTAGTCTTGAACTGTATACAAGCACTCAATACACTCGGGAAAAACAATAGAGTGAGACTGGTCTGGGTCCCGGGACATGAAGGCATACAGGGTAATGAGAATGCTGATGCACTGGCTAGAAAAGGGTCAGAACAAACTCTGACAGGACCAGAGCCATTTGTGGGACTCTCGATGAGTACCATAAAAACAGCTCTAAAAGCACATGCCGAAGAACAACACCTGGCGGAGTGGAGAGCACTTCGGGAGCTGAAACACGCTAAAGAGTTTATCGGTAATACAGACGCAGGCTTTACTAACAAAATCCTAAAATACGGGAAAACAGCGGTCCGTCTTATCGTGGGAGTTTTTGCCGGCCATCTTGATGTAAGGCACCTCCTACATAGGATGGGACTGTCAGAGACTGTCAGTTGTAGAGCCTGTGGAGAGGACAGCGAAACGGTGAAACACCTGCTGTGTGAATGCAATGCACTAGCTGCAAGGCGAACGAGTGTCCTGGGTGTGGCTTATCCGGAACCCAAGGACTACAGGCATCTGCCCCTCAGCTGCATAATAGATTTTATGCAGCGAACTGTGGGGGACGGAAGCACAGCATAGACAAAGGGGCTGACACAAAAGATCCCACAGGGTCGACGTGTCGCTGGGCGTGCCTGGCCCCCTATTAAAAGATAAGATAAGATATTAGTCGACAGCGACCTTTATTGAAAGGCAAATTAGACAGAATATTACTTAAGATATTATATGGATTTCTCTAAAGCATTTGATAATGTCAACCATCTAATACTATGTAATGAATTATGTACAACTAGCTTTGCCCGCGATTTCGTCCGCGTGGACGACTTAACATCACAAATTATTATGTATTTCCCGTTGGAATGAAATATTTTTCGGGATAAATACTATCCTATGTCCTATTCCAGAGGACCTAACCTTTATGTGTGCCAAGTTTCATCCCGATCCGTCCAGTGGTTGAAGCGTGATTGGGTAACAAACATCCAATTATCCAAACTTTCGCATTTATAATATTAGTAGGATAAAATAGGCCGTTTTTAAATAATAACTTATTAAAAATTCAAGTTGAAGTAACATTAATTTATTTAAGACCAGACCGAAATATGTTTTTGTTATACCCTGATTTGGTTGGGCTTATGAAATATTTGTACAACCTGCATTCCTACTTGAGCGTTCATATACAGCTACTAGCTGGTACCCGCGACTTCGTCTGCGCAGGATTAGTATTTCGAGTAGCTTATATTAGCGTGGCGTAGAAAAGAACTAACATTATGACATTAAAATTATAATTTTATGGCGCACGCCAGAATAGCTCGCAGATGGTAGATTTTTTCCTACTCACTTGATATTTTGGACAATTCACACAATATCTTTATAAATGGTAGCCTATGTGTATTCTGATGTATAAGCTATATTCTTGTAAAGTTTCATTAAAATCCATTCAGTAGTTTTTACGTGAAAGAGTAACATCCATACTTACAAACTTTCCCGTTTATAATATTAGTAGGAAGTAGGATAGGATACCTCCAGTTTCCAAAAATCAATAGAATATTCAATCATCACTGCAACTAGTGAGTTTTTATTTAATTAGGTGTTTATACTCGTTTAGATTGATACCTCGAAATCGTATAGCATGGGAAAATACTTGTTTTAGCTTTTCCCACAGTGAAGATTGGCTGGAAGAGATCTCTTATAGAGATAAGTCCACCTTTGTACACTTTTATGTTATGCCCTTTTTTTGTAAAATTTATGTGCAATAAAGAATATATAAATACAGAAAATTGGAATTATAGAAAAAAGTGTTTTATGAAATGTAGCATTTTATTGTGTATTCCATTTCATTAAAAAGAACTTCGTGTATGTGAATTATTTCAGATCTTTGGTCGAACGCACCTTTTTCCAGTCTTTTTCAGGTCATCGGTCCACCTGGCTCCATCTGGGTCCATCCACGATCTACGCTGTCCTTTCCGTGATGAGCACACTGCTTAGTTTTATTAGTGAGGTGTCGAATTTCATGATAGAATTTCTATTAGGTCTGGAGATTTTTATAGCGTCAGAATTAACATTGATACCATCGCGTAGGAGGCGATTTTATTGATAAAATGGAGACGGTCCTACGGTAGCCGTTAAATTATCGATAAATTTGAATTTACAATAAAAAATCAATAAAATATATTTCTTTATTTGCTTTCAAGGCAACGGTCATCTGATATTTGAATGGATTATCTAAATGTGTTTGTTTTATTGTATTTTAAATATCAATGTATTTAATTTTTAGATTTTTATTTAATGATTTATTGCTATAATTAAGGCTCTAAGTAAGTTTTTATCATCAGCCGAAATAGGTCCACTGCTGAACACAAGCTTCTCCAATAGAATGCCACTTTTGGCGGGCTGTCCATTGGCAGTATGGCCATAATCACTACGCTTGGCAGGCGGATTGGTGATCACAGTTACGATCTTAAATAAACAAGAGAACGCTGCTGCCTGTCCCTGGTGCCCCTTAGTTGATTTGACGACCACCACGGGAAGATTGGATGTGGCTCTATTCTAAGCCGGGAACCACACGGCTTAAGTAAAAAATATAAGTAACTTTCTAAAACATATTAAATTAATTTTCTTATAATATAATCTTAAAACAATAATTTTGCCAAAAAGTAATAATGTGAGATACTTATCTACCCGTAGAGAAGACTCGAATCTAAATCGGCTCATTATCGAGTAAGAACGGATGCTCGACTTTAAAAAAAATTTATATATGTACAGACATTCAACTTCAGGCACTTGTAAGTCAAAGACATGACTATTGAAAAAAGTTGTAACTACATCGAGCAATTCATAATAATAAAAATGTCAACAGAAAGAAAACCAGTAGAAATATACTGACCAATCATCTAGAAACTACGACACTCACTGAAAGTCCCACCCTACCTCCCTCTTTTAACCATTAGGAGGAACCCCTCGGGGAAAGGCAATCTGACCTCACAGCTCATCGAATTGTGGTCGAATAGTAAATAGAAGACCATCTATAAGCACAATTATCAACTCTGTTTTACGAGCAAAACATTGAAAACTTCTGTTCACAAGAACAACGTAAACTCATCCACCTCGATATTCGAAAGACAGTTTAAATTGACCCTTAAAGTTTATACAAATACGGTTGTTAGATATTTTTACAGCTGCTTTATACTCTAGTACCACAAAACAAACTTTCCGAATGAATTACAAAAATATTTTTCTTTCAATTACAAGCTCTATTGCTAAAGAAAACAAAACATAGTGAGTCATGCGTGAGCGGTATAATGTAGCTTTGCAGTTACGCTAAAGGGGAATTGACACGGTCGTATAAAACACTGGATATGAGCACATAAAAATTCTTGAAGCGCTGTCAGCGGGCCCCATCGCCATTACATTTGTCAACTGTCAGCCGGTAACGCGGTGGGCGCAATTTAAATGATAATTATAACGTGCGGTGTCCAGACCGACGCATTCTGAAGAATATGGACGCCATTTTGATAGTGTTCAGTTTAATGTTTTTGATGATGAACATTGGACAGTAATCGTAGTAGGGGTTGACGTCAATTTTCTTTTATTAAAGAACTCTGGCCTTTATTATTATGATTTTAAGCACTATTAGTCTGCCAATGTCAAAGTAGTGGACAATACACAAAGAAGGTTACTCTAGTTTCCAATCTGACGTCTGTATGTAACTTTGCCTCTCAAAATATAAGTAAAAATTGATAATAATTATTAATAGAGTCATTTCGATAACAAAACTCTTTAAATCAAGATGTTAAAAAATACAAAAAGCAAACCCAATAAATCTACTGTGCATAGGTTATTTGATAATGAAATCGAGAAGGCAAGTCGGGCAATCTATTTGTTTTATTCCATAGGATGTGTCGCAGACTCACTGAATTGAATTGAACTGGGAAATCGTAAACCAGGCAGATCAAAAATCCTATGATCCGATGTCATAGAAAAGGGAGACAGTATGCAGAAGATACTTAAAACGACAAGCAAGATGCAAACAAAAAGTTATAAGGCATTATCATTGGATGTTTAACTGGATTGATGATGATACATTATAAAACATCAATCAAGCCTCCCCAAGCGGTCTGGCCAGCGCGGGGAGTGCAGGCCAAACCCTCCGTCTGCCTCCGGCAGATGAGAGAGGGTTGTGTGTTTCGGATCTACACCAAAGATGAGCTGTATGGTGCTCGTGACCAGCGTCCTCGTCGAGAGTGACACTTCCTTTTATCTACGACATTTAAATGTATACCTTCTTACTTTCAATATTCTTGTCATTCTATCTACTATGCACTACAATTTCTTTAAAAACTTCAATATTATACTCAATTCCGAAGAGTTGAGGTTTTCATTTCGACTCTTTAATGTCCACAAGAGACATAAATTGGCGACCGTGACAGGACTGAACATAAGTCCTAAACGGCAGTCTCCTGCAGTGGAAACAAAAATAACCTGATGATGATGATGATCTTTATCATCATCATCATCAGGTTATTTTTGGTTTACGATCGTTGTGTCTTTACACAACGATCGTAAACCATCGTTAGAGATATCAATCAACTCCTAGAGATAAAAGCTTTATCCGTATGATATCAATGAGTTTTGCAGTAAAAAGAACAAATGATATCTTCTATTTATAATTTCAATTCCATTTATAATGTAGTTTATAAGTAAATAGTATAATATGCTACACTATCAATGGGGTAAAATTGTATAGGAACTTAATATAATATACTTACAATTTATAGCAAAACAAGTGAAATAAAGATAGAAGAGAAGACAAAAGAAGAGTAAATACTCGTAAGTACAACTGCAAGAATATTCATTACCTTATCGACGGTCTCATTGATATCCACCAGCGAATCAAAAAGGCCGGTCCTATAGGTATGTCTAATTGGTATTGGCTGCGGACATATCAATTAAAATAGCGGCGGCGAAGCGCGTCCCAGACATGTCAGGCACTCGGGTATTGCAGGTGGGGAACGCGCAGTTGGGAGACGATGGAGGTGGCACTTTTGAAATTTCTCAAGCTTTTAATAGCAAGAGACATTCGATTTATTTGGATAATAATAGGAACGTTCCACTATTTCAAAACAAATCGTTAATTTCAAACAAGCTGTGCCCGCGGCTCCGCTCGCCTGGACTACTCACTCTCAATCCGACTTCGACTACGACTCTGACCCCGACGCCCACGCAAATTTACTTTATTAATATCTCAGGTTCTAAGTGGCGTATCAAGATGAAACATGTACCAGACTTTAAGTAATACCTTCAGCAAGACAACTGTGAAAACTGCATCAAATTTCTTTCAGTAGTTTTTGCGTGATGAGGTAACAAACATACATACAGACTTCTATTGGCCCTCACACACATTTTTCTACAATATCTCCCATGTACAGACAATAGACCAGTTACATTTTTATTATATGTATTATAGATCAGACAACAGTCCACAAAATGTTGTTAGTACCAATTAAACCTAAAAATGACAGTCATTTTTAGGTTCCACGTATAATACTTGATTTTTGAAAGCGAATCGATTCGCAGCAGCGTGTACATTGTAAGAGTACGAGAAGAAGTTAGTCCCGTGACATGGCACAGCAAGCTGAAGATTATGGGAGGAGCAAAGGTCTCTGTGATGATAATATGGATACAATTCACAATTCACAGGAGCCGCATTTCGAGTGTTAGGAGGTGACAAATAATATATTGTGCATAAAAACTAAATATTACTTACAGTGCCAAATTAGGCACTGTATTGGTATTACAAATAAATAAAATAAAATAAAAATGGATTTTAGGGTAAATAGGAACAGAACTGAAGAATGCGACTTGCAAATTTACTGCAAGGAAGAAAAATCATGGCAAATTAAATACTAGGTAATACTACGTAGTGCTTACACTTTGGCAGAGATAACGATCACCACTCATTTTTCTCTAGCTTCGATTTTAGCGATGTATAATCATAATGGCGATGCCTGAAAAGCAGCGTTTCGCTGAGGCATCGACCAATTCATCTGACTATGTACTACTTATAAATACTTAATTGTTGAACTTAATGATGTCGTTGAATAAATTCTCTTTAATTTAATTTTATTTAAGGAAGTAATAATTTGGGGGAAAACTGTAACAAATGCCCTCACAATAAATAGTATACAGTCTTAAATAAACCACATCCAAAAAGATTTAATAAATTCTCTTTTATTTTTATTTTATTTTATTTTATTTAAGGAAGTAAAAATTTGGGGGAAAACTGTAACAAATGCCCGCACAATATATAGTATACAGTCTTAAATAAACCACATCCAAAAAAAATTCTTCACATATCGCTACTACTCGGCAATATATGGCCAACATTCGCCGTTTAAGGTGCGTTTTGCATTTATAAATATCCGGCGTGAAGCCTTTAGCGACGTAATGGCTTGTCAGCGGTGTTTGTATGATAATGCGTGCGGTGCGGACGTGACGTGCGTGCCAGGGGGGAAAGGGGGTGTAACGAATGGACATGAGGGTACGGTTTAATTCTTGAGGGTGTTATTATGAGGGTAATAAGAGATAAATAAGCTACAAAGGGTGAAAAGGGGTGAAAAATCACATTAGAATTTGTTAGATTAATGAACGTACAGTGGGGGACCGGCGAACAGGGGAACGTCAGAGGAATGTGACAGTTATTTAAACCTCTTTGTTAAAAAAAACTATAAATATTTCCTCCTACCACACCGCACCTCGTTCTCCGAAGCCCTTAAACTAGGATCCCAGCCCTCCCACTGTAGTATTGTCGTCTCGCTTATGCTCGTGATTGCGAATGATTTCATTATTCGACTGTTTAATCCTACTAATCCTATCCTACTAATATTATAAATACGAAAGTTTGGATATTTGGATGTTTGTTACTCAATCACGCTTCAACCACTGGACGGATCGGAATGAAACTTGGCACACATATAGGTTAGGTCCTGGACCTATTCCTATATCCTAATATAGGTTAGTTTTTATCCCAAAAAAATCACATCCTAAGGGAAATACATAATAATTTGTGATGTTAAGTGGTCCACACGGACGAAGTCGCGGGAAACAGCCAGTCATTTATAAACTGGGATACGAACGTCAAAATTATTAATTTACTTATTTACATAATCGAATGACAATCAGAACTTGCTTACAGCTAGTGTGCGTATGCGCTGAGACGTCATGCTTAATCGTCCTTGCGTATGTTAGAATGTGACAGATGTATTAAATAGGTACTATTAGGAAAGGGATGGATATATATTGGAATGTGAGTGGTTAACGTGAAAAAAATGTTAAAATAATGTCGGTAAATTTTAACTATAAAAATGGCAAATCGTGTTATCGTTATTATTGCTTTACTACGATTTCCTGTACTATAAAAACTAGTCAAGGACCAATTTGTACGAAATCGTTTGTCTTTGCGGGAATCGAATCAACGACTTCTGACACTTAAGTTCAACACAGCCGAGCAACTAAACCAAACGAGGCGATCAAACTGTACAGGATAATTTTAGTGGTACATGTTCAGTGCAGTAGGTGTGCGATATAAACGGATCTCACATGAAACGCTGACATTATTGCCTGCCTAACGATGTGTATATGTTTTATGATCTCATAGGGTGCTGCGACCAGGATGTGAGAATTTTTATAGGAATTTTGGGATGTCATATCGAATGCCTATTATAAAATAAACGATTATATGAATGACAAAGATGCCTGGTATTAATGTTGATTCAGTTTCGCACAATATTTATTAATTGTATGCAAACTTAATTTTTTAAAAGATGTGTTGCGTGAAGTTTGTTGCGCCATTTCTTCTTCACAGCGCTAACACCTAGGAAGTGATAGTCTATAAAAAAATTACGTGTATAAATGTTCCAAGTGTACTCATATGCGATAAATGATTTTGAATGCTTTGAGATAGTATAAAAATTGTTTCATTCATTTCACTGAAGGAATGGAACTCACTGCCAGTTTCGGTATTTCCGGACAAGTACAATTTGGATCTTTTTAAAGGAAGAGTGAATAGGCATCTTCTGGGTAAGCGCGCTCCACCTTAGGCCTCATCATCACTTACCATCAGATGAGACTGAGGTCAAGCGCAAACCCATCAACAATAAAAAAAAACTGATACACCTTTTAAAGCACCACTATACGAATCTATTTTGTCCATTTGTATGTCCACCGGTTAACATGAAAACTACTTGACTGAGCAACACGCCGTGTGGTTTCCGGTAGAGTAGAATAGGACCACTCCAACTCTTCCCGTGGATGTCGTACAAGACGACTAAGGGAATACATTATAAAACATCAATCAGGCCTCCCCAACCCGTCTGGCCAGCGCGGGGAGTGTAGGCCAAATCCTCGGTTTGTCTCCGGCAGATGAGAGAGGGTTGTACTCCTGCAGTGGAGACAAAAATAACCTGATGATGATGATGAGCAAGCCGGGGAAGGCGGCGTGACCCGAAGACTAGACACATTCATCATCATCATACGGCGCATGACCGTCTTGTACTGTCAACTAATTTGAAATATACTTCCTCTCCTCAAATTCTTGTCACAGCAAATTTTACAGTTATTTGTATAAGATTAATTGAAGGAGTTAAAAATCAGTTTATAATTTTATCAATCCACATGTCGTGAGAGAAATGTTAATAATTAAATCGCCATAAAAAATAAAACATCTGACAGTTCACTGACGTCATGAACAATATGACAAAGATAGAAGTAATAAGGTCTTCCATTATATGTATTTCCACGATACCAGAGTTCTCGATGGTGACAAGGTTCTAAGGTGGGCTACATTTCATATTGGATGACTGTACTTTTGTTAGAGGATAACGCCTGAGTATAACGACTCCCTCTAGTGTCACTTTATAACAAAAAAAGCATATTACTACAATGTCTATTACGTGTGCTCAACGTGGCCACCTATGTCCAGATGTGTAGATGTGATGTCTACTCCTATTCTTTTACTGTTCATGCGGTCAGGCTGTGGAACTCACTGCCCCCCTCCATACGCGTCTCTCAGACGATTTCTGTGTTCAGATCACGAGTTAAAGAGCACTACCTCACTCTCTGTCAATAATATATCGTATATTTTTATTATATATACAAATATATATTTATATATTTATGTATCAGTATTGATATTCATAGTTTATTAGTTTATGCTTATTATTTTATATGTTCTATGATTATTTAATATATAGTAGGTACACGCGACTACTGCCTCTCCATAATCCCTTGTCTTTACCGCAGGTTAGCTGGAAGAAATTTCTTTAGAAATAAGCTTATGCTTTTGTGTAATTTTCTTTTCTTTGTGTTGTTCTTTGTATATTTGTGTGTACAATAAACTATTAAATAAATAAAAATAAAATGAAATGTAGCACTGTTTAAAATCAGACTCGTAAATTATGGTCACAATAGCCGTCGACGTATAAATTGAACTGGAATCACTTATCCGACTCATAAATAAGGCAATACGAGTCAGTTTATTTCCTGTAACGGCTGCCAAGTTAAATTATATTATCTGTGGCATTTGTATGCTAATGACGTCATCGAATCGAACGCAATGTCTACGGATAAGAGGTACTTTCTGCTGAACTGGTGACGCTTCAAACAAAGATATGAATTTCCATTCGATTGTCGCATCAGCCAGCAGTTCTGCAACGAGAACCCATAACCAGCTTGAAGTAGAATGGCTAGGAGTAGGTTAGCTTAGATGAGGTGGTGTCGGATACGAATCATACCTCCTCTAAGGATAGAGCTTCGGCGCAGTGAATGGGAGGATCCGATGTGTTCCGTAGTAGAGCCTGGAGACTCTCAATATGCACTGAAGACGATCACCGAGCTTAAAGACATCCTCCCTCTAAGCCTCCCCCTCCCTCTCTGGGAAGCGGGGATCCTAAGATTTACCCCCGTCACCCTAAAAAAGAAAGATGAGGCCATCACATCTTTGCGTCAGTGCATTGCCATTTGCAACCCTGATGTCTATGTAATAATGCCTCGTTAACCTGTATTAAGCCTGTCTCTCCTTACCTTACCTTACATCTGGATAACCATCCAGACATACTCTGCAATAGAGTCCTCCTACCGTTATCGTTCTGTCTACAATAATCGGTGATTGGCGCCCAGCCTGGGCCGTGGCAGGCCTGTCTTACTCCGCGCTTTAGGTATAAAAATATGCCTACACGGCACGACCCCGGTTTCGGGGGTGTCGATCGAGAAATAGAAGAGGTCGGAAATTTGCGCCGCTCCTCAATCCGAAAGCGTGGGTACCAGCCCTATATAAGTGAATTGCATATGTCATTTAGCGGTTCATAGGATTCATTTTGACTTACACTGAATTTTATAGGCAAGTTTTTACACGCCTTTATGTACTATTACTTAATTCTGTGGCCATGGGAAATATATTTATGATAGACTTGGATAGGATAGACTGGATGTGATGAAGAGTGAGTATTATAGCGCAGGACCCGTCTGGATAGTCACAATTCTCTTACCTATTTCTGCTGTCAAACAGCGATACTGACATTGCTGGTTCCAGTTTGATGTGTAGTAGAGCCAGAATAGTGAAAAGCTCACGACTCATTCTATCGTAGTGCTCAGGATTTCGAAGCAGTTGTAACGTTGAGCCTGTTGTCCAAATGCATAAACCTGCAGGTTTATGGGCGATGGTAGCTCCACTTGCCACTTCGCCACTCCAGACAGTATTTTTATAAAAGGAAATGAAGATAATGGAAATTTTTACATCATCATCAGCCCGAAAGAGTTCACTGTTGGACATAGGCCTCTCCCAAGGTGCGCCACTGAACCTGGACGTCGGTTCTTCTCATCCAGACACTGCCAGCCGCCTTACGTAGATCGTCGCTCCATCTAGCCAGGAGGCGTCTCACACTACGCCTGCCCAGTCGCGGTCTCCACTCGACAACTCGTTTACTCCAGCGGTAATCGGTTCTCCGACAGATGTGACCAGCCCACTGCCGCTTCAACGTACTTTTTTGAACTACTTATGTCGAAGACCGTAGTTCTCTGGGGGATCACCTCATTTCGGATCCTGTCCCTTAGAGAACTTCGAGCATAGCTCTTTCCATAGCCCGCTGAGCGATCTTGGGTATTCGAACTAGTCCCACTGTCAGTGTCCACGTTTCGGCGCCGTAGGTTATTACGGGTAGGACGCACTTTTGTCTTCAGACACTGTGGTATACGCGATAACTTCCACATATTTCAATAATATGTTCCATTTGTGCATCACTGGAGCATACTTCTTAACAATGCAACTGTTGCGAACTGGGCGTAAATCACAATGCGGCGAAGGAGGTGTCATAACTGGTCGTAACTCGCCACTTTTGCTGCAAGTGCCTATTCAATACTGAATTTTACTGAGCCTCAACGCAGTGGTTCATAAAATGTGGTTTTGTAGTAGAATACATTGCCTTTTAGGTCAATGGTTATTTGTGTTAAAATCCATTGCAAATATTGATTTGTTGTCATGGACTGGGTTAGAATGAGTATTGATTTCTGTTACGTGTAAAGCTAATTCATTCTCATGTCAGCCCTTAGACGTCCACTGCTGGCCTTTCCCAATGAACGCCCACACCCTGTCCTCCGCCCTCCACATCCAGCCGCTTCCGGCCACCTTCTTCAGGTCGTCGGTATATCAGGCAGCGGGGCCTCGACTCCAGAACTCGTCTGCCTTAACGGCCGTGAATCCTGCAGACAGTTGAGGCCCTCCCACTGCCACTTCAGCTTGCTAATCCTTTCTGCTATGTCAATTACCTTCGTTCTTGTCATTTGTAACTCGGACACCAATGCAAATATAGTTGCTTTTTAAACCTTGTAGGGTGTAGCTAAAATCATTGCAATACATTTAAATTATAACATTATAACAATTCCAGGACATTTTTCTTTTCTACGATATTCCATGAAAACTTTTCTTTTAAAAAGATTTTTTTTGATACAAAGTACATTATACTGACTTTTCTTGCATAGAATAGGATGAACAGTCTTTGGAAACTACAGTTCCCATCTGTAGTATCCAAAGACGAATTGCTTCTATAAGGTAACTTCAGAATATCATTTTCTATAGAGATATCTATTTCTATCAGGATATGCTTTTCTATCAAGATATCCTTTTCTATCAGGATATCCTTTTCTATGAGGATAGACATTTAGACATTTATTTATTATTTAAAATATTTAAACATTACAGATTATTATTCGCTTGCGTTACAATAACTTTTATGCTATAGACGAAACAGGCATTCCTCTCCATATCAGATATCGGCAGGATATCTTTTTATATCAGAATATCCGTTTCTGTCAGGATATCTTTTTCTATCAGGATATCCGTTTCTGTCAGGATATTTTTTATATCAGGATATCCGTTTCTATCAGGATATCATTTTTTTATTTACCTGTCTGTTTTAAATACACACACACACAGCAGCACGTATTGCTTGCCTGTGTATAAATCAGGGACTGTAAATTCAATTTTATTCGACAATTAAACGGGCGGGCTTTTTCACCCGCCGTAAATACTCGTAAACACACATAAATAGTCGTAAATACATATTATCGTTAAAACGTCCGTCGAGTTGTAAATCTAACTGAATGGCACCACGGCTGTCTTACTTGCGCCATAGAATAAGCGCAGTGTGCAATTGAAGCAGATAGGCAGGGCAGATATACTAAGCCTAAGTCACTGAGGATAATTTACATAATATTTATCATTTAAATTTCCTAATCAGCGCAACCTACAATTTCTCTGGCATAATATTTTCTACCCAAAGGTTGTCTCGAAGAAATCGCTTAAAGCAATAAGACCGCCTAAATTGTACTATTTGTAACTTTTATAACTTGTAACTGTATTTGTTTGTGCAATAAAGTATATTGTATAATTTATTTTCGTCACTAAGTTTCTATAAGCTTGACTTAGATGAGATATTGGGACCGATTCTGAAGGCACACATTTAACATTTGACAGCGCTAAAATTGGTTTCGTCTTTATCTTCATAATACTGTGTGACAAGGATAGCAACAGTTTTAGTGCTGTCAAATTTTAACATTGTGCCTTCAGAATCGATTCCATTATATATATATATATATATATATCCATATTACCCTTAAAACTTTTGTCTCGCTGTAAATCTAACGGAATGGCCATATTTGTGCCATAGAATATGTTGCAGTCTGCAACTGAAAAAAGAAAGGATATACTAAGCATCAGTCACTAACAAGAATATACATAATTTATTTTAGTCACTGTCTATTAGCTGTTGACTGAGATGAGATATTATGTATATGCGTATCGTTAAATGTAACTGAATGTCATCAATGCTGTCTCACTTATGCCATGGAAGTAGATAGGTAGGGTATATATTCTAAGTCCTAGTCACTAAGCAGAATTTACATAATAGTTTTGGTCACTAAGTTGACTGAGATAAGCTATTATCATAGAATACTAGTCTAAACTCTTGCATTTTTCAAAACGTGGGTTTTTTTTTTACCTTCACGCCGTTTACATGAAAGTACTGTACACTCTGTTTCGAATTTTACCTTTATATCTTTGGTCATTTTATATAAAAGGTCTTTCCTTACTTTTTATAGACCGGGCAACTTTCTTGTGTTGCCAGCTACATGATAGCTTTTATGACTCTCGCTCAGACCATAGAGCTGCCGCGTTTTACATAGAAATCGCATATAAACCTGCATGCATAAAACATGTAAATTATACTCGAATGCTCGCATTATAATGCAGAATTATGTAGACTGGAACGAATTATGATTATTTTTTATGGAGTTCAGTGAGGCGTTTAGAGTTAAATGGTCATTTTGTATGTTCATTGTTGTAATGGTTTAGGGTAATCATTGTTATGAGTGATTATTAATGCATATTCCACCTTAGGCCTCATCATCACTTACCATCGTGTATCAATGTTCTAAGTGTACTCATATGCAATAAATGATTTTGACTTTGACCTTGAGATAGTATAAAAAATGTTTCATTCATTTCACTGAAGGAAATGTTTCATTCATTTCGCTGCCAGCTTCGGTATTTCCGGACAAGTACAATTTGGATCTTTTTAAAGGAAGAGTGAATAGGCATCTTCTGGGTAAGCGCGCCCCACCTTAGGCCTCATCATCATTTACCATCAAGTGAGATTGAGGTCAAGCGCCAACCTATCAACAATAAAAAAAAATTATTTGAAAAATTTATAATTTTTGATTTATTGTGTGATTAAAATGGTGCAGACAATAAAGAGATTTTACATTTTATAGCACATATTTCATCATCATCAATCTTTGATGACCTCCGTGGCGGAACTGGGTAGCTCTCGGACTGCCACGCCGGATGTTGCGGGTTCCAATCCCGCTAGGGGCAAATGTTCGTATGATGAATATGAATGTTTGTACCCAAGTCTTGGATGTTTTCCTTTCCGTTATCTAGTAACCATACCACAGGCTCTGCCTAGTTTGGGACTGGATAATTGGTGTGAATGTCTGAGATATTTATTTATTATTTATTTATAAAATTTAGGCTAATAATGAATCAATAGTGGTTTTCTATTAGTCTTATGTTCAGCAGTGGGCGTATAAGTCCACAGTTAAATATCTTTTTAGAATTGGACCACTCCTAGTCTTCCCGTGAGCGTCGTCAAGGCGACTAAGGGATTGCACCAGGGACGGGCAGCGTTCTTCGATGTATATTAAGATCATTACTGTGATCACCAATCCGCCTGCAGAGCGTGGTGATTATGGCAAATCCCCCAACGGACAGTCCACCCAAAACACTCTATTCATCATCAGGTTATTTTGGTCTCCACTGCAGGAGCACAACCCTCTCTCATCTGCCGGAGACAGACTGAGGATTTGGCCTACACTCCCCGCGCTGGCCAGACGGGTTGGGGAGGCCTGATTGATGTTTTATAATGTATTGTCTTAGTCGCCCTGTACGACATCCACGGGAAGAATTAGAGTGGTCCTATTCTACTCTACCGGAAACCACACGGCAAACACATGGGGAGGCATATATTAAGCAGTAGACGTATTTCATCTGATAATGATGTTGATGAAAAGGCAAATAAAATTCTTTTGGAACCTAATCGAGGTTTCAAAGGATAACCATGAAGCAGTGCGTCAAAATCCACTCACCAAAATTGTCAACATAAACATATCCTTGAAGTCAAAAACCTGTCAGAATGACAAGATAAAGTGGACAGCCCACTCAACAATTAACACCATATACATTATACTATAGCCTTTCATTAATTCACAACCTACAGGTTATCACTGACAATAACAAATTACATGCACTCGCTCGCGGTTTCATTGCAGGAAGTCCGCAATTACAGTAAATTACCGAGTTTGTTCGTTAACTTTTGCAAAAAATTACGTTCGACAGTATAGTATAGGTATAGGTAATAATCTAGGTTGTAAATCTATTACATTGTGAATTAGCATGAACGCGTGGCGTTTTTGTAAGGCAACATTAATAAGAAATAAGATTTTATTTTATTTGCTGTATATATATTTTTTTCTTATACAACGATTATTTTCACTATAATGTACACTGCTGTCTGCCTATCTGCTTTAACTTGTCTCTTTCCCCCAAAGGTTTACTGGAAGAAAACTCTAACTGTGTCAAGTGCGACTTTGTACGTCATAACTTCAAATGGGTTGTGAATTTGTGTACAAAAAGGGTATAAATCATGTTTTTGTATTAGAGACATACTTACACTAGGCCTTGTCCAAACCTGTAGCTTTTGTATCGGCATATGTTGCCATACATGTTCACATACATGTTCGCCACACTTGTCGATACAATTATGGCGATAGAATAAATAGAAAAGAGTCATAAAGTTATATTAACTTCTCGCCAATCTATTGGTATGAGATACTCTTTTCTATATTCTAAGAATGATAAATAAACAGGCATATATAGATCATCATGATTCAATGAACGCCACCACACAAGAGCCACCGTCGCAGTCGCATCCGGCTACCTTCTTCAGGTCGTTCCACTCGGCATACCAAAAATAGGTAGATAACAAAGTCCACATCATCAACGTCATTCAATTCAATTACATCTTGATATAGAACGGTATCGCTGCATATACCATTACATTATTATACCGCTACATTATTTGAACAGGTCATATAATAGTTTTATGAGACACAAACAGCGGCTTGTAGACGCTTGCGCTCCAACATTGTTGCGAAATTAAGTTCCCGATGTGAACGATGCATTATCCTTTAAACGGAAACACACCGTTGAACATAGCATCGGGTTCAGTGGCGCACCTTGGGAGAGGCGTATGTCCAACAGTGGACTCTTTTAGGGTAATGATAATGATGACAGCATTGTCACTGTTTGTTGGCAGAAATAGTTAAAATGGGGGCCTCATATTAATATCATCCAGAGGATTAATCAGATCCTATACAAATGTACAAAGTTATCTGTCCCCTTGCGTTCTACTTGTCATGCATGACTTACGGTGCAGAAACGTGGACACTAACGGTGGGCCTGATCCACAGGTTCCAAGTCGCTCAGCGAGCTATGGAGAGGGCTATGCTCGGGGTTTCTTTGAAGGATATGATTCGTAACGAGGTGATCTAACGAATAGCCGAAAGGAATAGCAAGCTGAAGTGACAGAGGGCGGGCCATATCTGTCGCAGAACCGACAGCCATTAGGCCAGACAAGTTCTGGAATTAAGCACGCGGATCGTGGGACGCCCCTCCGCCAGATGAACCCGAGGAATATGGCCGGATGCGGCTGAATGCGGAGGGCAGAGGACCGAGTGTGGTGGCGTTCATTGGGTAAAGCCTATATCCAACAGTGGAGCAAAGGGCTGCTATGATAATGTTTGTCTCTGATGAGAATCGAAAAACAACCTTGCTTGGTTCCTTAAAAACTAATTAGTTGTCTATATCCTACTAATATTATAAACGCAAAAGTTTGTAAATATGGATGGATGTTTGTTACTCTTTCACGTAAAAACTACAGAATGGATTTTAATGAAACTTTACAATAATATAGTGTAGGGAACATATTTTAGTGTCAGCAGGTTAACGAGCATACGTACGGCGGCGTGCCAGTCGTCCCTCTACATCGCTCCCGGTCGGTTAGGTCATTAGATTAGTTCGGTTCCATTTGTAATAATATTTCATGTGAGCAGTTAAAATATAAACTTTAAATAGTGTTTATGCGTTTCACTGTGTTCACCCTCCTTCTGATACAAAGACATTCAGGGCACTCCAGCCCACATATTAACAATAGCTTATACATCAGAATAACACATAGGCTACAATTTATAAAAATATTATGTGAATGGTCCAAAATATCAAGTAAGTAGGAAAAATCTACCATCTGCGAGCTTTTCTGGCGTGCGCTGCCAAAACCGCTAGAGTTACACATATGTAATGTATGATGGAAATGTTTATCTTAAATAGTCCTACAAAAAAGCTACTCGAAATACTAATTGTGCGCAGACGAAGTCGCAGGCACCAGCTAGTAACTTATGTGAATGTCTGTCCAGATCTCCCTTCCATTGTCGTTACGTTGACATATTACACAAATATCACAAAATTGCAAATAAGCAATCATTTTAACACCACGTCAAACGTCCAAGTGTTCCTACTGACATGTGCCCCATGTGTGCGAAGTTGGGTAAACATTGTTACTTGTTGTTGGTTTTGGATCACGTTTGTTAGTTTTGCAACATAGACGTGATCCTTGTTGACGGAGGATGTGTCAATTTGGAAATCTTTAAGAGATGCGGATTTCAGAGTGTGCGACGTTTGTTGCTCGTCTGATTTTGTTAGCTTAGTATTTGGAATGGGTTCTCTGTCTTTCACATCAATCAGGTTGGATAAAAAAAATCATGTATTTTTCAAAAAAATCGTACTTATACACGATTTTATAGTTTTTAAATTTTTTGATAACGTTTGGTTATTTTTACCCTACAATGAGGCAACTATTTTGGAGCGATAGCTTCGTCGGCCTCAGTTGAAAGAGTTGTTTCTGCATTTGGCATTGTTCACACTAAACTATGGAATAGATTCGGAACAAAAAAAAATAAAAAAAATATGTGGGGACAATTTACACACTGCCACCTGATCCCAAACTAGGCAAAGCCTGTAATATGGGTATCAGACAGCTGATATACATAATATATATATATAACATCCAGTCACAAGGCAAACACAAGTGCTCAGCACACGAATGTTTTCCCTGGGTGGGTTTCAAACCAGCGACCCCGAGCTTCGCAGGCAGGTGTACTACCGACTAGGCTACGGAGCCGACAAGCTAGAAGATGCAGATCTAGAGAGTTATGTACATGTGATTTACTTATTCTAAGATCCTAAATTTTTAAGTTTAATTTATCTAAGACGTAAATTAAAGACACTTGACAAAATCATTAATTTTGTTGAAAAGATCATTTGATTCCAGTCATGTTTTTTAATTCAAAATGATTTAATCATGCCAACCATCCCTAGTATCAAATCCTACTAATATTATAAACGCGAAAGTTTGTAAGTATGGATGTTTGTTTGTTACTCTTTCACGTAAAAACTACTGAATGGATTTTAATGAAACTTTACAAAAATATAGCTTAAACATCAGAATAACACATAGGCTACAATTTATAAAGATATTGTGTGAGTTGTCCAAAATATCAAGTAAGTAGGAAAAAACCTACCATCTGCGAGCTATTCTGGCGTGCGCTGCCAAAACCGCTAGAGTTACACATATGTATGATGGAAATGTTTATCTTAAATAGTCCTACAAAAAAGCTACTCGAAATACTAATCATGCGCAGACGAAGTCGCGGGCACCAGCTAGTATGTACTATTACGGACTAGGAACACCTCGTGTACTATCGTTTACTACACTAGCTTATGCTTTCTCGTGCATGCATTGCGTAATTGAGTGAGTGAGTGATCCTACATAGGAGTCCTTGTATCCCCAGTATTTTCAACATCATCAGCAGGCATAGAACTTACCTTTTCAGTTTCATGATTCCTGGGTCGGTAAATATAAATATCGCTTATCGACATATCGAATCTATATTTTAATAAGTTATTGCCCGGGTGGACAACTAAACATTACAAATTATTAAATATTTCCCGTAGGAATAAGATGTTTTGTCGGGATAAAAACTATTCTAAATCCTATTCCAGGACCTAACCTATATGTGTGCTAGGTTTCATCCCGATCCGTCCAGTGGTTGAAGCGTGATTGAGTAACAAACATCCAAATATCCAAACTTTTGCATTTATAATATTAGCAGGAAATATACCTACATTAAATAAAATAAAAAATAATTAACATGCAAAACTAATACAATGCACATTTTAGTTTCAAAAAGAATACTATTATGAACATACAAGCTGGTGCCCGCGACTTCGTCTGCGCACGATTTTACTACCAAAATAATGGCTTACACATAAGATATAGATAAATACTGTGGCGGGCCTTTTGTAGGACTATTTAAGATAAACATTTCCATCATACATTACATATGTGTAACTCTAGCGGTTTTGGCAGCGCACGCCAGAATAACTCGCAGATGGTAGATTTTTTCCTACTTACTTGATATTTTGGACAACTCACACAATATCTTTATAAATTGTAGCCTATGTGTGATTCTGATGTATAAGCCATATTATTGTAAAGTTTCATTAAAATCCATTCTGTAGTTTTTACGTGAAAGAGTAACAAACATTCATCCATACTTACAAACTTTCGCGTTTATAATATTAGTAGGATTTACTATTCCAGTTCAAATAAAAAGAGAGGTGTTATATAAAAACAATTATGTAAAAACAATAAGTATGATTCATCAGACTCTATATATTAACGATTTTTCTGTTGTTTGGCTTCAAAAATACCATCGTTAATATAGTCATTATGCTTGGTTATTAGAAGTCAAAATACAATGACCCCTCATGTCTTTCAATCAACGTCCCCATTGATTCTTCTACCCATTGTGGTGACGTAGAAACAACACGTCTCACCACGTCACCGCAACATGTTATCCCATTACCGGGTGTCACCTGGCCGTCACCCCCCTTGTCCGTTGATCCCGGGGAGGGGAAGGGTGACGACAGCAGGGGGCGGGGGTTGTGATTCCGTCAGCGGATTGAATGCAAACCCCGAGTAACAAGCGTCTTAGCTCAAACCTTCGCTCCGTGGTAACGGTAGCAAACTATAGAGACAGACATTGTGTTTCTCTTTCTACCTACAATCAATCTAAAATGGGGTGGGAGTCTCGTTTTGTAACTGTCTTCGAAAAGGAAAATTAAATTTTCCATTTTGTAACCATTTAAGAAAATTACTTACTAAATAGGACGAAGTAGTCACAATTTGTAACTGGCTACGCACATGGAAATTAAATTTCCAGTTTTGTAGCCAGTTACGAATCTACGAGTAGTTAGGTCCTGGAATAGGAAATAGGATAGTTTTTACCTCGAAAAAATATCACATTCCTTCGGGAAATACATAATAATTTGTGATGTTAAGTTGTCTACGCGGACGAAGTCGCGGGCAACAGCTAGTAGTCTATATACTTTACATTGTTTTTTTTTCCCCGAAGGTTTCTGATTTGCTATAAGACCATAAAGTAAAGCTATGATAATAAATCATCATCATCATCATCAGGTTATTTTTGTCTCCACTGCAGGAGCACAACCCTCTCATCTGCCGGAGACAGGCGGAGGATTTGGCCTACACTTCCCGCGCTGGTCAGACGGGTTGGGGAGGCCTGACTAATGTTTTGTAATGTATTCCCTTAGTCGCCTTGTACTTATTATCATCGTCATCAGCCTAAATACGTCCACTGCTGGACATAGGCCTCCCCACTAGAATACCACTTTTGGTAAGTAATTGTCCATTGGGCATTGATAATAAATAATGATTATATTTACTTGCTTTTTGCAATATTTGTGTACTCAAGTTAAATATACCAGTACACAGATCATTGGTTAGGTCATTATTATAACTTGATGCTATGTTTCACTAAATTAGCAATTCTTTATATATTCTTCTATATATTTCACATAATAATCTAACGCACGCTCGTATGCACCTAAAATGACTGTTCACCTTTAACAAGATCTTATTAAATCAACAGTTTTTTTTAGTATGGTATGCATTTTACACCTCTTTAAAACAAGTACCTACTATATATATGTGTAAAGTAGTTTCAGTATTTAGTTATTATGTAGTATATTATGCACTTCCCCCCCTCCCCCCACCTTCCTCGCTCTTAGTGCCTTGTCCCACACCCTGTAAGGTTGGCTGGAAGAGATCTCTTTTAGAGATAAGCTCGCCTTTGTATACAAAATTTGTAACTGTATTTACTTTTAAAATGTGTGCAATAAAGAATATATATACGAGTACCTACATAAACATAGTCAGTATAACGACTAATAAATAAAGCGGCATCCACACTAGTGCAGCATCAGTCAGTTCGCTTGTTAGGTGCAGTAACAAGTGACGGGTGTCGCAAGCAGCAGCGCGCCAATACAAACAGTGTGTAGTATACTTTATACCGTAGATATTGTAGTATTGATGAAGGTAATGTAAGGGGGAACTGCAACGTCAACAGCTTTAAATGCTAACTTCAAGATTTAAGAACAGATTTAACTGCATACAGTGCATGAGCATAGTCGATCGAGAGAGGGACATCGTTACATGGCGACAACATAAGTCCTTCTCTTTCTAACTTATAGCGTCGATCTCTCGGGCTAACTACAGCGCGTGTCGGTTCTGCGAGAGATGTAGCTTGCACACTGCAGCTTCTGCTTAATAATCATTTTGTCTTTCATCATCAGGTTATTTTTGTCTCCACTGCAGGAGCACAACCCTCTCTCATCTGCCGGAGACAGACGGAGGATTTGGCCTATACTCCCCGCGCTGGCCAGACGGGTTGGGGAGGCCTGATTGATGTTTTATAATGTATTTCCCTTAGTCGCCTGTACGACATCCACGGGAAGAGTTGGAGTGGTCCTATTCTACTCTACCGGAAACCACACGGCAATTTGTCTTTAAGAGTCCATTATCATATCAGGCCTTAGACGTCCACTGCTGGACATAGGCCTTCCCCAATGAACCACCACACCCGATCATCCGCCCTTCGCTTCCAGCCACCTTCTTTAGCCAGGGATAGTAAAGCAGCTAGGAAGTGAGGGCCGTGGATGTTGGTTACTGCTCATGAGGTTTGACCATAATGGCCACTGTGGACAGACGTGTTAACCATCGCAGTACTAGGCTCCCAGGGTGACGCTGCTGTCCGTCACCGGTCTGTGGTTATAGCCTATAGTTAATTGTTGAATCAATGAGGTTGGCATTTGAAGCCTTTACTTACGAGTTCGTCTAAAGAATCTCCGAATATATTCTTCAGCGGCTAATATTTCTGCCAACCTTTGCTACCCTTTGACGCATCTTACTCACTGTCAGCGTGTCGTCACGACCCAATATATTACTCTGAACGGGGACGCCGTAACTCACTCGTCGCGCAATCGGCGCACTCGATATTTTTGTCGCTAACTCGTAAAGATGTCGCTAGGACGTCGCGTCGCTAGCGATCTGAAAGATGTCGCCACTAGCGACAAACGATGGCAGGACAGATGGGACACCAAACTATATATTGTAGTGTTAAAAGTAAATTATAATTTTACTAAAAAAGAAACCACGCGACCTCACTCCCTGTTTTTAATTAAACTTGGTATAGATGTAGCTTTCGCTAATCGATTAAATTTGGCAAATCAACTATTACTTTACCAGGATTAAGACTAAGTAAGGTCAGTAAATCGTTCACGGGGCAATGCATACGCTTCTACAACAAACTACCAGAGGAAATCTTAAATATGACGGACAGAAAGTTTAAGATTCACATTAAAAAACAACTTTGTAAGAAAGCCTATTATAAAATAAACGATTATTTGAATGACAAAGATGCCTGGTACTAATGTTAATTCAGCTTCGCCAAATCTTTATTAATTGTATGCAAACTTGATTTTAAAAGATGTGTTGCGTGAAGTTGGTTGCGCCGTTTCTTCTTCACAGCGCTAACACCTAGGAAGAGGTAGTCGATAAAAAAAATGACGTGTATAAATGTACCAAGTGTACTCATATGCAATAAATGATTTTGACTTTGACTTTATTAAAAAAAAAACAATCTACACTCATCATTTGCTGAAATACTGCTGAACACAAGCCTCCTCATAGAATGACACTTTTGGTGGGTTCTCCGTTGGGGGATTTACCATAACCACCACGCTTGGCAGGCGGATTTGTGATCGCAGTAATGATCTTATTATATACATGTCATCGGCCCCACGTACTATGAACACCTGCCCGTGTCTACGTAACGAGACCAATGAGGAAACGTTTAGTCGACGACTGAAAAACCTTTTGTTGGATAATGGATATTATTCCATAAATGAATTTTCTAAAAAATTAAATTGGTGGCTTTTAATTTAATTTGTGATAATTTAATACCAAGTGTATTTTTATTTTAATATTATATACTGACATAGATAGTATGTTATATACTATGACATTATTTGAATTGTTGACATTGTAATTTATACATTATTTTATTTTATGACGATCCCTTTTACCATATTAGAATGACATGTAAAATTGAATTTTTAAGATGTAAAAGTGAAATAAATAAATCTAATCTAATCTAATCACAGGAGAACTCTGCGGCCGGTCCCTGGTGCAATCTCTTGAAGATTGAGGATGGCCCGATGCTAAGCCGGAAACCACCCGACTATACTCGCCAGCCTCCAGACATTATGCAATCAATTAATGTTCATTTAATAAGATTTCACACGAATTATGGATTGGTATGAACGGTAGGATTTGCAAGCTGAAATGGCAGTGGGCGGGCCACATCTGTCGCAGAACCACCACCCACGGGAAAGATAGGGGTGGCCCTATTCTGAGCCGGGAACCACACCGCAATGTAACTTCTATACCCATAAACCCACCCTTACATCAGTGTAACTACTAATAAGAATATTTATTCACTATAGCCAACGATCTCTATGTACTACTAGATGGAGCGTTCCAAACAATCGCTCTGTTCCACGCAACTTCTGTTTCACACGAATTATGGATTGGTATGAATGGTAGGATTTGCAAGCTGAAATGGCAGTGGGCGGGCCACATCTGTCGCAGAACCGACGGCCGTTGGGGCTGACCAGTTCTGGAGTGGAGACTGCGGGGTGGGATGCCCCGATGCCATATGGATCAACGACCTGAAGAAGGACGGGATACCGTGTGTGGTAGTGTTTATTGGGGAAAGCCTATGGCCAGCAGTGGACGTATAAGAGCTGATATGATGATGATGATGAATTTTAAAATAAATCAATTCACCAGAGCAATGTCTGTACAGAGTCTCATCAAAATTGGTAATTTTTCCTTATTCATGATTAGGGCTAGGAGGACTACAACTCACGAGGTTCCCTTACTTAGGACTAGGACTAGAATTTAACGGTTATTATTACTACATCTCATACCATGAAGCAAAATAATTTTTCGTAGCTCATAGTTTCACCTCAAAGTTTTTACCTTCATGATTGACACTAATTGGTTATTAAATTAGATAACAGATGCACATTAAAATCATCTTCTATCTAGTTTAATAACCAATTAGTGTCAATCCGGAAGGAAAAACTTTGAGGTAAAACTATGAGCTACGAAAAATTATTTTGCTTCGTGGTATGTGGTGTATGTTTGGATTATCTTGAAACATGAACATGAACTGTATGACAGACGTATAAAAAACTATCTTTGTTTACAGCGAACAGTGAACAAGTAATAAAAAGCTTGTTTGTTTGATTGTCAGTAACTCGATAGCAGGGGAACAGAAGGCAATTAAAGTTTTACTGAGGTAGGTGTGGGTTTTTATACTTTCATTATGGAGCATAAATTCTAGCAAGTTTCCAAACGATTTTCATTGCTTAGGAGGCCAGGCGACACTTTGACCCTTCAGGATCATTTGTGCCAAACCCCTGTCCACCAACGGTGCCCCAAGACGATTTGGTGGACTTCACATGCGCCTTATTATTTCTTCTTTGGCGTATGCAGGTTTCCTCACGATGTTTTCCTTCATCGAAGAGCCTGTGATATTATAATTAAACTTATTGGTACGGACGGGGTTCGAACCCACGACCTCATGTAGATTTCAGTTTCAATACATAACAAGATTGAATGCTACAAAATAAATCCGAAATACAGACTGACCTAAATTAAAACTGCCCGATTTTTTTTAAAGTCAAAAGCTGTTTTTGTAACACTTGGTACATTTATACAAGTTTTTTTTGCGGCTTCTGCTTCCTAGGTGTTAGCGCTGTGAAGAAGAAACGGCGCAACAAACTTTAGAGCTCAATGTTAGAGCTTGGCATAATATAGGCAATCCTCCTAATAATTAATATTATAAACGCGAAAGTTTGTAAGTATGGATGGATGTTTGTTACTCTTTCACGTAAAAACTTCTGAATGGATTTTAATGAAACTTTACAATAATATAGCTTATACATCAGAATAAGACATAGGCTACAATTTATAAAGATATTGTGTGAATATCAAGTAAGTAGGATAAAATCTACCATCTGCGAGCTTTTCTGGCGTGCGCTGCCAAAACCGCTAGAGTTACACATATGTAATGTATGATTGAAATGTTTATCTTAAATAGTCCTACAAAAAAGCCCGCCACAGTATATATCTATATCTTATGTGTAAGCCATTATAGCCAAAATAGTGTACCATCGTGATGAAACTTGGCACACATATAGGTTAGGTTCTGGAACAGGACATAGAACAGTTTTATCCCGAAAAAACATTTCATTCGTTCGTAGCATTCCAAAACGGGAAAGTCTATCATTGTTTGTGGCGACTTCAACATAGACATTTTAGTGAAAGATAAAACCAGTACAAGGTTTCTAAATGTATTTAAATCTTTTAATCTAAATTGTGTGTTTTTCGAGCCTACCAGAGTAACGGCAACGACCACTACATGTATAGATAACATCTTTTGCGATTGTGAATACAATGACAAGTCAACGATAAAATCTTTTAACTCAGATCACTGGGGACAGTTGGTGTCTTTTCCGTACGCTCGTCAACAACAGAGCATCACAGTTACAAAAAGGTCTACCGATGCTGGTCGACTTGAAGAATACATTGATGTGTTGGTTCAAAAACTGCCTCAATTTAATTATGATATCAGTGATCCAAATAAATTTTTTTCAATGTTTTTTGATACATTGGAAACTGAATACAATAATATTTTCAAAGTAGTTACAATAAAAAAAAATACTAAGTTTAAATTCAGTGATTGGGCAACAATAGGTATTAGGAAAAGTAGGGACGTACTATTTCAATTATATGCAGATAGATCTTCAAGACCCGAAGATTACAACTTTAAAGAACATGTAAAAAATTATTCTAAAATTTTTAAATCTGTCTGTATTGCTGCCAAATCTAATCTAATTAGTAAAAAAATAAAAAACGCGGAAAATAAAATGAAAGTAGTATGGACAATAATTAATAGCGAATCGGGAAGAACCAAACCTCGCGACAACGATATTATCCTAAATACTGACCGCGGCACGTTAACATCGAATGCCGAGGTGGCTCAAGAGTTTGAAACTTTCTTTACTAATATACCACTAAAGACCACAGAAAACTTAAATTCATCGGCTGCTCTTTCAGCGGAATTTCTACGAAAGAACGTTCCCTCTTGCATCACTGAATTTGAATTTAGGCACGTGAACCCACAGGATATTATAACGTCCTTTAAACAAATAAAAATAAAAACCACTGAAGACCTGTGGGGTATGTCTGTTAAAGTATGTAATTCCATCATTGATATTTTAGCACCATATCTTGCCTTCGCGTTTAATCTCTCTATAGATCATGGCACTTTTCCCGATCTAATGAAGCTAAGTAAAACTATACCATTGTACAAATCAGGAGACAAAAGAGATCCTGGCAACTTTAGACCCATTTCGATCTTACCGGTACTTAGCAAGGTTTTCGAAAAGGTCATGCTCAGTCAAATGCTTGTACATTTCAACTGTAACAAACTTCTACATGACCAACAGTTTGGTTTCACTAAAGGCCGCTCGACGACGGACGCTGGTGCTGCTCTTCTGCAAAATATTTTTGATGCTTTTGAGCGACACCACGATGCTATCGGGGTTTTTTGTGATTTATCTAAGGCGTTTGATTGCATAGATCATAAAACGTTGCTCTTCAAATTAGAACATTATGGTATCAAAAATAAAAACCTTAGTTTATTGAACTCCTACCTAACAAACAGGATTCAAAAGGTTCAGATAAACGGTAAAAAGTCGCAGGGATCTCTTATTAAAATAGGAGTCCCACAGGGCTCAATATTAGGACCTTTCCTTTTTTTGGTTTATATAAACGATCTTCCGTACATGGTGCAGAATATGTCGAAGATTGTGTTGTTTGCAGATGATACTTCTCTGATTTTTGAAGTTAATAGACATGCCCAAAACTATGACGATGTGAACGACACCCTTCGGCAAGTTCATGAATGGTTTATTGCTAACAACCTTGTTTTAAACTCAAAAAAAACTAAATGCAAAAAATTCACACTTCCAGGTGTTAAACCATGTGATAATGACATAATATTAAATAACGAGAAGTTAGCATTTGTGGATAATACGGTTTTCTTGGGGCTAACCCTTGACAAGAAGCTGCAATGGGGTCCACATATAGAATTGTTATCAGGTCGGCTAAGCTCCGCAGCATATGCCGTTAAAAAGATTAGAGAGTTGACAGATATAGCTACAGCAAGACTTGTATATTTTAGCTACTTTCACAGTCTTATGTCTTATGGCCTCTTGCTCTGGGGTCGTGCCGCTGATATCGATTCTATATTCATTTTACAAAAAAGAGTAATAAGATCTATTTATGGGCTTCGTAGTCGTGATTCTCTAAGAGAATTATTTAAGGAAATAAATATAATGACGGTGCCATGTCAATACATATTCGCTAACATTATGTTCGTTAGACAGAACCTTTCTTTACTCAGCTTAAATAATGAGAGGCATAATTTAAATCTTAGAAATAATAATAAAATTCAAATACATCATTCTAGATTGTCTAAGATCAATAATTCTTTTGTGGGGCTGTGCGTGCGTTACTACAATAAGGTTCCGAATGAAATTATTAACTTGTCTGAAGAAAAATTCAAATCTTCTATAAAAGTTAATCTGTGCAAGAAAGCCTACTATAAGTTAGATGACTACTTAAATGATAAAAGTCCATGGAGTGCTTGATGGCTCAGCATAGGCAGACTTAATGATTGTAATGAATAAGATAAATCAAAGGTAGGGCCCTGTGCCGTTGGGTTTGTTGCCACTTCTTCCCCTCGGTTATACAGGTGGAAGTGGAGTAGATTTAGGCAGAATTTGACGTCAAAAAGAGAATTATGTGTTCCAATTTTGAAAATAAATATTTTGATTTTGATTTTGATTTTGATTCATTCCTACGGGAAATACATAGTAATTTATGATGTTAAGTTGTCCACGCGGTCGAAGTCGCGGGCAACAGCTAATATTTATTCAAATTTTTGTCCGAAACTATAATTAATGCATACAAATTTTCCAATAAATACCTACTTAGGGTTATACTTGACCAAACGAGTGGTGACCACTGGTGTTCAATCCTGTGGCATAAACACCATCTTTCCATTTGTACACAATAACTTTACAAATTGGCGTCTCGGGCGGTCTCAAACTTCGCTTCTTTATGTAGTAAAAGTATTCTCTGGTTCTAAGATGTTTCTGTAAATATATATCGTGTTGGAATTTTTAAGTGTATATAAGCTAAGTCGTGTAGAAGAGGACTAATTACATAATTTTGGATATTACCTACTGCTGGTATGTGTTGTATATGAACCAATATACCTGCTTGTGTTGTGTTGTCTTTAGGTTGTTTTTGTACTAGAACACAGTTAGACTAAAACATTTTACAACATTTGTTCACTTTTTCAATGAAAGACTGGCTACCCATAGAACAGGGAATCCTAGTTTGGGAGCCAGGCTACTGCTTGTAATAATATATCTACATAGGTATGTCTAGTATAAGGACCCTAATGTTCTTGAACCAATAAAGTTATTTGTATTTGTATAAGATCGAGTGGCGTCATCTGTTGTACATTCTGCGAAGTACGCCGCAGTCTTCTGATAACAATTTTACTTTGTCAGCATGATAAGTTGATATCATTACCATTAATTTTGATAAATAATCGACATATTTAATAGCAATATTATAGTTAATACTATACTTGAATAACTGTTACTGTTTTATACAATGTAGATTACAGTGAATACAAGTTACCTCCTAACATAAAATATAGGTTTGTCTGTTACATTGTATGCACAAATATGTGTAGTATTGTTATTTATCTTATTCATATTATCAGTGATCGGAGTAAGGTAGTGTCATTTCTGTACTTTGCGACGAAAATTCAATTCAATTACTGTTTATTACACGATAAAAATAAATATGAACCATCAAAATCCATTCAGAATTGGGCGGAGTAATCGCGTAACAAACATACAAAAAATAAATTAAAAAAAAAACATACCGTCGAATTGAGAACCTCCTCCTTTTTTGAAGTCGGTTGAAAAGATACAATAATAGAGTAGCTTACACATGTACCTCTAGGCGGTCTTGTCGCTAAAAGCGATTTCTTCCAGACAACCTATGGGTAGAGTATAAGAATGGAAGAAAAAGGTAGTAGTTTGTGCAGTAAAATAAATAAAGTTAGCAGTGTAGTTTATACCAGTAAAGGCAGATCCACACATACACACTATAATAAGAAAATATGGACATTTCTTTTCACGTGATTTAACTCATAGTAGTAATAATTCATCATCATCAGCCTGTAAGAGCCCACTGCTGGACATAGTCCTCTCCCAAGGTGCGCCACTGAACCCGATCCTCGGTTCTTCTCATCCAGTCTCTGCCAGCCGCCTTACGCAGATCGTCGCTCCATCTAGCCAGGGGGCGTCCCACCGGGGAGTTTCTCTAAGGGACAGGATCCGAAATGAGGTGATCCGTCGGAGAACTAAAGTCCTCGACATAGCTCAAAAAGTTAGTACGCTGAAGTGGCAGTGGGCTGGTCACATATGTCGGAGAACCGATAACCGTTGGGGAAAACGAGTTCTCTTCTAGTGGAGTCCGCGGATCGGCCAGCGTAATAATAATTAAAAAGTTATAATTTCCAATTAAGTAATCTTTCCAATTATAATTAGTACATATTATTTTTTTCTGTTATTATTTAAGAATTATAGATTATTAAAATGAGCTATGTGGAATGTCCATATTTATATTACTTACTAGCTGTGCCTGCGGCTCCGCTCGCGTGAACTACAGAATCCGCTCCCATTCCCACTCCCGATATCGCTTCCGCTTCCGCTTTCGCTCCCGCTTCTGCAAATATAAACAACGTATATGAAAGAGATAGATATATTTCAACATTTAGTTTAAAAATGAAAGACAAAGAAATGATGAACAAATTTTGATATAACTCTGGAAAAAGAATATTTTTATTTCTTTTACATTTTGACTACGTGACAAAAACCTAAACCCCCCCCCCCCCCGTGACTAAGCGTGGTATTTTGAAGACCCCCCCTTAAACCGGTCACGTAGTTTGGATACGTTTCCCAACCTAACCTTACCTTGTTGCAATGTAGCTTCACATAACGTCTATTCTAAGTCGTTTATTGCTTAACCATATTTCATAAAAGTTATTGCCGACTGCACCTACGCAGAGCTGCCTATTAAATACAAATTAGCGTCGGGAAACTTCGAAAAAATTCGAAAGTCGTAAACAAAGCGCTCAATCAGGCAAATATCATTAGCCACGACTCATTTCATTCCGGAGCCGTCTACCGCGTGACGTCACGACGACGTCATCCATCACTGTCGGCGCATTATGAATGTCCTGTCACATCGTAATGAAAAAGTTAATAGAAAAAGTTTGAGAGTGTCAGTGCGAGGTGACAGTTTAAAATTTAATATTCGAAGCTTTGTCGGCTCGCGGCTGGGATTAATGAGCTGGGTAATAAAGGAATGGAGTGCTGGGTTTTGGGGATACACTTTTAAAATTCTTTACCGAAAGTCTATCCAGCCTGTAGACTTCCAGTCTCTGTGTGATGTAAACCTTCCCTTGTCTGACAGAATAAAAAGCATACTGTGATCTCATAACGCATCTCACGTACCTTATAATGTAACGGTCTTGGGCTGCGACATTGTGCTGAGTCAGGGCCCTTTCTGCAGCACAGCACGGGCCACACTGTTACTGTTTCATTGTTATGTTTGTTTGCTGTACTTCTGTATCAATATGTGACCTATTTGTAACATTGTATTTGTGCTGTGTCTAAGAATAAATGAATTATCTATCTATCTATCTTATCTTTTACCTACTTATACGAGTATTAGGAGAATGAAAGAAAGAAAATTAGTGAAACGACTTTTTAATGACAATACATAATGTTCACGCCTTGGTCCCAGAGGGGTAGATAGAAACGATGGATCGCCACTTTGCGCGATCCTGACACACCTCACTAGCCTCACTCACATTCATCAACCTTCTCATGCACCTTTTATTCTTCTCACTGCGGACCCCAGCCTTTATGATGACGTTACTAATTTGATCTTTGAACGTCCTCCTAGGACGACCATCAACCCGTCTCTTCTATATTGTCTAACAGTAAGTGACGTGTTTTACTAGGGAGTAGACAGCCATGATAACAAATGACTCAAAGAGCTCAATATAACGAAACGGCTCTCCACTATCTGCAATGAAAATACCCTAAGCTTCTTCGGTCACATTGTGAGATCTCCCAAGCACGGCCTGGAGAACTTATCATACTGGGACAAGTGGAGGGCAGGCGTGCTGGAGAGCGAAGTGGTTAAACCCAATGAGGAGAGTGGCTGGCGGATCCTTATATGAAGCGGTGCGGCTGGTAAATGACCGCTATGCGTGGAGGAGCATTATACACGGTCGCGATCCTCAGCAGTCAACGATAGAGAAGAAGCCAAAGAAGGTAGTGATTCCATTTTTAACGCTATTTAGATAGAAAATATGATAGTTGCAGAAATCGTGGCAAACCATGGAATGGCAAACTTGAAGGTACATTATGATTGTTTTTCTGAAGCTACTATGGTGAAAGAACAAGACGATATTTGGTACCCAACATTTTGTGACACTATCCTATAAGCGATTTAATTAACAAAAACACTTTATTTTGGCAATCCTGCGAGGTAATAGCGCCAGCGTCCTAGGGACTATGCCTCGCCACGAGGGGTTGGACGGCGTACACCTGTTGTAAATAATATTTTCTTATAATTACAGTATTTTAGACGTTAAATTGCGCTTTTAAAAGTAAACTTAAGAAATATCTAGTTAACTCTTTTGCTAATATCAAAAATAATACCTTTATTAATTTGCTTTGCTATTCACTATAGGTGCGCAGTGATATTTAGTATTGTCTGCCATAGTAAGAGAGCAATTTCTGCCAACAAACTGTATTATACAGTTTGACGGAGATATTGTATGTATGTTTTGGAGAGTGACTTTTTTATGAGTTGTTTATTTTAAAAGACGTCCTGCAGATTTCAATTCGTCACATCTTCTGTTTCATATTTGAGAAGTATGGACGATCAAGCGTCAAGTTATTTTTAAACATCGCAAATAACTGCGCAGTAAGTTACGCGTACAACCATAACAATAAATCGCTGGGAATATCAATAAAATGAACTCGCGCGCTGAATCAATAACTATGCGATTTATGGGCAAAGATAAACTAGTTGTAAAGCGCGGCGATGGTTGTGTCTTAAATTGTGCGAATTATAAATGTAACCCTGTGGTTTCCGTGGGTTGCCAAGGCGACTAAGGGATTGCACCAGGAATGGGGAGCAGCGTTCTCCTGTAGTGGTTATGGCAAATCCTCCAATGGACAGCCCACCAAAAGAGACATTCTATTGGGGAGGCTTACGTTCAGGAATGGACGTACTTCGTTTGATGATAATTTATAATGATAGCACCTTTCGATACACTTTACCAAAAACTCAGAATGCCAAATTCTTTGCGATTTCGCGTTTTTGAAACACTTCACTGTTCGGCAATGTTTGTCTCAACATTGCCACGACGCAGATATCCAAAGAGAAAATATATCTAAATTACTTTGTATAGTGTACTCTAATTAATTTTTAATAATAAATAATAGCATCTAATTCAAGTCTAGGTCGTTATAGCCAAGAAAACATTTCACAAAATTTGCTATTTCCATGTTATTAACATATAAATTACTTATAATATTTATTTTATAAGCTGACAGGGTAATAAAGTGATGAAAAATGTGGCATGTAATTATAAAAATGCGGATAGAGTATAATATAATTGATAGTGTTTATTAATAAGTCATTTATAATGATTAATTGCGAGCTTGGCACGCCATTTATTCTTTACTAGCTGTTGCCCGCGACTTCGTCCGCGTGGACAACTTAACATTACACATTCTTATCTATTACGTGTTACTAAATCCTAAAAGAAATCTATTAATCTGGTTATGCATTAAAAATATTAATATACATAAAAAAACATACTATCCAATTGAGAACCTCCTTTTTTGAAGTCGGGTAAAAATTTGCGTTACGGCGGCGGTTTCGCCCGTTGGACCACAGTTTTTTAGGTTTCCGTAGCCAAATGGCAACTTATGGATTCGTCATGTCTGTCTGTCTGTCCGTCTATATGTCACAGCCACTTTATTCCGAAACTATAGGAACTTACTATTGAAACTTGGTAAGTGGATGTATTCTGTGAACCGCATTAAGATTTTCACACAAAAATAGAAAAAAAAACATTAAATTTTGGGCGTTCCCCATACTTAGAACTGAAACTCAAATTTTTTTTTTCATCAAACCCATACGTGTGGATAGGTCTTCAAAAATGATATTGAGGTTTCTAATATCATTTTTTTCTAAACTGAATAATTTGCGCGAGAGACACTTCCAAAGTGGTAAAATGTGTCCCCCCCCCCTGTAAGAGAATGATAAAACTAAAAAAAATATATGATGTACATTGCCATGCAAACTTCCACCGAAAATTGGTTTGAAAGAGATCTAGTAAGTAGTTTTTTTAATACGTCATAAATCGTAAACCACAATACTATTATTAAAACATCGATCAAAGTTACAACGAACTACAATAACTTTTATATTATGTTACTTGCTGCTACGGAACCCTTCATGGGCGAGTCCGACTCCCACTTGGCCGCTTTTTTTAAAATAAAGTTGACATTTACATTTACATTTATCATGAATTAAAAGATTATCATATAATCAATATTTTTTTATACATTTTAATATTGTGCAAATTAGGTGATATTTCCTTCCCCCCATATATTTCCATACCCTTTCTTTCTTTCCTTCTCACAACGTTGAAAACCCTTTCCCCCACCCCTTCCCTCTCCCTACTCCTACCTCCCCTCTTCCCTTAACCCACCCCTTCCTATACCCTTTATTTACCACTGCCCCCTCATCTTTCCTCTCTTAACCTAATCCCTCTATTCTTTTCCATCCGACTTCCTTCCCCTCCTATTCCCTTCCTATGTTGCATATCCAATTAACTGTACAACAAAATGTCTGTCAAACTGCTGGACATGCCTTCCCCAATGAATGCCACAACGCCCTACAGATCCAGCCGCTTCCGGCCACCATCTTCAGGTCGTCCATACACCTGGCGGCAGGGCGTCCCACCCTGCGCGTGAACCACCACTCAGTCACCAGTCCCACTCTAGAACCCGTCTGCCCCAGCGGCCGTTCGGTACTACGACAGATGTGATCTGCCATTTCAGCTTACTAATTCTTTCGGTTATGTCGGTCACCTTCGTTATTCATAGGATCTCCTCATTACGAATCATATCCCTCATAGAGACCCCGAGCATTGCCCTCTCTATAGCTCGCAGAGCCACTTGAATCTTATGGATCAGGCCCACCATCAGTTTCCACGTCTCCGCGCTGTAATCATGACAGGCAGGACGCACTGATTAAAGATTTTTGTCTTTAAATATTGTGGAATAGGTGACGTAAAGACTTGACGCAGTTTTCCGAATACTGCTCACCCTAACTGGATTCTTCTGTCAGCTTTTGAAATTGATCCTACCCAACTATATTGTCTGTCCTAGGCAGACGTACTCCTGAACAGCTTCGATATTGACATTGTCGACGATCACCGGTCTAATACAGGGCCACTAATTATCGAATAACGAACTTTTTGTATCGAGACTTGTGGAAATACCTGAAATACATCAGCTAAAATAAATCTATAAATGAGCTTTAAAACATCTCTGTCACTTTCTGTCAAGTTCTTGCAACAACCAGTAATGTTGAACTACACTTTCATACAAATGATATGAAATGAGAGGTCAACTTGTATATCAGCATCCTGACATTTTATTGAGATATGACTTATACCAGTATGAGGCCCGAACTCAAAGCTATTAAACAGTGAAAACGCCGTCAAATTATGTTCAGCAGTTTCCAAGATTAGCCCGTACATACATACATACATACAGACAGATAAGAAATTTTTTAATTATATTTTTGGACTCTACTGGTCTTCAGTAACGTCCGAGCAGTGAATTTTTTTTTTAACTTCCATGTACAGATTCGCTTTTCTTTTGTTTTTTCTACTCTTTTATTATATGTATAGATTAGAAATATTAGATACAAACACGATACAGTTTGATGAATAGTTGCATTTTGTAATATCTAGTAATATAAGTAATATCTGAATTCTATAAACTTAATTCAAATTCAAAAAAATATTACAGACTTCAGAATCCACATTGTTGTTAGTAAAATTTTATAAACTAGGTTAGTTGATTTTAAAATTTTATTAAAAATTTGGCACTATTTTTTTTATGTGTAACCGAATCGTTTGCCACAATATGGACCAGTGGACTCGGCTCGCTATAACGCGTAGGATTCTGTTGGTAGTGATGCTGTTGACTGTCTTCTGCGTATAGTAATGATCCAAAAGTAAGAATGAACCATGAAAAAATTCTTGGAGCATAGGTCGGACGACGTTTGACAATGTTCACTAAACGACGTGAATTATTTATTTATATTTTACTTTTGCATGTAAATTGTAAATATTTATTGTACTAATTGTTAATTGCTAATTTGATGTTACTTTAAGCCAATTGTAGAGCAAATAAATAATTCTGATTCATAGCTTTAGTCAAGTAAACACAAGGAAAGAAAAACAAACATCTGATTTCTGCAACTAAATCCATGCTTAATTCTAAAGCTAAAGATCCGTCCAGTGGTTGCGGCGTGATTGAATAACAAACATCCAAACATCCAAATATCCAAACTTTCGCATTTATAAAATTAGTAGGAAGGATAGGATGATGTGGAAAGTGATCTGTAAATCTAAGCTTTTGTGTCTCAGAAGTGGGACAATATAAATACCATTAACAGCGTATAAAATAGATATGTCGAAACAATACTGGCCCATTGACACACAAATGAGGAATTCCCATAAAGTAACATGTTACACGACCAAATCAACCCGAACAGATTGCTCATAGAAAAGCTATAGAACCAATTGGGATCGAACGAGAGCGTTACAGTGGCGTCATTCATCGCTTGCGTCATATTCGGTTTGTAACATGGATTTAGGAATCAAGTTGGTACAGGTGACGAACGCCGCCATGACAGTTAACACTTTTTACAATATTTGTATTATTCTCTAGGTTTCCAGGGGTGCTAAGTCCGAATTTGACGCTGGTATGGGAATCCAAGAGGGACGCCGTGACATTTGCTAATTTATACAATATGTCATTTTTTTTTATTTTAGAGGAGCTGAATCCGAATTTGGTGCTGAATATGGTTTTGGAATCCAAGATGGCCGTCATGATATTTGGATATGGGTGTCATTTTCTGGATTTTCCGGGGGTGCTGAAACCAAATTTGGCGTTGGTTTTTGAAGCCAAGATGGCCGCTATACCATGTCACAGGTTTACTGAGATGAAGGGGGCGTTAGTGATTGAAAGAGGGAAGGCAGGAAAGAAGACGGTTATAGAATAATATGAAAATAAAACAAAAATAGTTAATTCTAATATTTTATAAGACATTCGTAAAATATTGGCATTTAAAATACATTACATTTCTTAAATTAAATGTGCATAATGATTGAGCGACTGTGATTTAGAGTCTTATATTATGTTTATTAGACATATGTACGCTGCTTATAATGGCTAAATAGGCATGACTACAATTTTTTAGTTATAAGGTCTGACATGTGTAAATTTTCTTTTAATTTTTGTGCTAATTTTTTTATTTTTCATTGGCCTTCTAAACCAAAGTTTGATGAGATGAAAGAAGAAGTCAAAAACATTCATAGATCAATGTGATCTATTGACAGCTCAAAAACTAATGTCATAAATCAAGATGGCGGCCAAGATGGCTGCGCGCCGTGTGACAGTTATCGCGTGTAGCGCGGGCACATTAAACTCATTGATATTTATGGCTCAATCGCGTCGCTCGCCGCTATAACTCGCTTTTGATTTATTGTTAATAGATTCCTAGGCAATTGTTTATTTTATTGTTTTTCTGTTATTGTGTAGTTGATGCAGCGATAAATTAATGGATTCTCGTAAATTATTTGTAAGGCTATTGTTTACGCATATTTTGCTTCGGTATTCTATATTAACATACCCTATAACTGGAACGATTATGGTCGGTAGTTGTTTTAGATATTTTTTTTTGATGAGAAAGTCGGAGGCCCCAGTGTGCTCAGATAGGTGTACGTTCAAGTGAATATTTCAGTCAGCAGATGATGATGAGACTGTGAGAGTCTCATCCATGTCATCATTGATGACTTATACATCTGATTGCAGAGTAATCTTATCTTATAACAGGGGCCCTACACCCTGAGGGATCTGTTCTGTCGGCCCCTTTGTTCTTCCATCCCCCACAGTCTGCTGCATGACTACAGACTTCTAAAAGGTAGAAGCCTGTAGTCCTTGGATTCAGGGTAAGCCACACCCAGGATACATTCGCCTTGCAGCCATTGCATTCATACATCAAGTGCTTCATCGTTTCGCTGTCCTCTCTACCGGTTCTACAATTGAGTCTCTGACAGACCCATCTTATGCAGGAGGTTACACCAAAGTGGCCGGCAAAAACTCCTACGATAAGACGGACGTTTTCTTTCCTTATTTAAGGAGTTGTTGGTAAAGCCTGTGTCTGTGTTGCCGATAAACTCCTTAGCTAGTTTCATTTCCTGAAGTACTTTCCACTCCAACAAATGTTGCTCCTCGGCATGTGCTTTTAAAACCGTTTTAATGATACTCTTCAAGAGTCCCACAAATGGCTCTGTTCTAGCCATAGCTTGCTCTGACCTTTTTCTAGCCAGTGCATCAGCGTTTTGACCCTTTTTTAGCAAGTTCATCAGCATTCTCATTACCTTACTTACGTCTTCATGTCCCGGCACCCATACTAGTCGCAGTCTGATGTTCTTTCCGAGTGTATTTAGTACTTGTATGCAGTTCAAGACTAGCCTGGAGTCCACTGCAGAGCTTTGAGCGCCGCCTGGCTATCACTGAGTATATAAACACCTAGAGTATATAACCTAGAAGGTTTTGTCTTTGATTGTCCTATCTATGTTCTCTCGCGCGTAAGTTACCAACAGTCTATGACTACAATTTCCATCTCTACTATCCGTAAACTACAAAATTGTATTTATCCCGTTATTATTAGTCACACAGCAGTTAGAAACAAACAAACCTACGAACAAAACAAATATACTATCAACGTAGAAGCTTAAATGCAATTCGCATATAAACGTGTCGACAGTGTAAAGGCTGTTTATTTTACTTATTGTTATTGCAACACGTAAATACAGGATGTGGCAAAGGCGCAGTAATATCAAAAAGCGAGGATAATCTGCTGTTTTCAGATGTTTGTCATATTTCTGCAGTTTTGACTCAAATACGGCGAAGTCAAAAAGAGATTATGATTTTAGAAGTCTATGTATGTATGTTTGTATGTACGTGGACTTGTTCCCTCCTAGAGCCTAAACTACTAGATCTATTTTGACAAAAGAGGTATTATTGAATTTGTCTAGGTTTCATGAGTGTTATAGGATACAAAAAAGTTTGGAAAGTGATCGCAATTAATTAAAATACAATAAATATGGAGTCTTGGCGAGTTACTTCTTCCTTCAAAGATTCTTCCTTCAAAGATTCTTCCTTCCTGAGTACTTAATAAAAAATTAATAAATGAGGAGACAAAGTTGCACTTTTTAGGGCAAATGTATGAAACATAATGAAAATTGACACCAAATAATCAACAAATTATCTTTTTCGCAATTAGGTCCTAGATTTTTCTTACGATCTCTTTTTTCTTGGTGGGCAGTCTGTGGTTACATATTAAGTTATACATACTGTAAGTAATACTTTATACTTTTATAATTTAATACTTTAATATATACTAAGGAATCTGATTACCATCTAAGGAGTACTGAAATTTGCGCTGGTATTACTATCAAATTTTCAAACTGCTACTTTATTTTATTTCAGATTATCCTATTCTACTAATATTATAAATGCGAAAGTTTTGATATTTGGAAGTTTGAATGTTTGTTACTCAATCCCCCTTTAACCACTGGACGGATCGTGACGGAACTTGGCACACATATAGGTTAGATCCTGGAATAGGACATAGGATAGTTTTAATCCCAAAAAACATCCCATTCCTAACGGGAAAACATTATAATTTGTGATTTTAAGTTGTCCACGCGGACGAAGTCACGGGTAACAGCTAGTTTTAAATAAAATCTGATACTTATGAAACGGTATCATATTTGGAATAAACGTCACCACGATTATATACGAGTACATATATATGTATTAAAAAATACATATTCACCCAAAATATTGGTGACACCGTCAGCTCCCAAAAATGCGGATTGAAGTTTCCTTCTTAAAATATAACAACATGAAAATACGGAACAGTAAAAGTCAATACATAAGAGCTGAGTGGCCATAAGATTTTATGCGCCCCATTACGCGGGGCTAAGTGAGGCGTAAATTCTTATAACTCGGGTAAGTATTCAAAATATGAACGACGGGGTCGTTAGGCAGCGCGGAACAGCCGGGGACGCGTGCAAGTGCGATATGGGCACGCAGTGGGAACACTCGTAGGTGAGCATGGAGGTACAAACACTTTTATTATGCTTTGAGCAGGGCTCTGAAACCGGTAAAAAATCGCCACCGGTTAAAATTTTCAACCGGTACGGTTTAATTAACCGGTTAACAGAAGTTAAGATCTCGTGTCTATTCCGTTCATTGGTGGTAAATTAACCGGTTGTGCGCGACGAAGAGACTAGACGTATGAATGCTAGACGTGTCGTAGGTAAGCATGGAGGTACAAACACTCTTATTATGCTTTGAGTAGGGCTCTGAAACCGGTAAAAAATCGCATCCGGTTGAAATTTTAAACCGGTAGGGTTTATTAACCGGTTAACAGAAGTTAGGATCTCGTGTCTATTCCGTTCATTGGTGGTAAATTAACCGGTTCTGCGCGGCGAAGAGACTAATTTAAACGTATGAATACTAGACGTGAAATCGCTGTGCACCGACATGAAAATACTTATATAAACGAGCTGGCCAAGTTTGATGGCGAGTTAAATCGGTTTATGTAGGTTTTTGCGAGTTATAAAATTCCGTTCATCGTGGAATTATTACCTGAAATAAGATTGAAATTATTCTTTCAACTAACCGGTCAATTATTAAATGTTTTTAACCGGTTTTTCTATTTCAAATCCGAGTTCAAGTTTTGGTATTTAAAAACTCCTGATTTGTGATGAAAATTAATATTTCAGGCAATCTGTGCTCTCGCAAATTAATGGCTCATCGTTTCTAAAACAGCTGTTTCTGATCCTAGATTGGATTCTACATAAAGCAGGGAAATAACATTACAAGATAAGTTTAATCCATTTATTACGATGTAATGCTGATTAAATTCAAAATTAAAATCTTCTTAAAAAAACTGTAAAAATGTACGCACATTGGTCAATAACGCGAAATGACGTGGACAAAAAATATATTTCCCTCGATGCAGCCGCTCAGTCGCAAATTGCCCGGCGAGCAGCGACCTGTCACTTGTCACCGTGTCAGACCTGTCAGACCTGTCAGACTGTCAACCGAGTTGACAGCTGACACCTAGCCAGCGCCGTCACCGCCGATTTACATAAAAGTGGTAAGTGACAATTAAAAGTGCTTGTTGGGTAACTGCCGGTTGCAATTGACGTAGTTGTGTTATTTATGTTTGGTTTTTCGCCGATCTTAACTTAATTCTTAGACATTCTATTGCCTATATTAAAAGTAGATAAGTAGCAAACAAACTGGCAACGTGAAAGAAATTAGAACAAAGAGTCGAAGCATATTGTCTGGTAGAGTGAGCGAATTCAAAGCTGCAGTTTCTCTTCATTTATTAAAAATAGATGTATAAAAAATCCATTACATCTTCAGAAAATTGTTGTTCAGCGTATAAAATTTTTATTTATCACCAGAACACTCTTCAGCATCCATAAACGGCAAACGACTATGGGCTCGGCGCGGCTCCGGCGCTGAAGCTATCTCGATGATGTGCTATTAATACGCCTGATACGCTCCCGTTAATACGACCGCGTATTAACCCGACCCTCCATGTATTAATACACCACTTACCGCTTTATGTTACAACCCAACTTGGCTGCAGCGTAATTGTTTAGGGTTGTTTTATGTTACGACAGTAATAACTCCGCTCGATTTAATAACACCGATTATGGACCGGCTCTTGAATTATGGCCTGGCTTATTAATTTAATTCCACACCAAAATATAGTTGTTTCAGTTTTAAAATTATAAATCACGACGTTACTGCCAATTATACTCGACTTTTATTATTGCTCGCGTTAAATATTAAAACACTTTTGTTCCACTTTAGTAATCATTCTCGTGTATCAATAAAACAGTTGAAATACAGTTTCTAACAACAAAACCGACCAACAGTGTCGTAAATATTTCAGTGAACATTCAAATATATCCATCACGCGCATCCGTACGATAAATTCTCATTACAAACGATCGGCCAACAAAATAAAATGTACAAAACGGGGCGCACTTCTGAAAGAGCATAAGCCAATAACTCAGCGACACGGCCCACTGTGCGGCGCTAAATTTTTATTCTCGCGAAAGGGAAACGGTTATGTCCAGAGTGAATTTGGCTGGAACGGGTCGCGTGGGGTCGAGAGTGCCCGGCCCTGTCGTAAAGTAAACATAAATTTTAAAACTTTTTTATGCTCTTCCAACGACGTCTAGTGTTTTTAGGGGTATGGTAGACCTAATTCACCAGGAGCAAATCACCTGGGTGAATTCCCAGGCGATTTTAAAGTGCATCAAGTTCATTTCAAACCAGTTGTCTTACGAAAACTAACCCTTTTTGCGTCTCAGTAACATTTACACGAAAGGGCTAAAACAGGTTTGTGTTTTATTTGTCTAAAATTTACGGTCTACTTCGGAACATCATCTTTTATTTATTTTGTTTTCGAGACGCAAATGCGTTTGTTTGTTTTCATATTGATTTGGAATAGGATTGATTTACCCAGAGCGGAGTTATAAGCCAGAATTAAAATATTGCAAAGAACTGAAACTGGTTTTTATAATTTAGAAAAGATTTCCATCCAACTTTTTTATCCGATAAAACAAAAATTTCATCTCGACCACAAACTGACATTGAAAACAACCAGATTTTACTTTTCACCGGGTACAGTAAATTAATCAGTGTACAGTGGTCAGCCGTCTGTCTGTCGGCAGCGACGCTGTCACAGCTGACAGCTGACGGCCAGTGCGTGCCCAATTTACGACACGTATGCCGCGGGCTGTCTAACTTTTGGTCTGAAAGTACTCAGTGTTCGCACCACTGGGTTAAGTCAACAAATGTTCTCTAAATTAGCTGTACGGCATTAATCAATCATTAACTTGCGAACGTCTACTCTAGGTCTGGCACTGGAGTCGCTGCTTCCCGTCATCGGTGTACAACATTTGACGCGCTACAGAAGCGGGACAGCCCATCCTTAAAATATTGTTATAGTGTTAACGCAAGGGTTTGTAGGATTTCATCCCATTTAGTAACTAAATTTAGGTGTGGCTTTTTGGAAAGTATTCATTTTGAGAATATTAAGTGGTAATTTGGGGTAAGTGGAATTTTTGAAAATATAGTCTACTTTCCCAAAATTGGGTATAGCTGGACCACAGAATGCTCATGTAGAAGAATGTATCATTTAAATTTCCAAATCAGCGCAACCTACCTTTTTCTCTGGCATAATATTTTCTACCCAAAGTTGTCTGGAATAAATCGCTTAAAGCGATAAGACCTAGTATTTTTAACTGTGTTTGTGTAGCAAAGTGTATTGTATTTTATTGTATTGTATTGGACAGCATTCATCTTGAGAAAGTTAAGTGGTAATTTGACGACCTCCGTGGCGGAACGGGGTAGCTCTCGGACTGCCACGCCGGAGGTTGCGGGTTCGAATCCCGCTAGGGGCAAATGTTCGTATGATGAATATGAATGTTTGTACCCAAGTCTTGGATGTTTATATATTTATTTAAATATGTCTATCCGTTATCTAGCCTCTGCATCTGCCTAGTTTGGGACTGGATAATTGGTGTGAAAGTCTGACATATTTATTTATTTAATTTTGAGACAGAATTTGCATATGAAGGGTTCTAAATTATAAGTCTACTTCTAGAGCACTTTCAGCAATTCTATTTTGACATTATTCATATTCACTGACAATATGACGCGGGTGTGGTGATGCTGAGGCGAGAAAGCCTGTATCATTTTTCATTCTTTGTCACCAGCGTCGCCGAGTCACGCCCCTTACAAGTTTTCTGCCCCGGGCCGGGCCATAAATTATTTATTATGTGGTCCAACGTGCGATTTACATAATAGACAGCAAGGCTTTTTGGTGTTATTAATGGGTGTTGCTTTTTAAACTGAGACAAACTTTGTATCTGCACAATGGGTAAGAAAATATGGGGGTGGATAAACCGATCTATCATCCAGGAATGTACAGACTATGGTCGTTATTCATAACCATAATGGATGTTTCATTATCATCATATCATCCCTTACACGTCCACTGCTAGACATAGGTCTTCTCCAATGAACGGTTGCCGTGTGGTTTCCGGTAGAGTAGAATAGGACCACTCCAACTCTTCCCGTGGATGTCGTACAAGGCGACTAAGGGAATACATTATAAAACATCAATCAGGCCTCCCCAACCCCTGTGGCCAGCGCGGGGGGTGTAGGCCAAATCCTCCGTCTGTCTCCGGCAGATGAGAGAGGGTTGTGCTCCTGCAGTGGAGACAAAAATAACCTGATGATGAATGAACGGTATTCGGCACCTTCCTCAGGTTGTCGGTCCATCTGGGTCGTACCTATTCGCGGTTTCCACGGTCTCCGCGGTTTCATTGTCGTTTTTGCGAACCTTCTGCAAAGAAAATCCTCACTGCACCTCCTGCATTGCCATGTGGTTCCCGGCTCAGAATATCGCCACCCCTATCTTTCCCGTGGGTGTCGTCAAGGCGACTAAGGGATTGCACCAGGGACGGGCAGCAGCGTTCTCCTGTGTGTGTTTGTTAAGATCATAACTGCGATCACCAATCCGTCTGCCAAGCGTGGCGATTATGGAAAATCTCCTAATGGATAACTTACCAACAGTGGTATACTATTGGGGAGGCCTATGTCCAGCAGTGGACGTATTTAGGCTGATGATGAAATAATAAAAAATAGCAGATGTTTATTTTCCATGTCACTATTCTCAAGTAGTATTAGCAAAGTAATTTATCGTCTATTGCTTTTAGAATCTACTTCCGCTAACACAAAGCCTATAGCTCTTGAGAGCCATCGAGTGACATTTCTCAAACTTTTTGCCCAATATAACTTTTATCGCAGACAGCTTCTCCAAACCGAGGCGCCACCATACGTCACATGGTAAGTCATTAATAAAATATTTTTTGTCCAAAGTCTGCGCATTTTGCACGCATGTGCAACGTATGAAATGGTTGTACAGTCGACCACACGTCCAGCTTTTACACTAGCACCTTGCCCTATAAACCCGAGCTTTGAGGCCTTCTGTACAATACATATCTTTATATTTTCACTAAAGGCTATCAAATAGTCTGTCCATCATCAGGTTATTTTTGTCTCCACTGCAGGAGCACAACCCTCTCGCATCTGCCGGAGACAGACGGAGGATTTGTGCTACACTCCCCGCGCTGGCCAGACGGGTTGGGGAGGCCTGATTGATGTTTTATAATGTATTCCCTCAGTCGCCTTGTACGACATCCACGGGAAGAGTTGGAGTGGTCCTATTCTACTCTACCGGAAACCACACGGCCAATAGTATGTAAATACTCAGTAAATAAGTTTGCCTTGCACTCGTAAAGTTATGGATTCAATGCGGATCGTACCAATACCATAGTTGATATATATAGACATATTTTGACGACCTCTGTGGCGGAATGGGATAGCTCTCGGACAGCCACGCCGGAGGTTGAGGGTTCGAATCCCGCTAGGGGCAAATGTTCGTACGATGAATATGAATGTTTGTACCCAAGTCTTTGATGTTTATATATTTATTTAATTATGTCTATCCGTTATCTAGTAAACATACCACAGGCTCTGCCTAGTTTGGGACTGGATAATTGGTGTGGATGTCTGAAATATTTATTTATTATTTTTATTGATAACTTTTAGCAACTAAGATACTTTGAGACAGCCTGTCAACCTCCGCTGCTGGACATACGAGTAGATGGGATAATTCTTAACCCATAATACGCACAATGACGATATCTGTGGTAGCTTAGTTGGTTGTGCACTCGCCTCACGTTCATGAGGTCATGGGTACTCCGCCCGTTGATTTATAACTAGCTGTTCCCCCGACGTCGTGTGGACAACTTCAACATCAAAAATTATTATGTATTTCTCGTAGGAATGAGAAGTTTTTGCGGGATAAAAACCATCCTATGTCCTATTCCAGGACCTAACCTATATGTGTGTCAAGTTTCATCACGATCCGTCCAGTGGTTGAAGCGTGATTGAGTAACAAACATCCAAACATCGAAACACCTAAATATCCAAACTTTCGCATTGATAATATTAGTAGAAAGGATACCACAGGCTTTTCGGGGACGGAAAACATCGTAAGGAAACCTGCATATGCCGAAGAAGAAATTCTGAGGCGTATGTGAAGTCCACCAAATCGGCTTGGGGCACCGTTGGTGGACAGGGGTTTGGCACAAAAGATCCTGAAGGGTCAAATTGTCGCCAGGTCTTCCTGCCGCCCTAAGTAGATAAAGTAAAATGACCCGATCCTACTTTTTACGGCTTTCGGCAGCCATTTCCTGCTTGTAAAGTAAGACAATAAATTATACTACTTTACTCCTAAATCTTAAATTCTTAAAAATTGTTGCGACCAAATTTTTTGCACTTACTCAAGGGTGCTATTAAACTACTAGACACGCCATTGAATCTTATTTATTATTTCCTCACTTGCTGATACTAGCTTCAGGAAGTCAACACTTCACACTACCAAGCCATTTTGCCGTCGAATGAGCAGCTGATTTCTGTTAATCTTTCTGGAAGTTCATACGTTGCTGATTTACTTTCAGTTTCGTCACCAGCAGATGTGTTTGGTTTTCGGTTTTACGTTTAAAAGCCACTTGTTAGATGTTCCCGTGAAATAAATTAAAGTGTTTTATTGACGACACCGGAACACTTGTTCTCGTGAGTCAGTTTAGGTGATTCAGTATTTAACATTGTATTGAATTACTTTGTGTCTAAAGTGTTAACTAGTGTAGACCTTGAAATAAAAGCCTGTAGTTCTCACGACACTGTTTCTTTTATTCTCGCTTTCTTATCTAGCTACTACCTTCAAACATCAAATTCCAATAACCGACTGTTTCGCATCAAAACATAACTCTCGGCCTCATATTCTTATCTTATCTTCTTAGGGGGCCAGGAAGACCTGGCGACACTTCGACCCTTCAGGATCTTTTGTGCCAAACCCCTGACCACCCACGGTGCCCCAAGCCGATTTGGTGGACTTCACATACACCTCAGAATTTCTTCTTCGGCATATGCAGGTTTCCTTACGATGTTTTCCTTCACCGAAAAGCCTGTGGTATTATAAATAAACCGTACTTAAGTTTCGTAAAACTCTTTGGTACGGGCGGGGTTTGAACCCACGACCTCATGAACGTGAGGCGAGTGCACAACCAACCGGCTACCACGGCTCCGGCCTCATATTAGTCAAATCAGCAATCCATATACGCTGTGGCCTTCTGACGGCCTGTAATCGGCGATGATGGAGTACACAACTTCCGTCATTGCCGATACTCTTATTTTTAACAATTCTATTAAATGCGTTTATAAACAAAATTAAAGTAATTAATCAGTAACACTATTCCCATCAATGCAAAATGATTCTTACACTAGTACAATCCATCGGCATCGCACGGTATTTTTGTACTAGCTGTATTTATAGGCTGTAGAAGAAACTAACAGACAGAAAACTGACTGACAGTACAAGGTTTAGTTAAGCTTTCAGCCTTACATCCGAAGAGTGAGGAGTCCCCAAAGTTTCGAAGTGGACCATAGTTTCTTATACATTATTTATTGCACAAATTTCAAAACTACACCAAACTTCAAATACAGTTGCAAATTTTGTGTACAATGGCGAGCTTATCTCTAAAAGAGATCTCTTCCAGCCAACCTTACAGGGTGTGAGACAAGGCACTAAGAGCGAGGAGGGTGGGGGGAGGGGGGGAAGTGCATAATATACTACATATTAACTAATTACCGAAACAACTAATTTCTTTCCAATTACTCGTAGATAACAAACTCTTTAGATAAATCTATTGCTATTTAAAAACAATACAATATAATACACTTTATTGCACAAACAAATGCAGTTACACGTTATAGATGTTACAAATAGTACAATTTAGGCGGTCTTATCGCTTTAAGCGATTTCTTCCAGACAACCACAGACAATGACAGTTAGTATTCATAGATAGCATTCTGGCAGTGACTGGTCAAAGTCAAAATCATTTATTGCATATGAGTACACTTGGTACATTTATACACGTCATTTTTTTATCGACTACCGCTTCCTAGGTGTTAGCGCTGTGAAGAAGAAACGGCGCAACAAACTTCACGCAACACATCTTTTAAAATTCAAGTTTGCATACAATTAATTAAGATTTTGCGGAGCTGAATTAACATTAGTACCAGGCATCTTTGTCATTCAAATAATCGTTTATTTTGTAATAGGCTTTCTTACAAAGTTGTTTTTTAATGTGAATCTTAATGATGAGATCTGGATGAGAAGAGCAGAGGATCGGATTCTTTCAGGCGTGGTCAGGAGTGGACTCTTTCAGGCTCATGAGGAATGTCTTAAAGTACCAAGAATAGTTCTAAATAGTACAATAGTTAGGAATATCTCAACTATCGTCACGTGCCATCTCAACTGTGACCCGATACCACAAACAAATCAGCCCAAATCCCCGCGAACAAGCAAACAGCCCCAAACAAGCAGAACCCGCTGAAAACAAGCCGCTTAGCCAGCCCACCGCTAACTGCCACAAATTAGGGTTCCCTACGCAAAACCACTACTAATAGGGGCATCTCATATACTACGTGGTACAGTAATTTACTTTCTGACAGATTTCTACGGTCTACAATTAGAATATTAGTCCGAGATATAACCATTTACGATTTTTTTTATAAAAAAAGGGTTATGAGTAGGGGGAGGAAGAGAGGGAGAGAAGTGGTGACGTGGGGGAGGCGAGAAGAATGAGCTGTGATAGTCCCTTACCAAAGACAAAGAATACTACACGCCGGAGGTTGCGGGTTCGCATCCCACTAGGGGCAAATGTTCGTATCATCATCAGGTTATTTTTGTCTCCACTGCAGGAGCACAACCCTCTCTCATCTACCGGAGACAGACGGAGGATTTGGCCTACACTCCCCGCGCTGGCCAGACGGGGTTGGGGAGGCCTGAATGATGTTTTATAATGTTCGTATGATGAATATGAATGTTTGTACCCAAGTCTTGGATGTATATATATTTATTTAAGTATGTGTATCCGTTATCTAGTAACCATACCACAGGCTCTGCCTAGTTTGGTACTGGATAATTGGTGTGAATGTATGAGATATTTATTTATTTATTTTGATTATTTACTAAATGTTACTACGTATAGAAGCGATACTACTGGGCTGTCTACGTTCGGCTGTAATGTTGTCCCTCTCTCGATCGACTATGCTCGCGCGATAGGTGGAGCAGCCCTACAGTAATTTACGCGCACACACGCAAGTATACAGACAGGCCATGTAATAGTAGTAGGTGATTAATGGGTTCGCTTGTATGGAGGGCCGGGGTATGGTATCGATGCGCGCTGATGCGAACATTGCCGAGGCATTACAGAAGCTTGGCAGCCCCAATAACGCCCTGAAGGTAGAGCGTTGTATGATTTTTTCGGTTTTTCCCAGTGGTCAGATTGATGGTCAGACTAGTCTGGCCAACGGGAATATTTTTCCCGTTGGCCAGATTTATTTGAAGGCTAGAAAATACACAGAAAAATGTATAAGTACTGGAAAAGATCGCTAAGTGGGATAAGTCCGCCTTTGTACACAGTTTTATTACTATTTTATTATTGTTGTTGTTGTTATTTTTGGTACAATAAAGCGTTTACATACATACATATATACATACATACATACATACATACATACATACATACATACATACATACATACATACATACATACATACATACATACATACATACATACATACATACATACATACATACATACATACATACATACATACATACATACATACATACATACATACATACATACATACATACATACATACATACATACATACATACATACATACAAAGTAAAAATAGTTTTTAATTTTTTTAATCTTTTCTGTGTATTGGACACACAAACTGCTCTAGTAGAATGACGATGATGAATGATGTAAAGCGTTATTTTTACAGATTTGTTAAAAACCTTGCCACGGATATTCCGTAGCCATCCTTATTGGGAATCGTTTAAAGCATCCTTCCACCCACTGTCTGGTCTTCCGCTACTCCGATGACCTTGTGGCATCGCATAATTACAATATTAAACTTTAAATTGTTTTAAATCGTAAGTTTATTATTTAGTTATGCAGTGTCAACATTTAAGTTAAGAATAACCTTCTAATGGGCCCGATTCTGAAGGCACACATTTAAAATTTGTTGGTTTCGTCTTTATCTTCATAATACTGTGTGACAAGGATAGCAACAATTTTAGTGCTGTCAAATTTGAACGTTGTGCCTGCATAATCGAACCCAATGTCTACATATCACTTAAATTTTGGTTAAGTTCACTTAAGTATTGGTTGGTAGGTATAGTACGACTAGTATGGACACGACAGACAAGCGCGTCATTTGATACTCAGGCGTCGTCGCCGAAAATCGGGAAGCGTCGTACAGGGCTACCACCACAAAAAATGGAAAATACTACTTTTACAAAAACTTTTTTCCAAATATATACGAGCTTTTCGTAGACCGCCTCGCTTAGTTGTTCGAGCGGTTACGTCACGATGTATTTAACTTTTTTGTTTGTTAAAGACTATTTATATTATGCTAGTAGGGCAGTTACCTACCAATGTTGGGATCGTGTTTTATTATTATATTCTTTATTGCACATAAATTTTACAAAGAAAGGGCATCACATAAAAGTGTACAAAGGTGGACTTCTCTCTATAAGAGATCTCTTCCAGTCGACATCCACTGTGGGAAAAGCTAAAACAAGCTTAACGTGTTTTGTGTGAACTGTATATTTTTTATGCCCTAATGTGAGAATAAAATGTCTTTCTTCGGTTCTAAAATGCTTGTAATATATTGACAGTTAATAGACAATCAAAATACAATAAAAATATAAACCTATTTGATTTCTGTTCCAAACATGCTGGGGACTCAGGAAACAGTAAAAATTAACTTAGCTAATATCTAAGTATAGCTATATCTTACATCTATGGTTTATTGTACACACACACACACACACACACATTGTTACTTCACAAGCAATAAATACACTAAATATAAATACACTGGTACTAATAAACTCAGTCAGGCAACAGACAAACCTTTGTAACAGATCTGGTATGCGTGTGACCATAGGAGGTTTTTACCTCTATAGCTCTAACTAAATTATCAGATCCAGGAAAAACATTGACAACCCTGACCAAAGGCCATGACTGTGAAGTCACATTATTCTCAACAGGAATTACAAGAGAGCCAACTTTAATTTTGGGCATCGTGTCGCGCCACTTTGAACGTTGTTGAAGAGTATTTAAATATTTTTTTGTTAGTAGGTAATATAAATATTTTGCGAACAACGCAATGTACTTTTACAAGATAATTTATCTCACATTATTATTCAATATTTTTTATATGTGTACAAGAACTTACTACACTATCAGTACTGTATCTTCTTTATCGTGTTAGGGCTGTGAATCGTCGGTTAATTCACCGGCAAGGCGGCGGCGTCCTCTCGCCGCCACAAGCAGCGGAAATGGGCCGCATAAATCAGGGCTAACTCCACCCGGGGGACTCGCGTACCACGTGCAGAAATGTTGGGTGACAAATTTTGTACCAACGCGATATCGTCTAATGTGTGTACCTACACATTAGACGTAAAAAAGGAGGACAGAGATGAAACAACAAGTCTCAAGATATTTTTAATAATTACTTTGCCTCGCTACTGCTTCTGTGTCAAATCATCATCATCCGTAATTATCATCATTTTTGGCAGTAGCCCAATGTCAAGCTATTGCAAGTCATTGCTTTTTATTTAGTGCACTCTGCTTCAATCAAATTCCTGCCGCTTTCACAATGTCATCATTCCAACGTATATCATCATCATCAGGTTATTTTTGTCTCCACTGCAGGAGCACAACCCTCTCTCATCTGCCGGAGACAGACGGAGAATTTGGCCTACACTCCCCGCGCTGGCCAGACGAGTCGGGGAGGCCTGATTGATGTTTTGTAATGTATTTTTCAACGTATATATCAATATAAAATACTTTGCATTTGAAATTGATTGCTGACGCTACCCAACCGCAATAAACAGGCGTATTCATTAGTCGGTCCATTAATTATTTTTTGTTGATCCCCGGGTGACGTGCTGTCCTCCGTTTTACACTTTCATTTGAATTGACAACCCTGACACGTGACGTATCGTACTCGTCGGCCATGTTTGTAACGTCATTTTGACATAGCGTCGTTTAAGGACGCATTTTATATGAATGAAAAAAAATATCTTAGTAATCTTATAAGTGTTTATGATCTTGTAAAAAATAATAGATACGGAAGCGTCGGTAAATCGCTTGATGGTTGCGGGATTGGGTGTGTAAAGTCAACAAAATGTCACAGTAGGCATCATCAGCCTACATACGTCCACTGCGGAACACAAGCCTCCCCACTAGAATGACACTTTTGGTGAGCTCTCTAATGGGGGATCTGTTATAATCACCAGTAATAATCTTAATATACACAGGAGAATGCTGCTGCCCGTCCCTGGTGCAATCCCTTAGTCGCCTTGACAAAACTCATGGGGATATTATTAAAAGACAGTCGTATCTTACATATAATATTTAGTTTTAAAGAGAATACTGAATTTTACCAAGAGTACGATGTTTAATTTGTTGGTTAATTTTTCTCGTAAATAGCCTATTTTTTTAGAATTCCGTCACAAAATAATTGGTTAAACTTCCATCGTCTGCTCGATGGTATCGAACAAATAGGGTTCAAATCGTAAATCTCAAAATCGATCATAGACTAAACGATGACATTTTTCAGAGCTTTCACTTCAAACGATTTGCTCGCGACATTTTTCATCGCCCGAGCGCCATCGATCGCAGTAGGGTGACAATTAGTCATGTTCTCTCCTGTACTCAATCACAGCGCTAAGACACCCCCCCCCCCCCCCCCCCGCTTTCTTCCCCCTTACACATTGCTTGAGTAAGAAACAATTTGTTTAAAATATTCTATATGACTGCACAGACGCACCGATTGATATCATCGTCAGTTAGGCAAAGAATATTATTATTACGTATAGAAGCGACACTCTGCTCCTCCGCCAGTTTTACGCAGCCCGTAAAGTACGGCTGGGAGCACGCGCTACCGGGCTACTGCCCGTTAGTTGTGATTTGTATTTTCATTGGGTTTGTGGTTAGTTATTGTGCTGTGTTCGGATGCTTAGAAAGCAATAAAACCTGTAAGGATCAGAGATGACTGTTTTCATGTCATCAATACATAATGCTCACGCCTTGGTTATAGAGGTGTAGGCAGAGACGATGTATCGCCACTGTCATCATAACTCATACTTATCTTTTACAAAGAATAATACACAGACAATTCTCCACCAGAATATGCTGACCCTTCGCATTTGACTCAATCCCCCGCTAGTTATCCACAAACCTTCCAAAAAAGGGGGTATAGGAAGCTCATTTCATTCTTGTGCCGTGCGTTTGCAACTGTTATGTCCCCTGGGACCTTTCCGGACTTTTGCCGAGATAATTGTTACCCCGTAGCTGACAAACAGTTTGTCTTGTCACTACGAACCCATTGCTAATGGAAGCCTGATTTGTTGCGCTTCTAATTATAAAAGTGTGTCTCTTTTAGTGCGGTTCGTTTGAGTGGAAATCGACTTGTTCTGTCTTTGACTTCGTCGACTTTTTGATGCCTATAATCAGCCGAAGTACGTCCACTGCTGAAGATGAGCATCCTCAATAGAATCCCACTTTTAGTAATCACCACGATTGACAGGCGGATTTGTAATTGCAGTAATTATCTTAACATAGACAGGAGAATGCTACTGCCCGTTCCTGGTGCAATCCTCCAGTCGCCTTGTTGATACCCATGAAAAGATTGGGAGTGGCCCTATTTTAAACCGGGAACCACACGTCATAAAGTTGCTTCAGCTTCGCAAAACCACTATAATATTGTAAATATCACATCACATCACACATCACATGTCAGCCTTTAGACGTCCACTGCTGGACATAGGCCTTCCCCAATGAACGCCACCACACCCGGTCCTCCGCCCTCCGCATCCAGCCGCTTCCGGCCTCCTTCTTTAGGTCGTCGGTCCATCTGGCGGCGGGGCGTCCCACCCTGCGCGTGCCAATCCGTGGTCTCCACTCCAGAACTCGTCTGCCCCAACGGCCGTCGGTTCTACGACAGATGTGGCCCGCCCACTGCCACTTCAGCCTGCTAATCCTTTCGGCTATGTCGGTCACCTTCGTTCTTCGTCGGATTTCTTCATTACGAATCATATCCTTCAAAGATACGACGAGCACAGCCCTCTCCATAGCTCGCTGAGCGACTTGAAACTTGTGGATCAGGCCCACTGTCAGTTTCCACGTTTCTGCACCGTAGGTCATGACAGGCAGGACGCACTGATTAAAGACTTTTGTCTTTAAGCATTGTGGAATAGGCGAAGTGAAGACTTGACGTAGTTTTCCAAATGCTGCCCAGCCCAAATGGATTCTTCTGTCAGCTTCCCGTTGTTTGTTTCTACCCAACTGTATTGTCTGTCCTAGGTAGACGTACTCCTGAACAACTTTGATATTGACATTATCGACGCTCACCGGGCTTAGGTCGACGTGTGAGTTGGACATGACTTTCGTCTTGTCTACGTTCATCCTAAGATCTACTCGTCTGGAAGAGCAGTTAAGGCTGGTCAGCATTCCCTCGAGATTGTGAATATACAATTTTAATTTTAAAAGAAATGTTAAAGAGTTTGTTGCGCCGTTTCCTTTTCACAGCACAGCGTTAACTTAGAAAGCGTTAATCGATAAAAAAAATACGTGTATAAATGTACTAAGTGTAATTCAAAAAAGGATTATGCCCTCGACTTATAAATAAATAAATATCTCAGACATTCACACCAATTATCCAATCCCAAACTAGGCAGAGCCTGTGCTATGGTTACTAGAAGAGTAAAAAAGTACAGTCTTAAATATTCTACTAAATTTAATAACCTTTCCACTTACGTAGTTATTTATAACTAAATAAATTTCATTGAGTAAAAACAAGTCATTAAAATTTGTTGAAGCCAAACGTCAGATTATGTAAATTTCCCGCGCGCGTGAAAATAAAATATTAAAAAGAATAATAGGCGCCAGAAATAAACGATCAGCAGCGGAGCCGGTAACAAAGTGTTCAAATTAAAATAATCCTCTATTTCTTAAATTATTTGACACCAACATATCGTCGGCTCGCGACTGAGCTAGTGAAGTTCGATAGCTAGCAAAATCACTATCGATATTTTACTAAAAGCTCAGCTCGCGTGGACTACAGAATCCCCTTTCCCTTCCCACACCCACGCCCACTCCCACTCCCATTCCCACTACCAGCTCCAAATGTAGTCCAAACTCATCCCAATCTGAATAGTACGGAAATACTATTATTTGCAATATATTGCATACTAACCTTACCTACTAATGTATTTGAAAACTAAAAATGTCCATAAATTTTGATTGAGTACACCGATTGCGATGAAATAAGGACTAAATGTTAAGTTAAGTGCAGCCCCATGTTTCCCTGAAAAGTCCATTGAAATCCGTTCAGTAGTTTTTAAGTAATGCGTGCACAAACTCACAGACAAACAGACCAAAATTTCAAAAGTGATCGAAATGTGTTCTGTTGCTTAGACATTATGCTGAATCAGGGCCCTTTCTGCAGCACAGCACGGGCCACACTGTTACTGTTTCATTGTTATGTTTGTTTGCTGTACTTCTGTACCAATATGTGACCTATTTGTAACATTGTATTTGTGCTGTGTCTAAGAATAAATGAATTATCTATCCATCTATCTATCTTATCCTTAGTTAGACGCCCAAATTTTTTTTTGCAAATATCTTCAATGTACAGACACGCGATGTTCACGATTTTATTTATTAGATAATATCTCTTGAATAATGATTTCTGTGAATATAAATAAATATTATTTATATCAGTCTTGTTCAAATGTGATCATTACACATGACAGTCAGCAAGTGACAACTACCTACTGTCCAAAATACTACTCTGCTGACTGCACGTTTACACCGACACGATATATGCAAATAACGTCAGTTGTGTACTTAGGGTCCTATATAGGCTTACAGTTCATCATCATCATCATGTCCATTGCTGGACATACGCCTTCCCCAATAAACGCCACCACATCCGGCCCGCCGACCAGATGACCGTGGATCAGCAAGCCCCGTCAACCTGAAGAAGGTGGCCGAAAGCGGATGAATGCGTAGGGCAGAGGCACAGTTACTTCCTTTTAATTCATGCACGATAGCCTGCCTAGTTGACAGTACTGAGACAGTGACTTACATACATACAATAAACTAAGTCTAGCAGGCTACAGTAGCCTGTCAAGTCTAAAAACTGGTATTTTTTGAAAGAATAATGAATCACATCTATCGATACATCCTATAAACAAATTACAACTAGGGATCCGCAAAAATATCGATACCTGAGTAGTATCGATACTTTTCATACGATTCTATCGTCGGTATCGATACTTTTGATGCGATACTGGTATCGAGTACAATATCGATATTTTTTTATTTTTTTATTTTATAAAATGCGGCAAATACTCATAATGTCATTTTATTACCGTTCTCTTATTTCTTACTTTTCTGCAGCATAACGACATTCTCGGTCGAGATAGATAGATTTAGGGGAAACCCCAATCTTATTAAAATATGATGTCGTTGTATGGAGACAAATAACTTTTTATGTCTGATTATGGTCTGATTGCAGTGATAAAGAATAGGGGTTTAAAAAAGAATCATATTTACGTCTACCATTAGGTCAATATTTATTGTAATAAATAATACCGACGGAATATTATTATTGGTATTATACTTTTTATATTATTAATTTTGAGACACGGTTTCTAAGGTGATGTCGAGCAGGCGTTCTATAAAATCGAGGAATTTACATGTACGTCATCGTGACTAACGTTCTTCAACTATTTAATTTGTTTAATTAATTTGACATTTTTGTTTTTTAATTAATTTGACATTTTTTTGTTTTTTACTATTTAACCAAATTTAATGATTATTATTTTTTACTCATACAATACGTATTTATTTATGTATGACGTGTATTCAATTATACTAATAAATGAACTATGAACTATGATGAAAAAAGTACTCGATACTTTTCATACGATACTATCGTCGGTATCGATACTTTTATTTTTTTACGTATCCCTAATTACAACACTAGTAGGACCGCGATTAACCAAGCCGTGGAATCTTTATTTATCGCCTCACACAACATAGAGTTACATTTTTATAGTTTCCTACCGACTATTTTTCAGGCTCAGTCAGACTATTACTTTAATCGCTTCTTCGACTCTTTCAACATGTCTTGTCTCACAGAACGTGGGACAAACAGCGGAGAGAGATATATGTGCGGCAATTACGGGGCTGAAAAAACTGTAACGTCTCCAGCGGAACGAATGTCGCGAGTTATCGTCACGGGGCTTGGAAGCCAAAATAAAACTGTTTTCATATCTTAGAACTTACATAGAGCTGTTATCAGCTCCTTTGTTGTTCTTTTTTTCAAGGTCAATTAATACTTGAAAAGAATATGAATAATATTCGTCTTTAAAATTTTGTGACATATTGGCCTTTGATCGTTAATGATCTTACTTTGAGAGTTTAAAGAGCTGTCATCAAATTAAATAGTGATTTTTTTTTGAGATACGTTCAAATTCAAAAAACTTTATTGCGATACACAGGTGTTAGAGGTGATAGTATATTTATATAATCGGCTCTGTGATCTGCCTTGGAGCATGCAATAATAATTATTATTTCTAGTGTACATAACGCTAAAAATCTTATTCATCTAATTGTTACAATTTATTATTAATAAAATTATTATAAATATATTAGGTAACTTTCTCATCATTCCCAAACATACAAGTCAGTAATTATGTATTAAGAACGCTATAATATTCCTCCATACAGTAAAATTCTTTATTAATTAAATAGAGTTGCAATCTTTTTTTAAATTGTTCAAAATCTGTACGCCGTATTTGGAAAGGCAGTCTGTTATATATTGTAGGCGCCTGTCTAAATAAACTGTTGCGGTATAGCGTGGTTTTTGATGATCCTAGGACCAACTTATCGTTACGTCTTAGTCTTGTTACATTTACAAACAAATTTGGATTGCACGTGATTATACGTGAAGCGATCGTGGCAGCAGTTTATTTTATTATATTTATTTGCATTCCGTTCTACTGTAGTATTGGTTTGTGTAATCGCTTTACATATTTAGAAAAAAATAACACTTTAATTCCTAACTGTAAAAAACGATCATGAACGATCAAATGTGAATATGTGTCAGATGGTACAAAATACAAATCTTAATATTAAAAGTTAGAAAAAAAATACGAAATGCATATAAATTTACAGGAGGGTAGGTGCAATGTATGATTATATCTTGAAACTATTAGTACCTGGCAGAAGTAGCAAACGCTTTAACATTGTTGCATGGTTTTATAATATTTTTAGATCGACTAACATCTCTATATAGATCCTCGGGCTAGTGATGCGCCATGACATATCGACAAACAGATGGCGCGCGCGTCCCGCGGCGTCACAACATCGACTAATTTATGTCCTCCTTAACGCCCGACCCACCTATTAGTTTCACGCAGTATATTTTATGCGGTCGAATACTGTGACCATGATTGTTGAATGACATGTTAATAAAAGACATTGTCAAAAATTAATAATATAACTTTTTAATATGGTAAATTAATGGCCAATTATGATAGTATAATTTTACAATAGTAAATAAAATTATTTATTTAGCACGACATGATGAATTAACTCTGTAATTCTTTACATCATCTCAGTATTGAGACGTCCACTGCTGGACACAGGCCTTTCCCAATGAACGCCACCACAATCGGTCTTCCGCCCTCCGTATCCAGCTGCTTCCGGCCACCTTCCTCAGGTCGTCGGTCCACGTGCCCCACCCGCACGTGCCATTCTGCACAAGTCTCCAATAGCCGTTGATAGATGTGGCCTGCCCACTGCCACTTCAGCTTGCTAATCGTTTCGGCTATGTCGGTTACCTTCATTCTTTGTCGAATCTCCTCATCCTTAAAAAAACCGAGCATAGCACTCTCCATAGCTCGCTGAGCGACTTGAAACTTGTAGATTAGGCCCACCATCAGTGTCCACGTTTTTGCACTGTAGGTCATTCTTGACAGACAGGAGAAGACTTTTGTCTTTAAACATTGTGGAATAGGCGACGTGAAGACTTGAATTCTTTACCTATTGTCCCTTAACTCAAAAACGTGTGGCCATTCTACAGCTAGTATCCCCAGCTGAGTTATCGTTCGTCGCTGCTTTTTATTTCTGGAACGCATCGCGACGAACAGCTCAACGGCTTTCATCTTGTAAACGTTATTAATCGACACGGCTCCCGGACACACACACATCACTATACACTTTGCGACACATTTTTAACACCACTTAACGCCTAACGCTACATCCATTGCTCACTTCTTAAGAAGAAGCTTAAGAAGCTGTTTGAGATAAGCAACTGTAAACTGCAATGTAAGACTTACAAAACGATTTATTAATAAATGTAGAGTGTTAAAATAGAGATTATTGTGTAGAATGTTTATATTATCCGCTCTTTGTTAGCTGCAAAGAGCAATCAGTCATGTTCATACAAAAACGAGGTTGAAAAGGTATTGTCGCTTTGTAGTGTATAATGAGTCGAATAATGTGTTCGGTGTGGATGAAAGTAAGGAATTATTCATGGAGATAACTTTGTGTCAAGCGTTATAAGACACGGTCGAGAAGGACACCGTAATGAGGCTAGACGGATATTAGTACAGCAATAGAGCTCTGCCAGCTCTATATAGATATAATTTGTTTGCTCTGTTTCAGTTTGACTTATGTTTTAAAATGAAATGAGATATTCTTTATCTATACCAATTCACATATAACTTCCAGACCGGGGCAAACTTGTACTAATTGTACAAAGATGTATATCCCTGGTAGGAATCGAACTGAGTTGCTGAGTCGCTTGAGTCCAATCGCCTTACATTCATGAGTTCCTGGTACAAACGCCGTCCGTACCAATGAGTTTTTCCAAACTTTAGTACGATTTATTTATATCTACAGGCTTTTCGATGAAAGAAAACATTGTAAGGAAACCTACATAGTGACAAAGAAAAATCTTTACGGGTCGATTTGTCGCCAGGTAGATAAATAAACAGATAAATATGTCAGACATTCACACCAATTATCCAGTCCCAAACTAGGCAGAGCCGGTGGTATGGTTACTAGATAACGGATAGACATACTTAAATAAATATATAAACATCCAAGACTTGGCTACCAACATTCATATTCATCATACGAACATTTGCCCCTAGCGGGATTCGAACCCGCAACCTCCAGCGTAGCTTTCTGGCTTCCTAATAAGACTAACTTTGACATAAACAATTATTTCCTCTATACACTTAAAGATACAATCTCTGTAGTTGCAAATAGACCTGCCTCGTTGGGCTAGTCGTGAGTTCGATTCCCACTAGACACAGACAACTTTGTACAAACTGGTACCAGTCTGGACGTAACACTCGTGAATTGTCCATTCTTTAATTCCCATAGCATATGCGCAATCCCTAGTTTGGGATTAGCCAAGTGTATATTATTATGATACAAGAAATAAAAATAAACTTGTTTTACCAGGGTTAAGACTAAGCAAGGTCAGTAAATCGTTCACGGGGCAATGTATACGGTTCTACAACAAACTACCAGAGGAAATCTTAAATATGACGGACAGAAAGTTTAAGATTCACATTAAAAAACAACTTTGTAAGAAAGCTTATTATAAAATAAACGATTATTTGAATGACAAAGATGCCTGGTACTAATGTTAATTCAGCTTCGCAAAATCTTTATTAATTGTATGCAAACTTGATTTTTAAAAGATGTGTTGCGTGAAGTTTGTTGCGCCGTTTCTTCTTCACAGCGCTAACACCTAGGAAGCGGTAGTCTTTAAAAAAAATGACGTGTATAAATGTACCGAGTGTACTCATATGCAATAAATGATGTTGACTTATGTATATATGTAATTTAAAAACAAAATTACCCCAGAGCACCCTGTTCTAAAATCTACAAACATATTGGGAAACATGGATCACGTTATCCTTAAAGCAAGTAGAGAGGAGCAACATCGATATCTATCGAGACCCTCCCGAATACTAATAGAATGGAGTTAGCATCTGGCGCGGACTGTTCGAGTCTTAATTGTCACCAATCAATTCCGCTCGGTGCGCTTTCAATATTCCTTCATCTAGGATTTTTCTCCGTCTCGTTCGTTTTTATATCGGCCCTCGTCTCGGGGATTTATCGCTCAATTAGTCTTGTTTAATAGCCGCCTGCCGCGCTGATGTCTGCTTCTCGCGCCTCCAAGGGTTGTCACTCACACGCCGGTGCAATTTGAATATTGTTTTTCTCAAGAAAATTATAACTTTTGCATGCCTAGTCCGCACTTCAGCTAGTATCCTATGAACTAATAGTAACTTATTGTTATATACTCAACAAACATTTTTAATGGCGTTTGTTGTTACTTGTTTCTTTTACTAAAATTTGGCACTAAATGCCTCTAATTCTTTCATCATTTACTCTAAGGCTGAATGGAAGAGATACCTAAGAGGGATAAATCCGCCTTTGTACACAGTTTAATTCCTATTTCTATTGGATTCCAAAGAAGACGAAATAACAAAATTCTACAAAGACATAGATCAAGCAAAGGAAAAAGGTCACAAAAAACTTGTAATAATGGGTGATTTTAACGCCAAGGTAGGTCAAACAAAACAAGAGGAAAGCGCAGCACTAGGAAGATATGGTTATGGCAAACGGAGTTACAGAGGTGAAAGACTCGTAAACTTTGCTCTTGAAAACAATCTAAAAATACTAAATACAGTGTACAAGAAAAACATGAACAGGAGATGGACATGGCAATCACCTGGAGAAAATGCTAAGAATGAAATAGACTACATCTTAACAAACTCGGAAACATCTTTCATAAACATAGAAGTTCTGAATAAATTCCAACACTACAGTGACCACAAAATGATAAGAGCTACTCTTGCACTGGATAAAACCCACAGACCGAAGAGAAAACATAACAGAATGATACAAATCATCCAAGATGATCACCTGAACGATCTCCATGAAAAATTACATAATAAGCTAAAACAAATATTTAATGAACAAAACAACTACAGTGCACAAGAACTATACAACAAACTAGAGCAATCCATTTCTAGCAGCATCGAGACCGAAACTAGCAAAAGAATACGTAAACAGTCAATGTTATCGGAAGAAACGAAAAACTGCATAAAAACCAGACAAGAAATTAAAAGCATAAAAAAGAAAACCAGGGAACAAAAGAATAAACTAGCTAAGCTATATAGAAAAACGAAATTAAAAATAAGAAAGGACATAAAAAATTACAAACATAAAGTTTTAGAGGAGCAAATAAAACAAAGAGGTGCAATAAAAAGAGCACAGAAACTGCTGGAGCGTGCCAAGCCGATAATGGCAAGTTTAAAAAACAATAAAGGAAAAGAAAAAACTAACAGAATAGAGATCTTGAAGATAGCCACAGACTTCTACAAAGAGCTATATTCCAAATGCAAACAAGAACATAGAATACAGGAAGAAACGACAACCACAAACATCACAGTGAAACCATTTCAAGAAACTGAAATAACAGAATCAATAAAAAAGCTAAAAAAAGAAAAAAGTCGAGGACCTGATAAATTTACGAATGAAGACATCCTAGCACTAAAAGAAGTACTGATACAACCCTTGACAATCCTATTTAACAAAATACTGCAGGAGAAAATAGTACCAACCCAATGGACAGAAGCACACATATCCTTGATTTATAAGAAAGGAGACCCCAAAAATATTGCAAATTATAGACCAATAAGTCTTATGTCCAACATATACAAAATATTTTCAACAACGCTGTTACGACGCATAACACCTGATATAGACAAAAACCAACCAGTAGAACAGGCTGGGTTCATGAAGGGATTCTCAACAATGGACCATATGCATACCCTGAGTATAATAATAGAAAAGTTTAATGAATACAAAGTACCACTCTATATAGGATTCGTAGACTACAAGAAAGCGTTTGACTCAATTTCACACCAACATATATGGGATGCTCTAATAAAACAAGGTATCGAAAGGGACTACATTGACCTACTTAGAAGTATCTATAAAAATAGCACAGCGCGAGTAAAGATAGAACAAAAAGGACCAAGTTTCAAACTATATAGAGGAGTAAGACAGGGAGACCCAATGTCGCCTAAGTTATTCCTTGCAGTGCTAGAGTCAGTTTTCCGAAAACTTGATTGGACTAAAAAAAAAGAAGGAATTTCAATAGACGGAATGTACCTTTCACACTTGAGGTTTGCCGATGACCTAGTTATTTTCGCTTCTAGTGCCTCTGATTTATCGCGACTCCTAGGTGAACTGAACAACAACAGCAGAGCTGTGGGACTCGAAATGAGTGACACAAAAACGAAGGTAATGACCAACTCTAAAGAAATCCCTGTTCATATAGATGGCACTGCTCTCGAATATGTTAAGGAATATATTTATCTTGGAAAACTAATCGCATTCACAGACTGCACCAACAAAGAGGTCGAGAGAAGGATTGGCATCACATGGAAAAAATTCTGGTCTATGAAAACCATCCTTAAAGGTCGCCTTCCACTAAGTCTGAAAAAGAAAGTCATAGATAGCTGCTTACTACCATGTTTGACATATGGAAGCCAGACATGGACAATAACAAAAGAAATATTAAACAAAATTAAGGTATGCCAGCGGGGAATAGAGAGAAGCATTCTGGGAATAAGATTAAAAGACAAAGTAAGAGCAAGTACCATTAGACAAAGAACTGAAATAATCGATGCAGTGAAACACATATTAAAGATGAAATGGCTTTGGGCTGGTCATGTAGCCAGGATGCATACAAAGAGATGGTCTTACAGGTTAACTGCATGGCACCCAAAACTTGGAAAAAGAAATATAGGAAGACCAAAGACTAGATGGGAAGATGACATAAATAAGACAATAGGAAAAGAATGGATGCAAAGAGCAAAGGATAAAAAAGAGTGGAAAGAGGATATAGAATGTTATTTGAAGGAGTGGCAAGAAGTAGTTGAAGGAGGCCAGGGCCAAAAGGCTCTCCAAGACAATTATTTAAGATTAGAATCTATTTATTGATATTTTTAATTATGATATGATTACTTAATGAATTATCTTTTTTTTATATTTTTCTCAATTGTAAATTAATAATATGTTTTCATTTTATATCAAATTGCTTGGAAATAAAGGCTATTTTTATTTTTATTTTATTTTATTTATTGGATTCCATTAGTGGGTGAGCATTTCAGTTAATATGAGTCGAACTAAAAACGATTTTGTACATACTCTCTAAAGGCTTAGCGTGGCGTGTAGCTACGATAGTCCGTGTAACCTAAATCGTCATAACTCAAAAAACACGATTTGAATGTTTAAAATGTTATATAAACAATACATTATAAAACATCAATCAGGCCTCCCCAACCCGTCTGGCCAGCGCGGGGAGTGTAGGCCAAATCCTCCGTCTGTCTCCGGCAGATGAGAAAGGGTTGTGCTCCTGCAGTGGAGACAAAAATAATCTGATGATGATAAACAAAACGGCTAAAAAACACGCAATTTTGACTTATTTACTAAGACTATGATTGATCTGTCTACATAATGAAAAACAAAGATAGAGGAAATCGAGTACGTTTTTTTTTTGTTAACAACTCATCATTGCATTTTTTTGAGTTTCGACGGCCTATAGTTTCATGTGCGATATCTTGGCAACCCTGACGAGTCGGAAGACGCAGAGAAATGGGATTAAATTAATTGTCGCATCAGTCAGGAGGGCGTCGGGGTGTTTTTTATTAGTCGAGTGAGCTCCGACCGCCTCCCCCCCTCCTCGCCTCGCGAGCCCGCGGCGACCTGTAAATCACATGACTCGCGATGCGAGATGAGATGACTTTTGGATGTGGTATTAAGGAATAACAAGACATAGAAATGTTTTGGGTCAGGAACAATATTGGTAATAGTTGGTAGTTCGACTAATTAGGTACATTGATTTAGTATTTTAATTGAGATTTTAAACCGACATACAGTGTGAACAAGACCTTTCTTTTGTAGTAAAAATGTACTATTAGGCATTATACATTTATATTTAATATCTATAGAATATTGAAAGCTACACCCTTGGGTAAATTTATACTGGAACCGTGTTGTATTTTTATGATCATGTATGTACCTATAAATTATGGCTAAATAAATGAATGAATGTTTCTAGCATGAATAAAATTTTAGAAGAGAGTGTAAAGGAGCGCATAAACATCCGGTGACCCAAATGCTAACCTCACCTGCGAGCGGTGCACCATGCTGATTGACCAACGGGGCCCTAATGACCGACAATGGCGGTATAACCATATAAATTAGTATAAAAAATTATATATATTCTTTATTGCACATTTTAAAACTAAATCCCATCCCACTAATAGTATAAATGCGAAAGTTTGGATTTTTGGATATTTAGATGTTTGGATGTTTGTCACTCAATCACGCTTCAACCACTGGACGGACCGGAATGAAACTTGGCACACATATAGGTGAGGTGCTGGAATAGGACATAGGATAGTTTTTATCCCGAAAAACATATCATTTATACGAGAAATACATAATAATTTGTGATGTTAAGTTGTCCACGCGGACGGAGTCGCGGGCAACAGCTAGGACAGTAATAAAATTTGTGTGCAAAGGCCTCTAAAATATATATCTATCAGCCAACCTTACATTAAACATATTCTTTTTCATAAACCTTAATTTGTGTGCAATAAAGAGTTTATCTATCTATCTATAAATACATACACACCAGAGATGTATAGTGCTCGTTTAATTTTGAAGGATGATTCTTCACCAACCAAAGAATTATATAATTCACGCATCATAGAATTCTAGAAAATTAATTTAACATCTTTTAGTGATTGCCTCAAAAATCCCTTTTAATTAACACGCCCACGTCTCGTATCGTGGTAGAATATTAACTACGCTCCAGAGTTTCCCGGCTCCCTATCGACGCGCCCAACCGATTTGTCTGCGCTTTGATCTCCAGCGCGATTTATCGACATTATTTTTAACGCCGCGCCCCATCTCTACTTGACTTGACTGACGGACTGCGCGCGGATGCGTATTTTACTCGAATTTATTGGTGTTCAGTATATTATTTAATTTATCTTTCCACTGGAATATTACTTTCGTATAAAGACTATGCGAAATCAGCTTTAAGGAAGTTCCAACAGTCATACATAAACAGATGAATTAAAATGAGGATATCAGTTGATTACTTATTTCGTGTGGTACGAAACGAAGTCTAAAATTAATATAAAGTCATACATGATCTACATGTGATATATGTACTCGGATCGAGCATATATAAAATCGTTTACCCGCAACGATCTCTATGTACTACCAGATGGAGCGTTCCAAACAATCGCTCTGTTCCACGCAAGTAGCCACAACTCTTTCACATTCACTTTGAAACTTGTGCAGTTACTACTCAGAACATTTAATTATTTACTAAATATTGACATTATTTAACCGTAGCGTCAATATTTAGTGATAATTAAATGTTCTGTGTAGTAACTGCACAAGTTTCATTGTGAATGTGAAAGAGTTGTGGCTACTTGCGTGGAACAGAGCGATTGTTTGGAACGCTCCATCTAGTAGTACATAGAGATCGTTGTTTACCCGGGTAAACAATTTCGTAACAATATGTTGGACGAGACATAAACGATCATAATTCCACTTTAATATCCAATTTAATAAATAAAAATGAAAACTTTGCGTGTCTATACGTTGAAAATATTGGAAACAAATATTCAAGGGTTTAAGGATATGTAATAGAACACATTAAGGTGAGATTTTTGAATGTTTGTCTGTTTGTTTGTGCACGCATCACGTAAAAGCTACTGAATCAATTGAGATGGAGTTTTCAAAAAATATTAGGCTTAATTTGGAGTAATATTTAGTCTTTATTTCATCGTAATCGTATGACTCAATCAAAAGTTATGCGAATTTATAGTTTTTAAAATGTAATGGCTTATTTCTAAATCCTACCTACTCAGTTAATGAGTTTGTGAACAGAATTGTATATAGTATGTATGACATTATTTAAGTATTGTATTTTAATTACATCACTATATGCCGTGTTCCCGGCTTCCTGGCCGCCTTGCGCAGGGACGGGCAGCAGCGTTTTCTTGTATATATTAATGTCATTACTGCGCCCACCAATCCGCGTGCCACTGGTTGTAATTATGGCAAATCCCCCAATTGACAGCCCACCATGAATGTAATTCTATTGGGGAGGCTTATGTTCAGCAGTGGACGTGTTTCCGCTGATGATGTTGTGATCATTAAGGGCATCACTTCCGCATACGATGATAGACAGTCTGATATAATGTATGGTACCACATACATCAAGCCTATCATGGCGAATGACTTCTTTGATGACGCCTAAACTCGCACTGCACTGATCATAATGTACCTACCCGCGTATATGTATTATCTTCCTTTGTACATCTTTGTGTTTTTGATCTATTATTTTGTTTGTACTGTAATTTTGTTGTTAGTTTTTTGTTATCTCTTAATACCATCATCATCAGGTTATTTTTGTCTCCACAGCAGGAGCACAACCCTCTCTCATCTGCCGGAGACAGATGGAGGATTTGGCCTACACTCCCCGCGCTGGCCAGACGGGTTGGGGAGGCTGATTGATGTTTTATAATGTATTCCCTCAGTCGCCTTGTACGACATCCACGGGAAGAGTTGGAGTGGTCCTATTCTACTCTACCGGAAACCACACGGCATACCTTATTTAAGTATATTTACTATTTATTAAGTTTGTGAAATGGTATTGCTATTTATAAGTGGGGACTTGCAATCAGCTTTTTTTATATTTGCATTATTATTTATTTTGTAATTTGTCTGTGACTCTTCCTCAAAGTAAATAAATAAATATACTAATAGGAAAATTAATCATTCACACTTAAAAAATACAAATAGACCACTACACACAGACACACATTTTCTTGTAACAGAAGTTTACTCAATAAATAAATCAGCATTCCTTTCTCATCGAATAAAAATAAGGCCAAGTTTACACGTAACAGATCAACACGTAAATGAATTCCAGGCGCGCCGAATAAATCTCTTAATTTATCGTTATACATATATTCCACATCAGGCAGTCTGATTGGAATACCACATTTACTGTTAAGATTTACTATTATCTCTTTAGTTATGTTTGTCGCTGATAAACATCGCGTCTATGTGTGACGAGAATATATATGCTTAACAATATAAATGAATATTTAGCCATGGTGATACAATGAAGTTATACAACGGTCTGGCTGTTTATTGTTTTTGGTACGAAAGGAAAATAATAATATTATAATAATAAGAATATTAAGGATGAGGAGATTCGACGAAGAATGAAGGTAACCGACATAGCCGAAACGATTAGCAAGTTGAAGTGGCAGTGGGCAGGCCACGTCTATCGACGGCCATTGGACAGTTGAGCAAAATGGCACGTGCGGGTGGGGCACCCGCCGCCAGATGGACCGACGACCTAAAGAAGGTGGCCGGTAGCGACTGGATGCGGAGGGCGGAGGACCGGGTGTGGTGGCGTTCATTGGGGAAGGCCTATGTCCAGCAGTGGACGTCTAAAGGCTGACATGATGAAATTAAACTGTAAACTAAGCGTTACTGTATGATACTTTGAAAATTTTACAACAAAAATTATTTGAAGTATGGAAAATGAGTAATAGAACATATTAAATATGACTGGGAAGTTGAGGGGAAGTTCAGGATGGAAAGGGATTAGGCAAGAGGAAGGGAGAAGGAAAGGGGGAAAGGTAGAGGGAGGCGGGTGGAGTAAGGGGTGTGAGAAGTTGTGGGGGTAGGGAAGGGTAAGCGGAGAGTGGGTTAGAGGACCGCCCACCTCCGGGGATAAAGGAGAAGGATGTGGATGCACGCAGGAAAGCAGGGAGGGAGTTAGGTAGCTCTGACATATTATTTTTGTTTATTGTCTTTGTTTTTTTTACATTATTTTAACCACGATCAAAGCTAAAAATCTTTTAGTATAGCAATATTACTGACATCATCCAAGAATCTACTTATCAAAGTAGCATCATCATCAGCGGGTCCATTGGGGGTTTGGCAGATTGATGATCGAAGTAGCATGCCTAGTACCTAGTACCAATATATCGTAAACCTTGGACCAAACTAGAGCAAAGTCGCAGGGCAAACTAGTCTAAATCGAAACCTTGTAGCCTACGGAGTACATGCAAGACTATTTTCCGTTCCCATTGCAAGTGGTCGTATATAACCACGTCACGCAGTGATTTGCTGCCAAACTAGGGTGACACACGGTCAGTAAGAACGGTGATCCAATATAGTCGGTGCTCTAGCTAACCATTAAATTTAAAAAATATCTAGTAAACTCATTAACGTAGATAGAGGTAACGTTAATAGAGGTAGCTGGCAGTACGCCTTAGTGGGTTGCCGCCGTTCGGCTCGCGCTCGCGTCGGCGTCACCCGCCGGTAGTTACAATGCGAGCCACAGATTATTTGATAGTTACTATATATCAGATATATCACTCCCTAGTAAAACGAACAATACACACAAAAATATCTACCGAATGAACTTAGCGTGTACTTATCGTTATCGTTTGTCAATCCGTCGTTCAGTGCCGTAACAAGGACGGTGCCAGCGGTGCCCAGACACAGGGCGCAGACCTTGAAGGGGCGCAAAAATGATCACTGTGGGTGTTTTACAAAGGCGCAGTTATAGAAACTCGCACCGGGCGCATAAAAGTCTAGTTACGGCACAACAATTTTCATTGAATATACCCCTCTATATGTATTTACATATATATATCTGGACAATGAGACTATCTAAATATTTTAATTATCTACATTGTATCTATATAATATTACATTGCATGAAAATTAAATCTTTTTTTTTTAGTTGAATTATTTAATAAAGAGGACATTACTTATTTTAATTATATACTGAAATTGACATTGCATTTATTTAATAAATTGTAAATTGACATAATAATTTATTCCTAGTGTTTAAAATGAAATTTATTAATATGATTGTTGTAATTAACTATATTGTTACATTGAGGAATAAAGAGGTTACAATAATATATATATATATATATATACATGTCGCGTCGATGTTCGCCGAGCTTTCAGGCCGTGTGAGAGTAACATTTTCATCAACAGGCCGTCAAATAAAGCAGGCAAACGGGGCCCGCATATAAAGGGCCGGATCTGTCATCCGCACGGCTAATGAACTATTTGAATGTAGGCCTTATTGGCCGCGAATAAATAAAGAAATAAACGCCGTGCGCGCGCGCAACTTAATCTGCTGTTTAAGTTCGTATTCATAGTCTTGTGTGGACAGAATGCAGGCTGCAGAAGGCACTTTCTGGGAGATAACGTAGGTCACAATGGTTATAATATAAATATAATATTGAGCAGTCCCTTAACTGATGGGGCAAAACATCGGTATACAGTATAAGTATGCCGTGTGGTTTCCGGTAGAGTAGAATAGGACCACTCCAACTCTTCCCGTGGATGTCGTACAAGGCGACTTACGGAATACATTATAAAACATCAATCAGGCCTCCCCAACCCGTCTGGCCAGCGCGGGGAGTGTAGGCCAAATCCTCCGTCTGTCTCCGGCAGATGAGAGAGGGTTGTGCTCCTGCAGTGGAGACAAAAATAACCTGATGATGATGAACATAAGTATCGTTCATCACGTTATCTCTCAGACTGAGGTCTGATTAACATGACAAATTAATGTTTCCTTATATACGAGGCTGGTATTGACTCTCTCGAGTCACAAGCCTAAAAAAATTAAGATTAAAAAAAGTCATAGTCTTACAGAAAAATCAATTCGTTAGATACATAATATCTATTATCAAAATTTGGTACTAAACGCATTATTCTAGTCTTTCAGTTACTCTAAGGTACTTAACAAAATTCCCATTTCTTATTGTGTTAATTTTGCTACAATAAAGAGGTTTATACATAAATAGATACGTTTAAACGCGCACGCACCCGTCACAGATACATACATACATACATACATACATACATACAAACATACATACATACATACATACATACATACATACATACATACATACATACATACATACATACATACATACATACATACATACATACATACATACATACATACATACATACATACATACATACATACATACATACATACATACATACATACATACATACATACATACATACATACATACATACATACATACATACATACATACATACAACTATTTAACCGATACTACGACTCACTTCTACTTCGCTCCGTTTATAATTCGTAGAAAAAATCATATTACCTCGAATTTGTGCCTAAATTCACTGCACAGCCTTTCGAAATATATTAGAATGTACAAATCCCCACTTGACATAGTAATCACACTATAAAATTTTGCCACCCACCGCATTTCCAATGCAATGAAAATAAAAATATTTATTAAATCTTTCATCTATCTATCTCTCTATCTATACATATAATAAAATCGTAAATGCAAAAAAGTCTGTACATTGAATATATTCGGAAAAAAACCAACCAGGGCGACTTAAAATGAGTAACTGAACATGTTAGAACAGTTTTTAAAATTTTTGTTTGTTTGTTTGTTTGTTAGGGCATGACGCAAAAACTACTGAACGGATTTTGACGAAACTTTGTACCGTGACAATGTATATCCCGGAATAACAAATATATAAAAAAAACTAAAAATTTGTCTAAGAAATAGTAAACCAGCTACCAAAAACTTTAGTACTGTACAAATATGGTCTATATCAGATTTGCAATAAAGTGGGCAAGCATTATTTAAAACTATTCCAGATTTCAAGTCGATAGCATTGATAGTTGCTGAAATAATCTGCTGTGACAGACGGACGAACGGACGAAGTTGTACCTTAGGTGTTCCGGTTTTACCATTTTGGTACGGAACCCTAATAACATAAAGGTGGTGTGGAAGAAATCGCTTTTAGCGATAAGACCGTCTAGATGCACATGTGAAAGCTATTATATTATTGTATGTTTGTTTTTATCGTGCAATAAAAGTTAATTGAATTGAATTAAATTGAACATTATTCTTTCTTTGAATGAAACTATCATTTTTAGATAATTAAGGGGATTTCTGGAATTTTTTCCAGAAATCCCCTTAGCGTTTCCTTTGAGCATCGGCAGGGGATTTCTGGACAAAAATTCCAGAAATCCCCTTAAGGGGATTTTTCGCAGGGGATTATTGGAAATAAGCCATTTTTAGCCAGGCAAAATATTTTTCCATCAGACCCGTGGCCTAACTCAAACCATACTTCTCCTGTCATGATGATGTCAGGAGATGTACTCACCCAATATATTTGTATACCCTTCAATCTAATAAATAAAATCGTAAACTTCGCGTGTCTGTACATTGAAGATATTTGCAGAAAAAATATTTGGGAGTTCTAAGGATATGTAACAGAACACATTTTGATAATTTTTGTAACTGTTGTCTGTTTGTCTGTTAGTTTGTGCACGCATCACGTAAAAACTGCTGAACCAATATCGATGGACTTTTCAAAGAAACATAGAGCTTAACTCGGAGTATCATTAAGTTTTTATTTTATCTCAATCGACTAACTCAATCAAAAGATATGGGCATTTTTAGTTTTTAAATACATTAGTGGGCACCATGAAGTATAATTATAATGTTCGGTACTATTCAGATTACGATGAGGACTGCATTTGGAGCTGTAGTTCACGCGAGCGGACCCGCGGGTACAGCTAGTATGAAAAATTCAACAAGACCAACCATCCCTTCTGACAAATAAAGAAACGAAACGTCCGCACTATGAATAGTGCTCGAGTATCAAGAAGTGGGATCCACGTCTGATTGAATGTGAATATTATGCGACGCGGACGCGACGCGCCGCGGTCGTGTGGAGTGCCCTTAACGTTACTTGCCGCATGGGAAATTGGGAATGTTTCACATTGTAACGTAACTGAAGAATAGCTTTTCTAGAAAACATGAGGAAGGTTTTTTATGTAAGCATTTACTGACTGTTTGCTAGCGGTTAGACCTGTTCTAGAGCTAGGTTTGCCTGTGTAGAAGTAAAGTAAGATTAATAAATATGTTATTATTATACTAGCTGCTAAAAACTAGCAGCTAGGGTATAAAAGACGCAAACCGATGACGAGCAACAGCGCAGGTACGCAGCATAAACTGTGCCTCCAGTGAAAAAATATTAAAAGACAAAATCAATTATTTTTAATAATGTTCTGTATTTTTTTTCTTTGTAACAGTTCATTGGTTTTGAATATAATATAGACAATTGAATATTTATAAAGGAATATTGAAATATTAAAAAAAATCAGAACATTATGAAAAATAATTGATTTCGTCTCAGAATTAGAAAATGTGTTCACAAATGATGTTAACTAATCGAGAATTGAATGCTGGTCATTTTTTAGAACGCTTGAGATAAAATTGTAAGATAATAAAATGCAAAACTGTTTTTACTTTGATTGTACTTTTTTTTCTATGTATTTTCCAGCCGTCAAATAAATTTAGCCAACGGGAAATAAAAACCGTTGGCCAGATTAGTCTGACCATCAATCTGACCACTGGGAAAAACCGCATTTCAGGAGTGAAAAGTAGCATTTGGTAAATTAGATAATGTTTGAGTGAAGGCAAAGTATATGCTGCGTACCTACATATAGCGCTGTTACCGTCATCGGTCTGCGTCTTTTATAGCTTGGCTAAAATTACTATTAACTTTAATGCACCAAGACATAGACATAGACATACTTTATTGATAACTTCCGTTACAGGTCAAATAAAAATTATAAACAAGTTAAATGAAATCAAATTATAAAGCAAATTAAACACAATTAAATATAAAAACATAACATAAATATAAAAATGTCAAATAAAATTCTTAAAACTAAATAAACTAAGTTAATGCGTTTTGATTTGTCCAGATTTGTCCCCTTGAACAAAATTTGTTGGGGGAGACCGAGAGAGGGACCGACGACCTGAAGAAGGTGGCGGCTAGATGTGGAGGGCGGAGGACCAGGTGTGGTGGCGTTCATTGGGGAAGGCCTATGTCCAGCAGTAGACGTCTAAGGGGTGATATGAAGGGTACTCGATGATGCAAAACTCTAAAAAGGTCTTTCAACTTTCTAATAAGTCATTTTTAATTCTTATAAAGGACTTATTAGTAAGTTGAAAGTTTACATACATATGCAACATTTGAGACTACTGGAATAGAAGTCACAGATTTTTTTTTTTTTGATAAAACCAAGAATACCTTTAACACCTCACACCTAATTCTTTTGATTACCATCAGAATTACTGCCACCCACGGCATGTAACCAGAGACGGTCTGTTTCAAAACGAATTGACTGACATAAATCTCGCACGTTACGATCTCAGTCGAAGATATACATACATTTGTGCGCAGGGCCGGATTATCCATTAGGCAGCCTAGGGGTCCCGCATCACCATGGGGCCCCGCTCCCAGAGTCTTTTTTGAAAAGGTTTCTTAGAGTGTAAAGAGGAGTAGGCGTGGGCTGCGTGGTCGGAGTCGTAGTCTGTTTAAAAGTGAGTAGTCCACGCGTGCGAACCGAAAATAATTTGTGACGGTATTTATTTGTTTTGTTTCATTTTAATTTTACCTAATGTGTTTTAATTTAATTTAACCCTAATTTTAATTGCTTGCATTGTTTTAATTTGACTTATTTTAAATTATTTGATTTCATTTTATTCTAATTTAATTTAACTTTAACTTAATTTTATTATTCTTATTGTACAACAAATATGACATAATTATGTTGAAATAAATTATTTGAATTTGAATTTGAATTGCATTGTGGTAGAAAAACTATATTTCAGGAAGGTAGAACACGGTAAAGGGGCCTCGACACGTGCATTGCCTAGGGCCCCCGACATGGTTAATCCGGCTCTGTGTGTGCGTCTCACCATCGCACGTAAAATCTCCAGAGCGCTGTAACTGCAGTTTTATGAACTACTCGTCTTGATCCGGGGTCAGGTTACGATATAACATCGGTTTACACGAAGGGAAACTTTACTTGTGGCTAATCTCTGTGCAGTCAGACCTCTGGATCTCGATGGAACCTCCATAAGTTAGAAAGAGAAGCACTCATGTTGTCTCGATCGACTATGCTTGCACACGCGCTAAATGCAGCCCCATAATAATTTACGCACACACACAAACCTGTACCGACAGTATGGTGATTCTGTAGTACTAATAGGAAATTAAACTGTAGGTACTTATAGCGGTATTCTGAGAAAAAAATAAGTAGCCCTCCTACTTACATAAGGATAAAAATATACCACTATTACGTAAGTAGCCGCCCCCATTATAATTGGTGTCGCCTACAACTGATTCAGTAGCCGGCCACATTACTAAGTAACCACACTACGTAATAATGTGGCCGGCTACTGAATCAGTTGTAGGCGACACCATTTATAATGGGGGCGGCTACTTACGTAATAGTGGTATATTTATATCCTTATGTAAGTAGGAGGGCTACTTATTTTTTT